>OW679198.1:111937925-112096632 GCA_940337035.1 Agriotes lineatus
TTGATTTTTTTAGGTTAAGTGGTACGTTTTACGAAAAAAAGTGTGTTTGGGACAAACATTGATCATTATCATTGCTACTCACGTAATTAAATAGTACTACGCTTTCTCTGATATATTTTTTAAATCATTTTATTCTTCTCCTAAATGTAATTCTTAGCACGCCTAATAATCTGCATTTGCAGAATATAATTTCGTTATAATATAATCCCAATGCAAAAAAAATACAACTCGGCCTACGGGCTTGTATTTTCCGCTTAGGGATTATAACTCATAAATATTCATAAAAAAATCATGAATAACAAGTGTACTACTTATTATAATACCCCTGATAAGTCGACAATGACATAGCCTATCAGGACGATTTCTTTGGTCAGGTTGTGTGCAATTCGTAGTAATCCATTAGAAGGCTTGTAGACAAAATATCCCGTATTTCTTTGTATATGTTTGTTGATTTGTATTCGAGCTAGCTGTAAGACGCGTAACTACCCCGACAGGATAACAAAGCGATACACCGCCGAACTAACGTGCCTAGAATCACGATTCGAATCTCGGTTCCGGCAAAAAATATGGATAATTTTACTGCCGTGTCACAACATGCAAACATCCGCGTAAACGTTAACATGCCTTTCCTAACTTTTAAGTAGTCTTATACTTGCCATCAAAATATAAAGAATTAAACGTCTGAATCAATATAATATAGCACACCTATTGCAAACAAATCTTAATTCTAAGTTGAATTACAATTGCGTAGTAAGTAAGTAAAGTTCAGGGCGCTTCAATTCCACGCGGAAGGATATTAGCCCAGTCATATTAGGGTTTTCACCTCGAAATGAAAGATAATAAGCTGCAAATTGGTATAAATCTTTATTTTGGCGTTCTAAATAATGTCTCAAAAGTCTCATATAATCTCGTGTCCGCGTCTTAAGATATTCAAGGTCAAAGGTCGCAAAAATCGGTTTATCGCGAATATTTCGGTTCCTATGGCTTAAATGACATTTTTACCTATTATGAAAATTGTAGAGTATAAAATTCTCTACAACTTTTGTTTAAACTTTTTTTTCATACGTTTTCGAGGTAGAGCGTCGAGAGTGCGCAGCGCACTGCCATATATGGCTGAATGCAAGGTCAAGCATGAGTCACGATTAATCGTACGTTGTGAGAAGTTAATTATTCACTAAAATATGAAACTTATGTAATAACGACTATTATTTATATTCTAATTATTAATTATTAATAATTAATTAAAATAAATATTTTAATTATTTACATTTAATTATTTATATTTAACTATTTCTATTATATATGTTATATAATTCTATTTTTAATTCTAGATTATATATTGTAATTGTATTTTAAGGTAAAAAGGGATTAAGAAAATATATATTTTTCGATATATTTTTATTTATCATTATTCATTATTCATTATACAAATTATACATTTATGACAATATAAGAATTTTTTTTATCTGGAATGAAAAATTGTAAATGGTTATAAGAAATTTTAGTTTAATTTTCTTCTTCTTCTTCATCGTCTTCTTCTGGTTGCTCAAAATTAATTTCATTGTCATCATCGTCGCTATCAATTATATTTGCTTCAACATCTTCAAGGACTTCGGATTCATATGGACATTCTTCATCGGGATCATTTGTACATATAGACGCATTGAGGCAAGCTTGTCCATTGCACTGCCCACATGCTACTGAACATTTCAAACCCGATTTCCTGCATCCACAGCGTGGACCGCAACCATTTTTGCAGTTACAAAAAATAATATTCAGTAGTTCTAGGAATTCACATTGTTGCATCCAGCCCCATTCTTGGGGTTCTAAATCCTCTCCTAACCAAATTTGAATTTGGTAATAAACACGATTAATGTGTTGCTGAGCTGATACACTTGTTGGTGGAAGACTTGATAATTGTACAGGTTTATTCAGCTTTGTTAATTTGATGAATTGCGTGTAGCGGAAATGATCAATATTGTCCTCAGATGTTGGAGCATTATAGTACAGTATGTCCCCGGATTGAGTTTACAATAGGTATGATTGACCAAAAATTATCGAATTGGAATTTAATATTTTGGGATTCCGCCCTGCTTGGTGTGAAACGAATTTTAAGAATATTTTCAGTTTTTGACAAACAAGTAGGCCTTTGACAGGGAAGCGAAAACTATTTTATTTTCAGGTAAACTACCATTTTTGTTTATGATACGGCAAAATTTAATTAAGAAAAGTTGTTGATAATGATAAATTATGCCCCTATACCAAATTTCAGAAAGATCTGTCGACTTATAAAAAACTGTTATTTTTTAGAAAATTGTATTTTATTGTCAGGTAAACTACTCTTTTTGTTAATGATACGGAAAAATTATATTTAGAAAAGTTGTTTATAATAATAAATAATGGCCCTATAACAAATTTCAGAAAGCTCTGTCGACTTAGATTAAACCGCCATTTTTAATAAATGCTATTTGTTTAATCTAAAAAATAACGGTTTAATCTAAGTCGGAAGATCTTTCTGAAATTTTGTATAGTATCATAATTTCTTATTGTAAACAACTTTTCTTAATACAATTTTGCCGTATCATGAATAAAAAGGGTAGTTTACCTGACAATAAAATAAAATTTTCAAAAAAATAAGTTTTTTATAAGTTGACAGATCTTTCTAAAATTTGGCATAGGGCCATAATTTATCATTATCAACAACTTTTCTTAATTAAATTTTGCCGTATCATAAACAAAACGGGTAGTTTACCTGAAAATAAAATAGTTTTCGCTTCCCTGTCAAGGCCTACTTGACTTTAAAAAATCGAAGGTAAACTAAAAATAAGTTTCACGCCAAGCAGGGCGGAATCCCAAAATATGAAATTCCAATTCGAAAATTTTTGGCAATCATACCTATTGTAAACTCAATCCGGGGACATACTGTATATTGCCAACAAGATGCGTACTCCATGTTTGAATAATGTTTGTACGGGGCAGTTTTGTTGTTGAAATACTTCAGCCAGTTTGTCCAAATTGGGAAGTTTCTCCAATGTTCTAGTAACACTTTTTTTCCTTTTTTAAAAAGTGCAGAAGTCGTGTCACAACCACTAAATGCGTGTAAAAATAAAATGTGTTTTTTAGAACGAGGATATTGATCAAAACTTTTAGATGAATATATTTGTGCCTTCACATCGCCTTTGCCCACTTTTTTAAAGAAAATTTTTTGGTTATGTGATTGAGTACGTCCAATTAAAATAACAAGTAAATCAATATCTTCACCAATGATGACGGCAGTCTTTTGATGTTTTGATTCTGCAATAGCTGTTTCGATGATAAGGACATCGGCGTCATCTCTGGCTTGTTTCGTTGTAATGTTGACAGTTTTAAATTTCTCAACAAGCATATCAATAGGTTGTTTTTTATTAAATCGATTTGATAAAAATTTCTCTTGGCTGATTGGCACAATCATTGTTTCGTCAAAACAAACTTCATATGATTTTGAAAGTGCAGCTGTTCTTCTACGTTGTTCCATTGCTTTAATATTTTTACTATAACCCGAGTATCCGTCAAATATAACAACAATACTTGAGCCATAATGTGTTTGCAAATATTTAATGTATGTATCTAAAATAACAGAGAAAGTATCGTCTTTGCTCCATACGACGTGATGCAGAAGAAATCCTCCATCGATAATATGTATTATATTATTTTCATCAAGATCGATATCGACAGGTATCATATTGTCATATAATGTTGCTTTCGTGGTTTTTCTCATGCCATTACTATCAAATAAAGATGTCGTTTTAAAGAAAAAATACATAATATTTCTTTAGCGTAAAATTCAATTAAGATATACAATGTAGAATCAAAAATATAATTATATAAAATATATAATATAAATAATTAAATGTAAATAATTAAAATATTTATATATTTATATATTTATATTACACACACGTCTGGATCGTTCTCCTTTATTATATATAACAGGTGGCGCAAAAGTCCTCACTCGATTTTCTAAGGCAATAACTTTGTTTGTAAATGAAAAGAATTGGTTCTGTTTGTTGATTATATTTATTTAGACGTTTAATTTTTTTTTATTAAGTCTTGAAGACAATATCGGTCAAGTGGACACCGCCAGAGTTGATGAAAATTCGGGCTCGTTTCACAGCATTTTTCTCAAAACTTCTGGCGATAACTTCTCCACTTCTAGTCAGATGTTTTCTTTTAAGGCCGCCAAGGTCTGTGGCTTGTTCGTATAGACCCGTAACTTCAGAAAACCCCAAAGAAAGAAGTCTGGAACGGTCAAATCGGGCGATCTTGCGGGCCAGTGCAGATCTCCAAAACGAGAGATGAAGCTGCAGGGAAAAGCTTGCTTCAGAATATCCACTGTCGTTCATGCTGTGTGTGCGGTTGCACTTATAAGAGAACATCTTTAAGTCTTTCACCAAAATTTGCTGTAAAGACCGTCTACCGATGCCCAAGTGCGTGGCCCGTCGTCTGGTGGATGTTTGAGGGTCCTCTTGGACATCTGTAGCCACAGCAGCGATATTCGCGACCGAACGGCTACTCCGGGGCCGGCCACGTCTGAAACTGTTCCCTATTTAGCCAGTCTCCTCGAGGCGAGTGGCTAAACGTCACAGTGTTTGCACATTTGATGCCACACGACCAGGGAATCGACAACAAATTTCACGTGGAGCCAAAAGCACTGACCGATTATTTGTCAAAAACATTGACACAAATTATTTCGCGTTTTTGAAGAGTGTAGCGATCCATGGTTTGTCTATGTGTATTCTGCTTCTGTTTGTTTCACGAATGTCAAACTCGCGATGACATAAGATGCCATTTGCAAAAATGAGAGCATGTTCCGATAGGGTGATTACTTTTGCGCCACCTGTTATATAGCGGATTAAAGTCATTAGGCCGATAATATAAAACAGTATAAAGTAAAACATTGTACGATACAAGACCGTAAAATATTATTAAAATATTCGTTTAGAAATTCAAGACTCGGATCGTTCCTCGCCTCGTCCGTAAACATCTAAACTCGTACTTTAATAAGTCATTTTCCGGCCTTGTAACATAAATTACTATTATCTACAACTGCCTAAAATTCAGAAAAGTACATTAAGAGAAATGTCAGATCTGTCCTTCTCAAAAATATTTTAGTAGGCAAATGTCATGTGACACTATTTCAGTTAGGTAATAAAACCATTACACCACTCAGTTAGGTAATGAACTTTATTACCTAACGGAAATAGTGTTAAATGAGTGACGTAATGAGTTACTTATCCCACTGGAATAGATAAAATTTTGTGCAATACATGTGTGATAACGCATCATTAATGTACTTACATAACTCGTGCTACGCACTCGTTTGTAACTTACACACACGTATATTAATGAAGCTCTTATCCCACTTGTATAGTAAATAACTATTATGGAAAACACCTTCAGTCACCTTTTGTCAAAAATATTTTTCAATCTATCAAAAACTCATATCGCGTTGCAAGCGTTTAATTGCTTTAAAATGTATGTTATTTTATTTCTTGAGGTATTATAAAAGTCTTGTATGTAATACATATGAAAATATGTTCTATGGCTCTCGTTCGTTTTTTTTGCAAACTCACGGCAAAACAAATTTTTACACGCTAAATACTCAAATAACATTTCAGAAGAGTTTCGCCTCTGGCGTGTTTACATGTTGAGTTACCGTGCTATTTTGCTGAAAATGGGGGAAACGTTGAGTTCTTCAATTTCAATAAAGACAAGGTCCAATCTCCGAAGTCGTTTGTTACATAATGATAATGGCCGTAATTGGCGTCGTTTGTTACTTAACACAAATAACTATTATCGGCCTAATTTATAGGACGAATACCAAATCCTGAAAGGTCTATTATATATTGGAATATTTACACTAGCTTCAGTGGAAGTTGTGTAAAGCCTTAAGCAGTACGAAATAATTGTGTATACGTAACATATAAACGGCTAGATGAAGAAAGCAATTTCTGAACATATCCTTTTGCTTTTCATTCAACAGCTTCATTTTTCACTCTCCTCGATTGACTTTTATTAACAAACAGATGGACGAATTAATAAATTCAATTAATTAGAATACGTTCTTTTATGTTTTAGCCGCAATAAAAAATGTAAGAAGTAAAGGAAACAATTAAATTCATTAAAGTAAGGTAAACTGTTTGTTATTAATTGCACTGTTTTTAAAAAGGTTGGTTTTCTGGTTTTTTATAAAACCTCAAGCAAAATATGAATGGCGTTAGAACTTCGTACAAAGGTTTTAGAAATTATTAATGAAATCGACATCCGTTCTTGTGTTCAGCATAAGCAAATGTTATTTTCTGCCCTTCTTAAATAATAAAAAGTTAGTATCTCAGACTTACAACTTCCAGTTATAAATATCTGACTTAAAAGGCGCCTAATCATATATTTCGCAAGTCAAAACTCGTAACTAGGATTATAAATTGCAAGAGCTAAAATTAGAATTTTTATTTTTATGAGAAGTACAGTAAAATTCATAATACGGTTGGAGTGCTTTTTCATAATTTTTTACCGCTGTGCGCTTGGTCAAGAGTTGGCTAGACTCGCTGGTCGTAAAACTGAGAACATAAATGAACTGTTTATTTCAATTTATTTTAGACTTAACATAAAAATCTCTCGAACTGTTTTTCTGCTGTAACCAAGGAAAAGAACATCTCTACTTCCTCTTACTTACTCGTAAAATTTGGAGCACAAATGAACTGCTAATTGCAATGTATTTTATACTTAACATAAAAGTCTCCCCAATTGTTCGCCTGTTCAGGCTAAGAAAACGAACGTAATTTTTACGTCCTAGACATACCAGTAGTAAAACCTACAATTCTAATAAGAACAAATAACAAATAATTTCTTGTGTATTTTCTTTAAATCAATAAAGTGCTCATGGAGTTCTATAAAATTATTTAGAATTTTACTAAACGTTTTCTGTGTAAATTGAAAGCTTGTTCTTTTGACAGTTCCCAATTGCGATTTTAATGAGAGGTTGGGGTTGCGGCACATAGAGAGACAAATTATGATTTTAATAAGTTGTTTGTTGCTCGCTATAAATTATATCAGTACTGCAAAGGGCTTTTCAATAAATGATTTCCTACGATTGTAAAAGTTTGACATATGGCCAAAGTCGTTCAAATAAGTGGCAACCACAGTTCTTCCTTATTCACAGTTAGTTACTTATTCCGTGACTTTGAAGGCGGACGGTGTATGCTCGAGGATACTTCATATGTGTTGGTTTTCTTTCTTAAAGAAGCAATTATTTTTTCTGATTACACAGGACTAGGTTTTGCCATCGAACTCGATTTGCTTTGACTAATTCAGACTGTACACACATCAGCTTTAGATTTAATTTCAGCACACTTCACAACCAGGTCTCCAACACATTCCATTAAAGATTTTGCTTTGCGAGTAATTTCATTCCCGTTCGTCAGGGCAAAAGTATCACCCTTTCCCGTCACATATAGCCAAATAATATTGCAGAAATACTGTGGGAAATGTTAAATTTTTATTTCAACGTTTATCCAACTTAAGTTTTTATTTCTGTAAACTGCAAGCAATACTCAATGGAGATTTTTTTTTTATATTAGAGCGAAACTTAAAATTGTTTTTGCATATTAGAATACTTTGATTATGATACCTTCAACGCTGATCGTATAAGCTGGCTCTTCCCACTTTTAACAATAGGAAATGTACGTAAAGTTAGGACAGAGTGAGAAGTTTAGTTATATTAAAAGTTCAATAAGACAGAGACTTGGCTAAGAAACAACTCGCACTATCTAAACGAAACTAAGGAGGTAAATATGTACTGTAAAACTGGAATTTTGCTTTTTAGCAAATATTCTTGTGTTGCATAATGAAATAACATGTTTGATGTGCGATATAATATTTATAACCTAACAACTTTATAATGCCATTCAATTGCAATGTGTGTAAAAGTGCAATATCGGCGAGATCAGCCTCAATATCGTGCGCTGGTCGGTGCAACGGTTTCTTTCACGCTAAATGTGTGAATGTAAATAAGGAAGTGATGAAGTTTGTGAAATCGTCCGGTGGATCCTGAAAATGCAATCCCTGCCGTTCCAATGATCTGGACACTTCCATTGTGAATGATATCGAGTTAGATAACGAATCTCTTCCTGCTGACGAAAAATACTCGTCGGTTATGTCAATTTTAAGGGTGATACAACAAGCTATCTCCAACATTAATTCAAAATATGACTCTCTGATAACATCTATAGAATTTTGCTCAAATAAAGTAACTGAATTTGAAAAATCTCTTACTGAGCTTAAAGAAAAAAAATTAAATTATCGATCAATTAAAGACTTAAAATTCAGAAATGAAAACTGAGCTCCATTCTTTAACACGTAAGATTGATGAGATTGAGCAGCATAGGAAGTCCAACAATTTGCAGATTGTGTTCGATATTGTTAAAGCAATTGGTGCAGCGATAAACATCCCACTTTCAGCTTCGGAGTTCGAAACTGTACATAGAATCGCCGGAATGAAGTCAGCAGATAAACACCCCAGGCAAATCGTAGTCAGATTCTTCTCTCGTCGCCAACGTGATAAGGTGTTAGCTGCCGCCAACGCAACGCCGCAAAAGCCAAAAGCCGCAATGGTATTTCGGTTAAGGATGTTGGTACAAATATTTATATTAACGAACATCTTACACTCAGGAGAAAGATTCTGTTTAGAGCTGCAAGGGAGGCTGGCAAAAAAAAAAACAACTATAAATTCATCTGCGTAAAAAATGGTCTGATTTTTGCCAGAAAAACAGAACCGTCTCGAGCTTTTCTAATAAACAGTGACGCCGACCTAAATAAGATAAAATAAATATGTTCCACTGTTACTTAAGTAACTAACTCTTTTTTAATTACAATGGCCTTATCTGTATATTACCAGAACGTTCGTGGGCTTAGGTCTAAAGCCGGTCCCAGACTACTCGCGAATACTCGTGTTATGCATACGAAAAATAAAATTTGATTTTAGTTGCTTTATAGAACTACAACGCAAAGGGTGCGTATACGATCGTACACTTTAATTATTAATAATGGAACTATCACCTGAAGCTGTTTTTGAGTTGTTGGACTTGTATGAGAAGGAGCCTGTTATATGGAATCCGAAACATCCGCTGCATCGCAATCGGCTTGAGGTACGAGATGCTTGGAAAAGAATTCAAGATTCGTTTTCCATTGAATGCTCTGTGGAAGAATTGAAGAAAAAAAGAGATTCATTAATGGCAACTTTTCGGTCACAATTGTGGAAAGTAAAAAAAACTGTAAAGTCAGGAACTGGCCGTGATACGGTATATAAGCCGACTTGGTTTGCTTACGATAGAATGGCCACGTTTTTGACGTTGGTGTATCAACCAAGGACAACAAAAAATACTGAGGTAAGTATAACAATGTTTTATTTATTAATCTTAATACAAATGTCTCATTTTGTTAAAATTTAATATATGTATTTAACAACATGAATTCTGCCACGGTACTTTTCCGTTTGAAATGAAATAATCAGCAAAATATTCTCTTATATATTTGGCTTGTTCTGATGGCTTCCTGGGAATTTTACGAAGTGGTGTTAATGAACTCGTGTTGTTTTCATCCTGTCGCCATGCTCCTTCAATTAATGTCCCCTCTACTTCACTGTCAAATGTACCTGGTGGCGTATACTTGGAGGATGATGTTCTACTCTTCCTCAAATAAATTGTGCAATAAAACACAGGCTATTGTTATATTTGTAACCTTATCTGGTTGTAGTAGCATTGGTTTTCTAAATACACGGAATACGGACGCCATAATCCCAAAAGCATTTTCAACTACGCGGCGGGCTCGACTAAGTCGATAGTTAAATGCCCGTTCTTTACTGCCTTTGTCATGCCTTCCAGTGAAAGGCTTCATTATATGTTTTTCCAAAGGGAATGCATCATCTGCCACAAAAACATAAGGGATGGGAAATGTCTTTGAGGGTAATGGTACATCTGATGGCAGATTCAATTCATTTGCAGTCATTTTTTTGGATAAAGCACAATTGGCAAAAACGCCACCATCACTGATCCTTCCCTGACACCCTATGTCTGCAAATATGGAGCAGTAATTTGCGTCAGCAGCTGCCATTAGGACCACACTAAAAGATTGTTTATAATTAAAAAATTCGGTACCACTATTAAGTGGAGACTGTATTGTAATGTGTTTTCCGTCAATGCTACCTATACAGTGAGGAAAGTTCCATTTTTCACGAAATCCATTCTCTATAGCTAGCCATTCTTCTGATGTTCTTGGCATCTACAAAAGAGGATGTATATTAAAATTTTATTTTTTTTATCCTATTAGGAAACAGCAGAGCAAGTAGAGCATGAGGGAGAAGCCAATGGTGAAGAAGATTCTGGTGGTGAGGAGCCTGCAACGACAGATGATGTTGCCGATCATAATGTAGGAGATACACTTAGTACACCAACAGTCAAAGGAGTCAGGAAACGAAAGCTGATGAATATTGAAGCTATAGAAACACAAATGACCGATGCATACAAGATAATGAAGACTGTGGCTAATAAGAAAAAAACCCGATAAAGACAATTGTTCTGTGTACGCGGAGCTACTGGCCATGAAACTGAGGGAGTTTGATGATTTGAATCGTGCCACAGTTATGAATAAAATTGACAATTTGGTGTTCCGTGCAAAGATGAGATTATTGACTGAACAACGTCCACCAACACATTCATCCTACAATTATTATCAGTTTCCTCCTTCGCACATGCAGTCGCCTTTACCGAGTCCCAGTTTTTCGGCAAGCGATTCGTCCACCCACAGCTATACAGGGTACCACTCTCCTTCACCTTATACATCAGGACAAGCCGCTTCAACTTCACAACAAAAACAGCAAATTCCTACATGAAGTGAAGAAGCATATTCAGATTTGAATATACTGTAAATCAGTCAGGCAGGCATCCAATAAAGTTATTTTTTACTATAATATTTTATCTTTATTTCGTTTTGTAGCTCTTGAATCAAAGCAGTACATACTTCGTGCACAATGACTGATATACTTTGATTTGATATTTTAAATAAATAGGACAGGCTTGTGAAGCTGTCTCCTGTAGCCAAAAATCTTAGTGTCACTGCTAATCTCTCGTTAACTGGAATAGCTTTTCTCCATAACGTGTCCTGTTTACATATGTGGGGTCCTACTTTATTTAAAAGGTATTCGAAATCGGTAGCAGACATTCGGCAAAAATTTTCAAATTTACCAGATGGTTCTGCATTTAAATTCTCCAACATGTTAGAGCCGCTATACCTTCAAACATAGATATAAAACAAAATTAATAATGCATAATTACTAAAAATAAAAGAAGTCAGAGATCAGATGAAATAAATATAAAAAAGGTAAACTTACGTGGTTCTGCTCTTATGTAAAGCCGCCATCCACCATCTTCGTTTTCTTGTCATTTTCTTTTTTGCCAATAAGTATCCGGAAGACATAACCACGTATGCAGCGCTGACCATAATCTGCTCCTCTTGTTCACTATCCATTTTCGAAAAAAGTCTCACAAACGGGACTAAAAAATCACAAACACCTCATGAAGATACAGCGCTTTCGGTTCACACAGAACACAGATATTTTGCTTTAGCTCGTGGAGCATCACGAGTCATCACAAGTATTCACGAATGTTGCTAGCACAAGTATATACGAGTTACTACGAGTAGTCTGGGAGGTTAAGCAAACATTCGCGAATGTTCGCGATTGCCTGCATTCGCGAGTAGTCTGGGACCAGCTTAAAACAGATAGTCTGTATAGCGCATCATTTGAGTTGGATTATGATATCGTATGTTTTACGGAGACTTGGTTAAATAGTTCAGTGCATAATAGTACGGGGTTGTTCTGCAACAAATGTAATGTGTTCCGCCGCGATCGCGAATCGAGCGCCTCCGTCAAATCAGAAGGTATTGGCACTTGCAGTGCGTGAAAATCTATCTGCTGTGGTACAATACTCTTGGTTCAGCGATGCGGAGGATTTATGGGTAACAGTCAATAGTGGTAGCAACTCACGCAATGTCATAAATTCAAATCAAAATGACTTGTTTCTAGTAACTGGTGACTTCAACTTATCTGTAATTACGAGGACTCTTACTGCGCATGGTTATTTAAATCCAACAAACATTCCAACCAAACTTATGGATGCGTTAGATACGATATCTTTTTGTAATCTTATGCAATTTAATTGTATAGCAAATGATAATGATAGGATCTTAGACTTGATATTGTGCAATGATGTAAATATTGTTAATGTTAATCGTTCAGATGTTCCCATCTTAAAGGTTGACACACATCATCCGCTTATCGATTTTCTTATAAAAACTAAAATCATTCAAAACTTAAAATTAAAATGCGATATTATTTATAATTACCGTAAGGCGCATTATTCTATATTAAATGATATGTTTCATTCAATAAACTGGTCGTGTCTGCAATCAAATAATATAAATTTAGCTGTCAATCTTTTTTATACAACTATGGATAATATAATTTCTAGGCATGTGCCTTCTAAAACCGTTCGTAGTCAATACCCTAGTAGGTTTTCGTGCTCCACTATAAAAGTAATAAATGATAAACTAAAATTGCACACACGGTGGAAGAAGTACATGAATAGATGAGATTATGTGGCGTTTAACTTACTTAGAGCCAGATCAAAACAAATTATTGCTAGAGACTATTTGGTGTATATTGGAAATGTAGAATCTCAGCTTGATGATAATCCTAAAAACTTCTGGAAGTTCATCCGTAATAAACGTAATTCTAGTAGTAGCATTCAGTCTGTCATGTCTTGTGGCAACGTTACTGCTAGTACTGGTTCTGAAATATCTCATCTCTTTGTTAAGCATTTTGGCTCCGTTTTTGTCAACGGTAGCATCACTCACAGTAATAAGCCTAATTTCACACATCTTGGGAAAAACGTTCCCTTAGTTACTGCCGATCAGGTGGAGGGAGCACTCGCTGCTCTTGATGAGAGTAAGGGAGCTGGACCGGAGAAGATTCCCCCACTTTTCTTTAAAAGATGTGCTACCTCATTAGCCACTCCTTTATCTATGCTGTATAACTGTTCGTTTGGTACTGGCACATTTCCTGACATATGGAATTGAAAACTATCGACCTATCTCGATTTTGTCCTGTTCTGCGAAACTGCTCGAATCATTTGACTATAGTTTTATATTTAAAAATGTACACGCCAAAATTATTCCTGAGCAGCAAAGTTTTTTTCCAGGAAGATCTGTTGAGTCTAACTTAATTCATTACGCTAATAAAATATCTCAATCGTTCGACGCTATGCGATCACAAATGGTCAATATTAACGGATATGTGTCATCGAGGGTCTTCCTGACTTCTGGGATTCCGCAGGGAAGCCACCTTGGGCCCCTGTTGTTCAATATATATGTTAATGACATAAAGGGGTGCTTTCGTGTCTGCAACTTTCTGATGTACGCTGATGACTTGAAATTGTTCTACGTAGTTAGGTCTGCTGCTGATTGTCAAATGCTACAAGAAGATTTAACGCGTCTTCATAACTATTGTACTCTTAACGGTCTTGTACTAAACTTCGATTAGTGTTTCAGTATATCGTTTACACGAAATTTGTCTAAATTTACGTACCAATATTCCTTCGGTAGTAATCTCATCAAATCAGTGTCCAGAGTAAAGGATCTCGGCGTAGTCTTCGATTCTAAATTGATTTTCGATTATCATATTGACTACATTCGTAAAAAGGCTTATAAAATGTTGGGTTTCATAACTAGGTCTACAAGATTGTTCAACCAAATTAAGTCTATAAAATGTCTGTGCTATGCTTATGTCAACAGCGTATTCAATTATGCGAGCATTATTTGGAATCCCCAATATCATGTTTTAATTAAACGCATTGAAAGTATTCAACGCCGGTTTGCTAACACCATAAAATACAAATTTGCTTTGGGTATTGGGTATAAAGAATTTTGTGCTAGATTTAATATGCTATATAGTATAGCTTCTACTTAAGTTAATTAGTGTATCCTTTTTTGGAATTTTTATCATGTTTGGGTATTCTTTGTATAAATAAATAAAATAAATAAATAGATTTTTTGAAAGTCGATCTTACTTTAGTCCGCTTCCAAAAGTGACTCAAAGTCAAAATTTTGGATCCGCGGAATTTCCTCTTTGCCTTTCGGTGAAGTTATTTAATTTAGTTTTTGTTTCATAAAGTTCTTAGAGAATTAGTTCCCCATGTATTAATTTTTTTCCTGCACGTGTTCACTGGGCCGCTCTTCACCTTAAGGTAAGCGACCTTCTCTTTAAATTAATTGTAATAATTAGGCGATTAGCGTTATAGGCCCGTTAGATAACGCTAGGAAACGCCTCGCTACGATAGGAACCGCCATTTGAACTGCTCCCGCTCGTTACAGCTGGAATTTGTTTCACGGAGGCCGAGGGTTTTTCTTTGAACGCGTCTAGTACTTAGAGCCGCTACGAGCTGATCCCGTTTATCGATGTATCCTGGTCAGACAACGAGTTGCTGCCCAGAAACCAAACTAGCCATAGTTATACTTGGGCGTTAGTTATATTTTTTATCTGTTTCTATTGATTATTAATTGTGAATAAAAACTGCACAAACGAAGTTTTTCTTAGAATTTAAAACGGGCACCAAAGTTTGAAGCTCTTGTTTGATGAGGCACTCGGCATGTTGATCTTTGTTGAGTATGCTCTTTCGCGAGGCCTCTCGACAAAACGCTAGACGTGGTTCAAGTCAAAGATTAGATTTTTAGCAGCGCCAACAAACTGCTTCTGGTCTTTTTAAATGTTTACCAGCCTTGCGTGCTATTTGAAACTAGCCACACATTCTATTACAAGAAAATAAATAAAATCACCAGAAACATATTAGAAATACAAAATGTCAGCGCTAGAATAATCTGCCTCATAATCAACCTCTAGTCTTGCTAATGATAAATATAATCCTTCTATGCTGACATAATGGACTATTTTAACGCTAAGTTAAGCCTCACGAAAAAAGACGCCGAAACTTCCATCAGATTTGACGAGAGAAATGAAGGAAGTTGTAGCAATAGTATATTGTCTAACTAGTGCTAAAAGTTGGATATTTCACATGAATGCGAGCCACGAACCGAAGACAAGCGGCTCATTCGCAGAAGTGTGAAATATCCAATCAGCACGTGTTATACACTTTCCGACGTCCACCAATATACTATTGATTCTTTATAATACAAACCAAATTGACCACTTTTAACCGCAAAATAAAGCAATTATTTTTTAAACATCATCTTAAAATGTCATACTATTTCTGTGACATTAGCTTACTAGATTTTTGAACCGGCTTGTTTCGCGACTTGCGCGCTGTTTTATGCCGAATTGGCCGTGCCGTTCTCGCGCATTTTAGTTGTTACGGGAGACCATGTCGCACTAGTGTTTCAAGACGGAAAACGCACGCTCCACGTGACGTTTTCAGGTGACCTGTGCAATGTGTCACTTTCAGTAACACCAAGCCATGCCATTTTTGGCATTTTTCGTAGTGGTCGTCGGAAAAGTATTTTGTATTGTGGGTTGCACGCTCATGTCCAGCTCTTCCGTGTAGTACATTACTGGAATTTTGGGATTTGTGGTGCTCGGGTTGCGTTGGCTGGCAGGTCCATTTGGTAGCTTTCAGGTTATCTACCGCTTTCTGGTAAATTTAGTACTGCAAAAAGCTTTTTCGGTTCTACTACCTGCTGTAGTTAAGGTATTTGTTTGATCAATTTGGGCATAGCCGTAATAACTCCTATTGTAGATTTTTTGGGAAACTTCCGCTTGGCTCGATTTACACTTGTGCAATAAAGTATTTACGTCCTATCATCACCTTATTAACTTCCAATCTGTTGTTACGACCCACTGTTACAAAGTCAAGGGCTTATCGAATTTCCACTCTCTATCACCAATTATATGCGCGTAATAGCAAAGTCACCACAAAGTATGTAGACGTGGGCCAAATAGTATGACCAGGAATGAACTAGATATCACTATTTACACCAAAATAGAAATTAAGAAAGAACGAAACAAAACGTAAATAAGTTAACATGAAATAGATAGGACAACGAATAAAGACACTTAAAAAAGGGAAGACACATTTATTACCTTTAGGGAACGTAAGAAAATACATTCTATGAAACAAACAACTAATAACTTATATGTACTGTTACGCTTGGTTTGTGCTTCTACAATTTTCTAAGTTTGTGCCCGCAGTTTAAGTTTTTCAAGGTCTGTGGAACCTTTTGAATTGCGCGCTTCCTTCCGCTGCATTTTTTTCGGCGCGATAATGCGCTAGAGTAGCTTTTGTTTTCCGGCGATTGTTCTTTCTAGCGTGTGTACTCGTGGACTGCAGTTAAGCGGCCATAATAATGGTCCAAAATCTACGGACTTTTAGTCCTCGTTTAGTTGAAATTTGGCAGCACCGATAGGGCGAAACTTGGCAATTCGGTGAGAAGTTCGTTTCTCTCGTCAAATGTTTTGACGGATTTTTGGGAGCACGCTAATCCATCCTGTGACCGCATGCTTTGCATATGCCCGAGTTTTGGGGTAAGTTGCTTGCAGTTTCTTCGTACCGTGTTTACGGGCATTTTCTTTAGCCCTAGTCGGGACCTCGCGTTGGAATCCCAAAAATTGGAGTTCCAATTCTTGGCCATTTCTTCATGCTGGAAATTTTGAGGTGACCCACATGGCAAGCTGCTGCATTCCAGCTCCAGGTTCTAACTCGTTGTGCCAGCTTTAAGTGAGCTAATAAGGGGCTCGAAGAAAGAAGTCGAGCACAAAGGAACCTCCATTATCTTCTTTTAAACTGTCGAAGTGCCTAGCGTAACTTACTTGTGTATTTTAAAAGTGTCTAAACGTTTATTTACGGACCAGTAGAGTTAAGTATTCCGAGATGCACCTTGAAAGAATATTTACTACAATATTCACTAATCTACCCTACCCGACGCCTATAACTTGTATGTGACGAATGTCATTAATTATACTGTGATACTTGCACTGTGGCATTGTTCTTTTGCTACTGCTACCTGAATTGAGGTTGAGCTTTTCTTTCAGATCGTTTTAAGCTACTGTGTGTTTAAGAATTTCTCCTGTATACCTAGATACACATGTCGTGAATTGGTAAATTTGTTTGCGCCCTAATGAGCGTCTGTTAATTAATCGTAGAGTATTTAACAAATCGCACGCCGGCCCCGTCTCCATTTGAGCTAGTCGGCCGGAATTTTTTTCTAAGTAGCCATTGAAATTATATTTTGAGAGCTTTAGTCAACGAATATTCTTGTCATTATAACAGTACCCTAACAAATATAGAGAAAACGCGTAGAAAAATAATACCGAAAAAAATTGACCACAAGCAACTCACGACAAACCGAACGAAGACTATTAAATAAAGAGATATATCAAAGGCAATTATGCAATTAAGAAGACGAAACGGAAGAATATAAGTGATTATAGAAACTAGCGGACAAACTATAGCACATAAAGGATGAAGTCTCAACATTTTCGAAGAGCTTTATGATACGGTATACCACGACAGCGATGATATGAACATGAGTGATGACTAATGAGATTCTTAAAATGCAAAGTCAAGGATCCGAAGATTTGCCACGGCTACCACGTTATATACTTAAAATAAGAACAGCATCGGAAAAAACCATTTATAGACATAAGCATAAAAATATACAAAAAATATCTCAAAATCAATACGAAAACGGCTAATAAATATAAGTCTAATAACAGTTGTTCCATAATAGACTCATTTCGAGGTTACACTATATAGCGTAAAAGAAAGTGATGTACAGCTAAACACGAATACAAAATGCGAATTACAGTTAGCATTAACACATTACAAGATCCATTAATAATATTATTAATAAAATAATCATTAATTGTACACTTCCTCCAAAAACGAGCAGTTATTACATGTTGCAATAGATAGACCAGAACAAAAATACAATACCAGTAATGGAAATAATAGTCATATTTTTCCAGACTATATTATTATAATACAGCCTCTAACTTACAAATCATTCATCTGTTCGTAACTACTTTATAATATTATTTATTGTTGATATGTGCTAAGATTTAGTTTTTTAAATATATAATTGCTCTTAACTGTACCGTTTTATTTTTATGGTAAATTGTTACACACAAAACGCGACTTTACGACACAATCGAGAACTTTAACCATATACGCAGCCCTTTACGATGTACGGTAACAGGAGGTTGCTCCGGCTTGAAACGCTCAGGGAGAAGCGTTGGTTCTTTACTACCTTAGAATCAGGGCTGCGATGCGGCATACGAGCTAAACGATGTTAAATATTAACCGCCACCACTTTTGTTGGTTCACAACCCGTCTACGTAAAAGTGGAAAATATAGACGGGGCTAAAAAGGTGTCTGCAGTGCTCGATTTCCACCAGCGGCAAGATAAGTGAACTTACCTTTACTTCATATTCTCAAACACTTTGCTGTATTCCTTACAAAGAAAACGCAATACAAATTCGCACGCAACAGCTGAAATAATAACGCTCAAATTAATTAAATGCAATCTATTAAGTTAAAGACATGATATAGTACAAAATGGAGACAAAATGAAATGGTTAGTAAACAGTCAAAATTACTTATCTGAAAACAATGTTCATCGTCAAAAATGGCATCAAAGTAATAAGTTTGACAACGACAACATCAATTTTCAATAATGGCCTCATTGCTCGCGAATTTGACAACCAGAATTTTCTACTGCGATATTTATTGAATGTTGGGTAAAGGTGACACATAAAATCTTAAACTAAGTGCGCATCGACGGTAGCTTAAATTATGCATGCACATCTTCCCGACAACGTCGCACAAAAGGGTTTAAAGAGGCACTATGCATAACTAGAAACAAATACCTGGTTTGCGGAATCCCGGGAAGTCAACCTGATGTCCACTGAAGTCGCCGGCACTGGCAAAATTGGCAGCTGCTTAAAAGTGTGTTTGCGAGATGCGGAAACAGGGCTTCAAGCGATGTTTGCCACAGTTAAAGGTTGAAACGACAATTATCCCCCCACACTGAGGGTGAATAGACGACAAACGCAACTTCCACTAAAGGAATGATAAAACGAAACGTGCGAGATACAACATGCCGTCTTAGTTAAGCTAGAGCTGGTACCTTTTAGAATCCAATTAAATCCGCTTCATGCGTGATGGAAGACTCGCCACTTCCCGATAAGAATCCTTCGACCACAACTAACTTCTTTACGTCACTTCAACCCCCGACAGCTAGTGCACACATTACGAGGAAACACCAAGGTTTGCCACAAAGCGAACCGAAACAGCTCAACTCCTTCGGAGGTCACACAAGTTTACGAAAAGCACACAGTTAATCAAACTACACAGTTAATTAAACGAAACAAAGCGTCCCGACAGCCGCGGCTGCCGAGGGCGCTGAATAAACGACACAGTTTTCGACTCCCTTAAGGCGGTAACCGGGATCAGAATGCTTTGGTCTCTGAGGAGATCCTCAAACCACATGAAAGGCGCACGCGCTATTTAGCTTCTTACTCTCTTCAGCTTATGAAATAGGGTTGCCACGAGACGTAATGTGTCGTTACGAGGAAATATAATTTCGCTTATGAAGGGGGTTTACAGGCAACCCAAATCCGTCTGTCTGGCGTCAAGAACTCATTAATATTATGATAAGGGCATATTGGGCTATATAGCCTGCTAGAACAAAGCTTTATTTAGCACAGGCGTACGAGGAATTGAGTCGAAGATCCTGAAAGAAACTGCAAAACGGTAGTATTTAGAATAAGTGGCAATACGTATTCGGATAGACTAAAGTTTTGAGCCCTCGCCGAACTTTTAATTTAGGGGTGGCTGAACTGAGGAAACGATTAAAATGAAAGCTAAAAATGAGCGAAAAGGCGGAAAACAGAGAAATTACAGCAATCTGTCCTCACAAAATAAATCATAACAGCTTTTTTAATTTTTGACAACCATTACCACTCTACATTTGTTAAAATACAGTTAACAATATGCAATCTGCATTAAATCTATATGTTTAGAATTAATTACAATCATCTAATTGTTATTAGATCTTATACTTATCTGAAAAATAAGTGTAACTTTAATTTGTATAAGTATAGCATTACATTGTTATTCTAAATTAATAAATTTACAGAAGTTGCAATTTCCCAATCTTCGTTAATACATTGAAATTAAATTTTGCTAATTTTCAACTCCGGCATAAAATTTGCTAAATCTGAAAAAGTTAGAAGGGGCTAGAAATAAAAAAATCTGGTGTGATACACTCACACAACTTCCTTTTACAGTGATCTTATAATTAGTCAAAAATTTAATTTTGAATTTTTAAGCATTTGTCAAAAATTTTCAAAAATTACGAATTCTACAAAAACGGTACAAAATAGAGCGTTAGTTGAAGAGACAAATTTTCTCTAGAATCTTAAGCAGAATTCAAAAATGTAATAATATACCGGGTGTTCCATTTAAAATAGGAGTTAATAAAAAAAACAAAAGAAACCCACTTTAGAAGTTTTCAACTGGAAAATCACCTATCTCACGTCAATGCACATTAAAAATGTAATAAAAATGTAAAGTTTGAAAAAAATCGTTAGAGCCGTTTTTGAAAAAATCGAAAAAAACTGAAAAATCACAAGAGTAAACACCTACTTCCGGTTATGCGATTTTCTTCAAAAGCTTGCTGTCTCATCTACATAGTACACAAAACTTATATATGAAGTTTCAACGCCATACCTCTTTTCGTTTTTGAGATATTCTGTTCACAGACAGACACACAGACAGACACACAGACAGACACACAGACAGACAGACACACAGACCAATGAAAAAAAATATGTTTTTTGGGATCAGGGGACCCTAAAACGTGAAGATCTGTTGAAAACTCAATTTCGAATTTTTGGGGTGAATCCAATACTTCCTTTATCGTAAAAGGAAGTAAAAAAGTGTTAAAATCGTTCACATCTGTATTATTGTTGTTTATTATACGCCATGCAAAACGCTACTGCGAAGTTCTGCTGCATAGCAGATCATTAATAACTAATACGTACTACAGTTTTGAACCTTTTCAGCTTCTTCTACACTGTAATATTAATTTGCAATTACGGTGTTGAATTCGACATTGCATTCACATATTTTTATATAACTTTAGAAGATGTATTGCTTCTATGTGTCATTCTTATTATTACATTTATTAGCTGTTTTAAAGGAGTTCTGAGAATTACAAGACATCCGATCGGCGGCTCCCCATATTATTGTTCATAGTTTACTTTGTTTGTAACGTTTCGCTTGTGAATCTAAATTCCAAAGATACTTTAAAAGTATTGGGAATTTAATTCGCCGCCTTATCAAACGTTTGCATCTCAAGACCGCGCTAAGAAGCGATAGCGCGGGCCGGTAGCCGATGCGCAGGAAGCTACGTTTGCGCGCAGGAGTGTTTTCCCCGCCGCCAGAGCCACTGAACGTATAAAAAGGAACACATGGCAGCTCCTGAGTCAGATCCCATCCTGGGGCTCTCCCCTAAACCTTCTCCCAATCCACCTGAGACGATTACTCTTTTGCCCTGTGCAGGTTACTGTCTAAGCAAAGGAGAAATCGGCTAAAAGGTTCTTACGGTACTGGTATGGTTACTGTCAGTCCGTGAGAACATACCGATAACCTGGAGGTCCTTATCGAACCCGTTCACCGTCATTAATTTAAAGGCCGAAGCCGTGGCTCCTAATTAGCTTTCTCCGTATCCCTTGTAACCGAACCGATGTTAGTTAAAGGCCGAAACCGTGGAATTAGTAACTAACATTCCTGTAATCCGCTGAACGAGATTACCGCCGCCGTCCCGTCAGTGATCATCCGAATTCCGAAGGCGCATTTCATTTGCGTTCTCGAAAGCCGTGTTTCAACTGTATTAACTCACCCGAATTATGAGGCACCAGGAAGTCATCAGCAGCCCTCCGCCGCCAGGCTGGACGCATACAGAGATTATGCGATAAGGGACCTGCCTGTAAGTGTCACCGCCAGCATACTATGAGCATTCCTGAAGCCATCCAAGAGAGATCTCCACACTGCCGCAATCCAGTCGAAGCCGCAAATTCGCTTGAATAGCGAATTTCCCGAAAGTCCGACCGCTGCATCGTTTCGAGTCACGAAAGCCGGCAAATCGTATAGCAGCCCCCGGTCCAGTTTGGCTCACCGAACGCGAACTCCTGCAGCTTCCTACGCCGGCAGGTATGTTCTTGAAACACCATTTCTAATCTGAAGTGTTCGCAGCAGCTAGCCATTGTAAACAAATGTCACCTGGTGCCTGCGACCGACGACCTTTGCTCCGAAGTCGATGCGCGAGGCAGCTGGTGCGCGGCTGACCCACTCCGAGACATCGCCCAGAGGCGTAACATGCGCTAGGCCGGGGCATTCTGCCAGATCCCTCCGCCGCCGCGTAGCAGCCCCACCGGCGTCCAGGAGCAACCCCTGTCGATGCAACTACCCCCCTGTCCGTAATATACAGTGTGTTCTATTAAGTTTGCATTCAATGTACATAGTTAAAGACAGTATATTTTATTTTTATTATTTATCTTGTGTTATTTATTGATCTACGTTATATCAGAGCAATTTGAACGTATTCTCCGGCTTAGAGCATACCTGAGGCAATAAGGCCAATTAAAATATTATTAAATAAAGGCGGGACGTTACATGGCGCCCGAAAAGCAGGGACAGCTCGAATATGAGTAGATCAATAAAAACACTCGTTCGCCGACCCGATTTACCAGATATTGGCGCCCAGCCGAAAAATCCTGTGAATGTTATTTGTGTAAATAATGCATTTTTGTCAAACTGTTCCAGTTGAGCCGTCCAGAAAAATGTACCAGAAGGCCTAGTCCTTTAAATACCCTCAGGGGCCAGCGGCTTAACTGCCGGTACGGGTTTTTGCGACCCCGAGGTGCCCTAGCTGATGTCCGAAGATACTACGGACCGTCCAGGACAGCCCAGATGTCCGCCCGCGTAGTATCACCTGGAGAACCGGACCGCCGTTACAAGCGCGTCGAAACCGCGACGTTGCTTCCGCTCCGAAACCAGAGTGTTTCTTTTTGGCACGTTGAAGCCGCAACGTTGCCTCCGCTCCGAAAACCCCTGGATATGTTTTTTGCACGTTGAAACCGCAACGTTGCTCCCGATCCGAAAATTCCAGGAGGTTCTTTTGCACGTTGAAACCGCAACGTCGCTTCCGCTCCGGAAAATCTAGAATAATTTTCTTGCGCATCGAAACCGCGATGTTGCACCTAGAATGCTTTTGCAAGTTGCTTCCGCTCCGAATGCTTTTGCAAGTTGCTTCCGTTCCAGGAATTTCCTGAAGTTGAATATGCATGGATGCCTGGACATTAGTATAAATGCCGCCCTAGTTAGCGCAAGTTGTTCCGAATGTTTTTCTCTTCTGAAGCGTGCTCCTTTTGTCACCGTAAACCCGGACATTGACAGGAGATTGTAGATTTACGTCGAAGCTTGAAGGTGAAAAGATGTTTTCCTGTACCAGAATCCTGTTTGCCGTTTTCTGGAGATTGTACGCCGGTTCCCGCGGCCTCTACGATTTCCCTAGCCTGCCAGCTATGTGAAAAATAGGTTGTCCGGAAACCTGCATGTTTTCACGCGATTTAAAATAATTTCCAGAATGTTTATACAAACTGAAACCGCAGTGTTTTGTATTCGCTGGTAATCTGAACTTGTGTTCACTCATTAACCAAATCCAGAGCGAGCATTTCGCCCAAGGGCCTACAAGAAAGCTTGTTCTCTCCAGAAAGTGTTAACGTTTTAAGTGCAATTTAATGCACTACCCGAAGTTACGCCGACGCTACAACGCCTACAGTCTTCAGTAGCGTAGTTGCAGATGTGCGCGTAAACGTCGACAAGATGGCGGACTGAAACCGCAGTTTCGTATCATCTTGTAACGTGAACTTATTTTCATACGTTCGCCCAAAGGCATACAAGAACGTACGTTCGTCCCAGGAAACGCTGAGTTTCTAAAAGGGCTGTTCCGAAGGCATTTCAGTTGCCTTATATTTTGCATACCTGCATCCTGAATAATATAATTCGAAACTCTTCGGAGAAGATACCCACCATGAAGCGATTTCCTCCGAAGCATGGGTCATGTGTAACGTTTCGCTTGTGAATCTAAATTCCAAAGATACTTTAAAAGTATTGGGAATTTAATTCGCCGCCTTATCAAACGTTTGCATCTCAAGGCCGCGCTAAGAAGCGATAGCGCGGGCCGGTAGCCGATGCGCAGGAAGCTACGTTTGCGCGCAGGAGTGTTTTCCCGGCCGCCAGAGTGGGGAGCACGACCGCCGACCGGGAGCCACTGAACGTATAAAAAGGAACACATGGCAGCTCCTGAGTCAGATCCCATCCTGGGGTTCTCCCCTAAACCTTCTCCCAATCCACCTGAGACGATTACTCTTTTGCCCTGTGCAGGTTACTGTCTAAGCAAAGGAGAAATCGGCTAAAAGGTTCTTACGGTACTGGTATGGTTACTGTCAGTCCGTGAGAACATACCGATAACCTGGAGGTCCTTATCGAACCCGTTCACCGTCATTAATTTAAAGGCCGAAGCCGTGGCTCCTAATTAGCTTTCCCCGTATCCCTTGTAACCAAACCGATGTTAGTTAAAGGCCGAAACCGTGGAATTAGTAATTAACATTCCTGTAATCCGCTGAACGAGATTACCGCCGCCGTCCCGTCAGTGATCATCCGAATTCCGAAGGCGCATTTCATTTGCGTTCTCGAAAGCCGTGTTTCAACTGTATTAACTCACCCGAATTATGAGGCACCAGGAAGTCATCAGCAGCCCTCCGCCGCCAGGCTGGACGCATACAGAGATTATGCGATAAGGGACCTGCCTGTAAGTGTCACCGCCAGCATACTATGAGCATTCCTGAAGCCATCCGAGAGAGATCTCCACACTGCCGCAATCCAGTCGAAGCCGCAAATTCGCTTGAATAGCGAATTTCCCGAAAGTCCGACCGCTGCATCGTTTCGAGTCACGAAAGCCGGCAAATCGTATAGCAGCCCCCGGTCCAGTTTGGCTCACCGAACGCGAACTCCTGCAGCTTCCTACGCCGGCAGGTATGTTCTTGAAACACCATTTCTAATCTGAAGTGTTCGCAGCAGCTAGCCATTGTAAACAAATGTCACCTGGTGCCTGCGACCGACGACCTTTGCTCCGAAGTCGATGCGCGAGGCAGCTGGTGCGCGGCTGACCCACTCCGAGACATCGCCCAGAGGCGTAACATGCGCTAGGCCGGGGCATTCTGCCAGATCCCTCCGCCGCCGCGTAGCAGCCCCACCGGCGTCCAGGAGCAACCCCTGTCGATGCAACTACCCCCCTGTCCGTAATATACAGTGTGTTCTATTAAGTTCGCATTCAATGTACATAGTTAAAGACAGTATATTTTATTTTTATTATTTATCTTGTGTTATTTATTGATCTACGTTATATCAGAGCAATTTGAACGTATTCTCCGGCTTAGAGCATACCTGAGGCAATAAGGCCAATTAAAATATTATTAAATAAAGGCGGGACGTTACATGTTTACTCATAAAACTTGCTTTAATAGCAAATATAATAACTGGAGCGAAAATGCTTTTATTAGTAGGAACGAAGAATTTTGAAAAAGGGATTAGATGTGAATAGACCTTTGAGTTATTTATGTATCTTTAGTTTTGTGTTTACTCTAATGCTCAACCAAATCACACATATGAAGCTTGCTACAACCCAGCACCACGAACCTTGACCAGATGCAAGCCACAAGATGTCACTTGAAAAGCCCCACAAATATGCTCAATCTGTTAATGATGTCGATGTAATCTACTTCCTTTGAAACTATTCCTTGTTATCCAATTGAGTTGATGCAATGTAATTCCACAATAAACTCAATTCACATTCCTTAACTTTTATTTGCCTTTGTACATTATAATTGTATTAGATTGGTTTTCTCACCACATTCTAGTCTTCATCCATCTAGTCTGCTAATCATCTTTTTTTAATAACTTAGTTTTTTAGTCTTCTTCATCACGCCAATTTATTTTCACTTTTAACTTTTTTTTACCAAATATGTTTTTAAAAACTTTCATAAAGGGGTTTATTTCTTAATTTCAAACGTTACAAATTGTATTACATCATTTTCGTTATCAAATTTTTTATTCTAATCAATAAACTATCTCCTTAACGATATAGCTTATTTTTTACAGTCCAACACAGTATTAACGCTTTTTTATATGACTAATACATACTATGTTAAACAGTATATTTCGAAAAAGTATTTGTTATCTTCCAATTTCATTTCAGATACTAAATTAAGCTTAAATCCTACTGTTTCTCAATTAGCTTCATTTAATTAAATTGTAAATTATATTGCCTTTCTTTTCTAAATACATCTTAATAATTTTGATATCCATTTTACATTTAAATTCATCCTTTTAATTTTTCATACTATATTCTTTTAATCTTGTTAATCTGATTTTTAAACCCCTGTACCTGTATCATAATAGTACTCCTATTTATATTATTTAAACTCCCTATCAATTTTTTTCTATTACAAGCACGCATTAACTTTTAGTACAGCTGGCACTAACATCCCAACCCTACCTGTGGCCACTACCATTCTGTGAACCAGTGCAGCGCGGCAATGATCTTAACCCATGAAATATTACGCATGTTAGAGAAAAATACAATCCGACACGCTATTTACTATTTACTTCCAAATTTCCAATTTCACAAAGGGCCAGACTAAAAAAAATGCACATTTTTCTTATTTCAAAATTGAGAAAATAAGGTAATCTCTTCCCTCACACCCGCATCTCGAACTTTCTTAAAAAATACAATCGACTAATAGAAAGTCTCCAAACAGCGAATTTCACAAAAATTATAATTATAACGTTTTCCCCATTTTGCATCCCCCAAATCCAACTGGACCGCAAACTCCCACATCCCGAATATCGACCCGTAGAAAGTCTCCAAGCAGCGAATTTCACACAAATATTGATTTTAAGTTTTTTCTGATAATTATATCGTTTTCCCCATTTTACAACCCCCAAATCCACCTTGACAGCAAAATTCCCATATCCCGAATTCTCATAAAAATATAATCGACTAGTAGAAAATCTCCAAACGGCAAATTTCGCAAATATTGATTTTAGGGGTTTTCTGATAGTTATAACGTTTTCCCCATTTTGCAACCCCCAAACCCACCTGGACCGCAAAATTCCATAATCTCAAATTCTCTTAAAAAATAAAATCGACCAGTAGAAAATCTCCAAACAGCGAATTTCACACAAATATTGATTTTAAGGTTTTTCTGATAATTATATCGTCTTCTCCATTTTGCAACCCCCAAATCCATCTTGGTCGCAAAATTCCCACATCCCAAATTTTCTCTAAAAATACAATTGAGTAGTAGTAAGTCTCCAAACAGCGAATTTCACACCAATATTGATTTTTAAGGTTTTTCTTATAACTATAATGTTTTCCCCATTTTACAACCCTCAAATCCACCTGGGCCGCAAAATTCGCACATCCTGAATTCTCTTAAAAAATACAATGGAGTAGTAGAAAGTCTCCAAACAGCGATTTTCACACAAATATTGATGTTTAAGGTTGTTCCGATAATTATAACGTTTTCCCTATTTTGCAACCAGTAAATCCACCTGGGCCGCAAACTTCACACATCCCGAATTCCCTTAAAAAATAAAATCGACCCGTAGAAGGTCTCCAAACAGGGCATAACAGCGAATTTTAGACAAATATTAATTTTAAGGTTTTTCTGATAATTATAATGTTGTCCCTATCTTGCAACCCAAAACCCACCTGGGCCGCCGAATTCCATAATCTCAAATTATCTTAAAAAATAAAGTAGACCAGTAGAAAGTCTCCAAACAGCGCATTTCACACAAATATTAATTTTAGAATTGTTCTGACTATTATAATGGTTTCCCCAGTTTGCAACCCCTAAATCCAACTGTGCCGCAAAATTCGTAAAACCCACAGATTTGTCCACATTCTACCAAATACAAAATTCGTTTTTTTTTTCGTTCCCCCTGTTTATGCGACCATCCAATTTGCTACAAATGCACCTCAGCTTTCTACCCCTGTAACTTCGCCCCCATGCATCGTAGACCCCAAAAAGCAGCCAGAACGACGAGAGTTGGTTCATCCCCTGTCCAACTAGCCCCAAATTACATTTGGATTTTTACAAAAGTATGCAATGTAACTGCACCGAACTCTTTCGTGTCCAAAAATTGTTTTAGCCCCCGTATTTTCGCCCCCTCGAATCTTACATTTTTACAACCTCTCCAGAAAGTTCGCCCTTGACGAGATGTTCAAAATGATACCAACAACATTCACCTGCAGTACGTACAACTTGCAAAAATTCTCGAAAACTGCGCATTTTCCAAGCGTCACACAAATCGCTAGAGGAGCACCGTACTAGCGTCACATCTCCTATTCGTTAAACATTTTCAATGTTAATACCTATATTCCATTCACGTTGTTTTGGCATAATGTGAAGCCATGGAAATGTGGCTGTAAAGCTGTCTGTGTAATTAGGTTATGTTTTTCTAAGTTTGAGGTTATACATAGCGTCAATGTCGAGTGCATTGTTGTCAGTTTAATTAGTTTGCAATAGAAAAATCCTCACACATTTTTACTCTAATTTAACACAAGCCTTGCCCAAAGCAGGAATAACCCGATTAATTGCCCAATTTCGATAATTTTGTAGCAGACTTGATCAAACAATACCATGTCGTTTTAAAGTCGTGTATGGTCGCGGGAAATTCAGCAACACGATAAATACGTTCGCATGTCAGGCACTTCAGTGACGCAAAATTGTGTCACGTAGAACAGTGTGTCCAACATTAAAAAAATTAATCATGGCCTCCTGTTATGCCAAAACAAAGTGAACTGAATATATACAGGGTGTTAATTAAGTACGTAGACAAACTTTAAGAGGCGATTCCTTGATCAATTCTAAGATAAAAAGTTGATACAAACATGGGGCCTAAACGGCTTCCTTTTCAAGATACAGGGTGTTGAAATTTAAACAAAAATTACTTTTTTTTCAAAAATCTGGAAAACGCCTAGAGGTATTGTAATGAAACTTGGTGTATATTAGTATTTCATAAAGTGGCATTGTTTGGTCAAAATAAATGTAATTTATTTCCACCAGTGGCGTGCATCGGGGCCAACGCAGCTACCTTATTTCAAAAAAATCTGGTACGCCACTGTTTTTTAGTCAATACGACAAGTTTTTTAGCTTTATCTATTGAAACTATACAAAAGATGTATCTTTCATTTTTTTGATAGAATAAACATTTTGCGAGAAAAATGGAAAAATCTGTAACAGCAATTTCGTACATTGGACGTTAATGGGACCTAAACGGCTTCGTTTTCAAAATACAGTTTAAGGAAGCTTTTAAAAAATGTTATTTAATAAAACACAATCTTACAATAGCTACAAAACTTTTTTCTACAAAACAGTGGCGTATCAGATTTTTCTAAAATAATGTAACTGAGATCGCCCCGATGCACGCCACTGGTGGAAATAAATTAAATTTATTTTGACTGAACAATGCTACTTATGAAATACTAACCTACACCAAGTTTCATTAGAATACCTCTATCCGTTTTCCAAATTTTTGAAAAAAACTGTTTTTGTTTAAACTTCAACACCCTGTATCTCAAAAACGAAGCCGTTTAGGTTCCATGTTTGTATGAACTTTTTATCTTAGAATTGATCAAGGAATCACCCGTTAAAGTTTGTCTACGTACTTAATTAACACCCTGTATAAGAGCGAATTTACACTGCAATATTTAGCTTATAATATAACATTCTCAACGAAAAGCTACACCATTTGCTCGCCACAACCGTCATACAATGCACGTTAACTAAATCAAACTTTAGAAGGTACTTTTTATTTAAAAGCACCACATAAAAGTTTAATTTGTTTTTAAAATAAAATTCAAACTAGTTTTAGTATTTTGGAAGTATCTTTATTAATTTGACATTTTTAAGTACTGAAAACAATTGATTTTTTACTTGCCTCGTCTAAAAGACGATGCAAGAATTTTTTGTGCCTTCAATTTGATACTACAATCATAAGCGTCGATTTTTTTCTAAAAGTAAAATATGTATCTGGTTTGATAAACATCACTTTTACACTAGTTCTATATCAATTTTCATTTTCTAAGCTTTTGGAAGTTGCAGTTATCTTATATAAGTACTCTACGTATACAGTGTGGCCACGATAAAGAGGACCAGTATGGGGATCTCGTTAATTGTAAGAGATACAAATTTGGATAAATGGACAGAAAGTTGCTCAATTAAAGGACTAACAAAGTCACTTCTATAAATCCTTGATATGATTTTTCGTTTTTGAATTATCTCAAAAAACCGAATTTTTGAATTTCCTTTTTTAATTTTTTCTGGCGTCAATATTAAAGTTAGTGCAAAACTGATTCAACTTCTTCATATCAACTTCTAGTGGACTTAATGATTACGTTATCAATTTTTTTATCCGACGTTTCGTCTTCGACAAGCAACATCAACTTAATTTTTTTAAATACGGTCCTGATTTTCTGACGCCAAATTTGTGAAGCTCTTTTTATTCCAAATTTAACAATTTGGCATCAGAAAATCAGGACCATATTTAAAAAAATGGGGTTGATGATGGTTTCTCAAAGACGAAACGTCGGATAAAAAATTTAACAACGTAATCATTAAGTCCACTAGAAGTTGCTATAAAGAAGTTTAAGCAGGTTCGCTCTTACTTTAATATTAACGTAAGAAAAAAATTTAAAATAAAATCGAAAAATTCGGTTTTTGAGATAATTCAAAAACGAAAAATCAAATCAAGGGTTTCTAGGCGTCACTTTGTCCTTTAATTGCATAACTTTCTTCTCATTTAACCAAATTTCTATCTCTTACAGTTACCGAGATCCCCATACCGACCCTCCTTATCTTGAACACACTGTATACCCTAACAAGAAAAAACACGTTTTTTAACCTATACATTAACAAGTTCAATAAATGATTGGGAGCACAGGGCAATAAGAAACCACATTCGCAAACTAACTGATGTAGTTTAAATACACCAGCAAGTTTTTGAAGAATATTTATTCAAAGATAAAATTATTCCCTGAAAAACGCTTTAGTAGATATTTTACATGAATTCAACAATTTTTCTACTAGAACTACCCATTCAATCAATTTTTCCGAAAATATTTAATAAATTTTCTTTCCTGTGGCTACTGTAAAGTTAACATTATGGAATGCATAAATCAGACCGACCGAAACCATTCTGAACCAATAAATAACTCTCTGACTCCCAACAACTTAACTTCCTTTACCATGAGAGAAAGTGTATGTATTGTATAGGCATAAAGAAAAATTATCATATGAGCAAGAAGCGGTCAATCCATTGAAACTGCTTCACACAAAATTTAAACGTAAGTCTTTCTTAAGTTTTGCTTTATGTCTGTCTAAAATAATTATGACCTTCTACTTCAATATTAAAATATTATTTAAAAAAGACTTCTTTAGCCAGAGGAAGAGTGAAGTCGCATCTCTTTTCATGGCAGCACCCATAACTGCAATTTACGTCACTTTGGTAAATTATACAAAAAAATACTCTGCTTAAACTCGATCACATTAAGTGCTTTTTTACTTCCTTTTACGATAAAGGAAGTATTGGATTCACCCCAAAAATTAGAAATTGAGTTTTCAACAGATCTTCACGTTTTAGAGTCCCCTGATCCCAAAAAACATATTTTTTTCATTGGTCTGTCTGTGTGTCTGTCTGTCTGTGTGTCTGTCTGCCTGTGAACAGAATATCTCAAAAATGAAAACAGGTATGGCGTTGAAAATTGATATATAAGTTTTGTATAGTATATAGATGAGACAGCAAGCTTTTGAAGAAAATCGCATAACCGAAAGTAGGTGTTTACTCTTGTGATTTTTCAGTTTTCTTTTTTCAAAAACGGCTCTAACGATTTTTTCAAACTTTACATTTTAATGTGTATTTATATCAGCTAGGTGATTTTCCAGTTGAATACTTCTAAAGTGGGCTTCTCTTGTTTTTTTTTCTATTTTTTTTTATTAACTCCTATTTTAAATAGAACACCCGGTACATTATTACATTTTTGAATTCAGCTTAAAATTTTAGAGAAAATTTGTCTCTTCAACTAACGCTCTATTTTGTACCGTTTTTATTGAATTTGTAATTTATGAAAAATTTTGACAAATGCTTAAAAATTAAAAATGAAAGTTTTTACTAATTATAAGATCACTGCAAAAGGTAGTTGTGTGAGTGTATCACACCAGATTTTTCTTATTACCAAATCTCACATTTGCGCCTGGGGTTCATTTTGGAGCCCACGGGGCACTGAAAGTCAGAAGCAAAATATTTTGAATTACTGAACGTGCCTATTATTCTAAAACGCGTCGGCGAGTGAGCATCTTCCATTAATGTGTCCATAAATTCGGGTCTCTGTTTAACACACCAAGTATTAGCTGCCGAAATCCAAAATAGTTGCTTAGCTGAATACTTGAGACCCAGTAAGGCTGGTTCTGGACCGTTTCTTTCAACCCAGTTCATGTAAGCTAGATACGCTGCCTTCACACCTCCATTATCAGCAATATTTTCACTTTGTGTTAGAACGCCGTCAACCTGAAGACATGCAAAATGTATATGTTATAAAGTTTCACTATAAAATACGATAATTGAGGTGATGGAAAAATGGAGAGTGAAAAGGTAAAATCAAACAAAATAATATTTTGAAAACATTGGTAAATTATGTTGTTATGTAAATCACACAAAAGACAATGTTTCTGAATTTATCGGCCGCGACCCACATTTGAGACTCGACGTAAATACCGTGATTTTATTTTACTTGTTATATACTAATACTAATAATTAAAACTTGTCAATACAATTTAAACATGTTTACATCCTGAAATCGGTGATTTGGTAACGCCTCCGTTGAGATGGTAAATTATGCTGGGACGTCTTGAAAGCTGTAGTATTTTTTATAAATGATTTTCCCTTGTTCATCTAGCTAGTTTAGTATACAAAAACTCGTATCTCAACCCGTGAACAGGAAGTATCAATATTTCCTAAAAGCTGGCCTGCACTTATAGTATTCGCGTAGCTGAAAATAATATGCACAAGAAGAGCCGACTTGAACATACAAATAAACAAACATTTATTGACCTTCTGAAAATATACACATTAAACAATAAGGAAAAGAGAATTAAACCATAAAATTGGCGGATATTTCTAAACACTACTGTGCTAACTAATAATGAATTATTAACGCACAGTGGCTTGTTGCTACACGCATTTACAAATGAAATACTCATAGAATAACTGTATATGAAATACACTTGCACTGAAACAACATTAATAATATACCTAATTAACTGTCCTTTATACTCAAACATTTAGCTATATAAATGCCCGACGTCGCGATTCGATGCACAAACACCCAGCTTTGCGAATTGCCTACGCATTTTTTGGCTATGATACGTATTCGTTTATGCTCGCAAAACCTTACAACTTAACGTGAAGCAAACGCTTATCGCACAAACTGCAAGCGTGTCCTGTATTAAGTTACCTTCAGCTCGTGGCTTGGGAAATGTTGAGTAGCACTTGGATTGGACTACATGATCCCAGAAATGCGGCGGCACGAAATTTTGAAGTTTCTGAAGTCTGAATAGAGATTACGCCACTTGTCCTAATAAAACGAAATAGTTACGATTGTCATGGAGCTTCAGCACTTTCAAATTTTGGACTCTAGTTCTACCTATGCTCAGCACACGATTATTCTGCACCCACCGGAAGTACAAAAGCTGCTTTGCTAAACACAAAGTCTATAGACAGAAAATTCTATTTACTGCGCGCCTTCCAAGCCGCCTTTATGTAGCTCACCGTAAGGCGTCACAACACATCCGTCAAGATGTTATGAATAAGATGAAGAATGGTGATTTTCCACCGTGACTCTCAGGGACTTGAGCCTTCAAACTTGGCCCGCTCGCAACTATCTTTGAGATTCCCGCGTTGCTCGAAGGATCCATATAGATCGGTCAACACATACAATTATTTAAATCTAATTAACAATGATAAAGCATACAAACACAAATTGGATACACAAGGTGTTTTTAAAATAGAAGGACATACTTTACAAAAGTATTCTACAATCTAAAATAAATCAAAAAGTTTTAATAAGCCCATGTCCGCAAATGAATCCTTTTTAAGATACTAATCTTTAAGTTTTTAATATAAGGTAATTTAAAGAAAACAATACATATCAATTTTACGTTAGCAAACTAAATTTGGATGCTGTCTATTTGATAGAGTCTTGCAGCTTTGGGGCCATCCCCACTGGCCTGGCCGTCCATAAAAACCGTATCTGCTTTTTCAAGAAAAGAAAAATTCACCATTGGGTTACTGAAACTGAATTTGACCGATTTTCGTCAAATTTCAATGGTACACTCACTTGATCAACAACTTCACTAAGTAATTTTGATAACATTATCCAGGTTTCCAAGCAACGTCTTCTTCTTCTGCTTCTTCGTCTTATTATAGAGCCAGTGGCCTATTTTAACCGCAAAGTGTTTCTATGAGCCCTCTTTGCCCGTAGGCCGGGAACGTTGCTAGCCTTGCCCGTCGAAAGTGAGGACGAGTTCCCTTGTTTAGGGCTTGGACTACCACAGGTGCTAACGTGGTAGCAGAGGAGCGTATGATTTTTAAAATCCTTCTAGAGTCACCGGTATTCGAACCCTGTTGGGCTGCCGGAGAGGCAAGCATTTGCTAACTGGGCCATCCGATCACTCCCAAGCAACGTAAACCATTCAATCATGATTTTCCAGATTTTATATTACTTTAAAAGTGAACCGCATTAAAGCTTTAAAGCTTAATGTTAGAAAGTATGCATTTACGGACAGAAATTTATTAGAATTTATTTGTTTATTTGTCATCATAGAATACTTCAGAACAACTCATTCTACCAGCTGTTGTAAGTATGGTACACATTATGGTCGGTGAGTCTGCTGGGAAACTGTTTCCAAAGATACTTTTGCCTAACAATACAATTGCAGAATCCAGCACTAATCCAGCGCATGGCTGAGAACATCTATGATTTTATGATTTATGGTCGAAAATAATTTGAAATGAACTGAAATGAAATGCGTTGGTGTCTGTACTGATAGTAGTCATTCTATGTTGTTCTCTGAATGTCATTTTTTGGCAGTGGTCTATTATGATATGTTTTATCGGAGTTTTTCCACTGTCTAGGGTGTATATCTCACGACGTTTCGAGAGGTTTTGACCTACTCCCGTCTTCAGGTGTTGCTAGTTAGTCCTGAGAAGAACTGATATTGTACGTCTTTATACGTACACTTGTGCCTACCCCAGGATTTGAACCCAGGACCGCTGATCGCTGTGATTACTAACCTGTCACTTTTACCACTAGGCCACCCTATGTAGTTTAAAAAGTCCGATAAAACATATCACAGTAGTCATTCTATATCCGGCTGTTACGGAGAAGATGATTATTCGTCTTATTTGCGTATGTGAACCTTGAATCATTTACAGGAAAGCACTCACATCAAGATATTTGTACAACTATTTCCTGGCTGCTTACCGAAACTTTTGAAAATAATGTGCTCAAGCATTTGAATTTTTCCACTTCCTCAATCTGTTTACCTGTAACATATTTTCCAAACACATCTACTTCGCCTTGCATTCATTATACTTATGCCCTATTTTTGTTGTTCTCGCCTAGTTCAACGGGGATCACAGACGATCCGTGCAAGGCCACACGGATATTTTGAAAAAATGGGAGGCCACTTCAGCTCTTAAGGTAACTGCGTTACACCTCCGAATAAAATAAACAATTTGTTATGTAGGCACACGGAAACAAATCCTTCAAGCATATGAACTTAGTATACTGCGGATTTGTCTAGCTTTTGATTGTCATCTTCATTTTGTCTGTATAGGTCTTCAAAGCATTGCGCCCATACCTCCATTATTTCATTTTGATTCCCGAGTCTATTACCCCTCTTGTCTTTATAAAATGACTCTCTCGGTTGACATACAGTCCATATTTTCAAATTTTTTCGACAGAAACGTCTAACTACCTTATTATGAAATCCATGTTCGATCTTCTCAATCTTACTTTTTTTTTCTTTTTATCCCTGCACATTCTTCTACAATTTCATCTTTGTTTCTTGTTTCCTTGTTTTTGCGAATATTTTCGTCCGGACTGTTTTCTGACATCCTAATTCTAGACGATTTTTCCTTGTACATTTTTCTTCAAATCGTCAATTCGTTGTATTTTTTTATGGGTCTCACATTTACCTCTTTTTCGCACTTGCAATTGCTTGTTTTATTTTTGCACAAATTTGTTTTACTTAATTCTGATCAGTAGTACTAAGTTTATACTTATTGCTACTTATTTGTATATTGCGTTCGATCTTCTTCTTTTGTTCATTGTACATCACATTCAACTATTGTAGCCTACATGGAGTGTAGTTGAATCTACACTGTTTCAAGAGGGTACTGGTTCAGACTTGAATACAGCTTCAAATATTTACCGGGCAGCAGTTCGCAGAGTTCACGCACTTTCTCCACATTTATACCTAACTAAGGTAATTTGACTTACTAAAGCAGCAATACCCAATGCAAGTGGATGATTCTAGTGCAAAATCGAATTTCATATTCTTACGATCTTCAAACATCCATTGCCTGCGCCGTAAATTGAGCACCTCTCAGGAGATTTTAGAATTTGAAATTGCTTCGCGACCACCTGTATGGGAGCGAACACTTTGAAAACGCAAAAGAACTGCTGCACCTGCTCAAATGCACGATGTTACCGCTTGGCTTGGAAGCGCTGGCGTATGCGGTTGTTACGCCGCTTTCGTTATCTTTCCTAGATACAACTCTATACATTCAACCTTGTTGTGTTGATGAGCAGGGGAAAAAACCCGATACAGCATCTATGAGAATCCTAACACGGAGTAAACCCTTTAGCCGACATTTCCTTGCGCATCCTCTAAAATGCTTGATGCCCAAACCGATAAGAAACAATATTCGTTCAGCAACCGGTAGAGGGTGCAACATTATCCGAGTATCTCATTAGTTTATGTTCTGTCAGGGCACCACGTGAACTTTATATTTACTTTATTTTTCAAATTGTTTTCAATACTTGCCTTTCAAATATTCCTCTCACATTTGGTGAAGTCATAAACAGTTTTTATTTGAACTTATCTATTTTTCTTACAGTTATTACCCTTTGTTACTGGTATAAAAGACAATGGAAGTATTGTAATCACGAAAAAATCACCTTCCGAGATTTCTTCCGTTCCTCACGTTTCAGAGTCCCTATATGGCAAAAAACAGGTTTACTCAATTCCGTCGCCCTGTCTGTCTGTGTGTCTGCTGCCGGTATAACTCAAAAACTATTTGTTGGAGGAAGACAATATTTTGCATGCAGATTATATGTATACCTGACAAGAGATTGAAACAATTTTGGTCAAATATATACAGGGTAAGCATATTAAAATAATAAAATGCTATCTATTTTTGCTTTAACTTAGAAATAGATAAAAGTAATAATTTTCACATTGCTCAGGCTTTACCGTTGATACCCAATAGATATAGGGTAAATGTTGAAAATGGGAGAAAAAGGGTCAATAATAAATGCGTTCCGTTTAAGGCAGCCGCAACCCAATGATATGAGCGGTGCTCCGTGGCCGCATGCAAGGTACGGGCGATGGGCTTGCGTGCCTTTTAAATTACATCCCAATGGTCTGCGGTTAGAATGCCACCGCCGGTAATGTTTTTTTAATTTGAAAATTGATGCAATTTGCATTACAAAGTGTTTGCTTTTAATGTTTAAGTATTATTTGAAACGTGAAGATATTTTGACACCAGGTTTCCTTGGATTTTTAAAATTATTTAGTGTCACAACGTCCACTTGCGAGCGAAGTTTTGAATAAAGCTCTTTATAGAATTTTCTTGCCATCGTAGTCTCAATTGTTATCCGAATTTCTAAGATAATTATTTATTTTTTTGTCAATGCAAATCTAATTTTTTTAACAAATTACTTGATTACATTATCTCAGTTCCAGTGTTTCACTTTCCTTCTTCTACCATACTTCGCATTTTTGTTTGTATTTTTTCCTTCATTAGTTAAATTATCATCAGCATTTATTTGCTTATCCTTCAAAGCTAGCATAGTTTGATACAATCATAAAAGCATTATAATTTTAAAGTTACGGCCACAATGATCGTCGTGGTCATATCATCAATTTAATATATTTGATTCTAGTTCCTAATATATATTATCATTCCTTTTGTTCTATAATTTTAATTATTGTTTTTTTATTACATAAAACACACAACATACTGTGCTTTTTAGGTCGCGACATCGATACAATTACGTCAGCTTGGGCCACGTCAAGGAAAAAAATTACAAAACGCTTCACTAAGAAATATCAGTCTTAATGTACAAATATCTAATAATACTTACATTCTCGTTAATTTCGGACACTGTATAATAGGAGTACTGTTGAATCATACATTCCGTCTTTTTTATAAAAGCTTCGTTTGTTTTATTATCCCACCAGTTCATCATATCTCCTTCTTTATCAAATTTCCTCCCTTCATCATCAAACGCGTGGGTGATCTCATGGCCAACAAAAAATCCCATATTTCCGTAGTTCATAGAACGCAGACGATCTTTATCAAAGACGATGTCTTGTAAAACAACAATTGGCAAATCTGCAAAAAATTCAGATAAATGCTGGAACCCTCATTTTTCAACACTTACGTATACTGTTCTCTTGTGGAAAGTAAAATGCGTTTACTTTTATTTGAGTATAGCGTGTTTTCCAGTCGGTTTTATTAAGAGACTGCCCTAAGCGCCTTTTTCCTTTGTTCACTCTAAATACAGTTGTTTTGGAAACAAACCGAAGTAAGATATCATCATCATCATTGACCGATAGCTATAAAGATATATTTTGTAAATTCATAAAAAGAAATTAAACATAAAGTACTTCTGAATAATACTCCTCCAACTTTTTGTCATCCTTAAACTCATCTGGATATGCTACATCCTTTCGTATAGCCAACACTTTCTGAATAGCTTTTTTCTTAGTAGACTCATCCATCCAATCCGCTTTTTTAACAATTTTAACAAAAGCCTGCTGTATATCTGATATCATTTCAATAGCACTCCGTTTAGTTTCATCTTGGGCATACTTACGCACATACAGAGCTGCAGATGCGATATCAAATCTGAAGAAGCTCATATAAGTTCCAAGTTTATTTTCGTACGTAGTACATACGTTGCCGATGTGAGTCTTACGCAATCGGTCCATCTTGGAGCCCCTTCAGTAATTCCATAAACCATTGCTTGATATGGTTGTTCCAGGTCTCTCACTTTCTGTGGCAGATAATCTATCAATAAGTGTAAAGCTTGAAATATGGCGTGGTTAGCTTGTGCTCTAAAACATAAAATCGGTTTGAAAACAGATATAGTCAGAGATCATTTCTACCTTTTTGAAGTGCGACTTAGCAAATATGCTATCTTACTGAGATAATTTGGGGCTGCCACATTTACCACTTGATCGCTACTAACAGGTTGATCTGAAAACCCTACAACGTTGGTTAGGTATTCTGACCAATACACATCAGGATATGCCTGTTGGAGTTCTTGGATAGTCATTGGATGATACGGCTCTGTTTTACTTCGACGTTTTTCATCTGAGCCACTAATCTGATATAAGAGCAATGATGTAACACCTTATAGACTAGTTGCTATTTTATTGACTTACACTTGCAAGCTGAATTTGAAATTCTATCATAAGTTTTACTTGATACTCAGCAAATACTCGTTGTGCTCCAAAATGCTGAGCTAAATTCACCATGTACTCGAAGTAATCTTTTATAACTTCATCGTCAAAGCCTCTTAACAAATTATCTCGTGCTATTTCCAGGTCTACCTGATCTAACTAAAACAAAAAGCGTCACATAAATATTACATGAAAAAATGATCTGCTACTGCTATATTCAATACTTGTAACTCACATGTATTATAATTGTTGACGAATTTTTAAAATCGGGTCCTAAGTCGACTTTAATAAAATTGTTCGTACTTAATCCATGCTCTCTAAATTTATAAACAGATTCCTTCCAGTCAAAACTTCTTTCATCCCAAGAGTTTCCTTCTAGGACCGGCCAGCCCCCCAAATCCCTTATTAGTTCTATCGCTACTGCTAAACCGCCCTCTTCAATCGCACTGGTGTTTAAGCAAACACTATACAACTTTTTAAGCTGAACAAAAGGGGAAAGTTCATTGGGTGCAGCAGGTTCTTCAAAAATGGTTCTTAGTTGCCTCTGAACTAGATCGTGGAGATTATTGAGAGAGCCCACTTCGGCTTTGTCCCCCGGTATAACAGCTTCTCGTAAAAACTTTCCGCACGCAAACTGGTAAAAATCGTCGCAAGGATTTACAGATTCATCCATGTTGCTTAAGAGTTTCGCTGCAGCTTGGACGCAGCCAGGAGTATTGCATGAGTTGTTGTTAGACCTTCAAAAATAAAAATATATCAGCAATGAAAATATATAAATATAAAACAAGAATTGATTCTGCAGTGGGTCTCAAAAATCACTGAGCTTTTCTTTAAAACACATGGCCTCATGGCATTTTTTATACAAAATTGCAAATGTTTATAGTTGTTTAAAAATATTTTAAAATGTTTAAATAATTTCTCTTCACTTATGATTGGGACACAAAAATTAATTTACACAAATCATTGGAATGGTTCAACAACTGTTACGCTCATTTTGTCGTTTTGCATGCAATACTGGAAATAATTAATTAGGTTTGGCAATTCACATTTATTTCGTAAATGTACAATTTTCCATAAATGGTTAGGCAACCCTATTAACATCATTCTCAATTTTGAATAAGGTACAGCTCTGTGTTTATCAGCTTAAGCCACACTCTGCATTCTTTAGTTTTTCTGATGGCCCACTTTCAAATCTTGGAACTTTGATAAGCTGAATTAGAGTGTTTTGGGCAAATTTTCGGCCATTTCCTGGCAAGTCTTGTTCCGTGTAAGTTGGATCGCTCCTCCTGGGGTCCCTGTCTCATCGGCTTTGTTAGCCAACTTCATTTACTAAAGATCGTCGTAACCCCTTTGGAATATTCCGGTGATTTGGGTTATATCACCGGCATTCGTTTCGTCTCCGACGGATTTGATTGGAATACCTTCTTTCCACGCTGGACTGAAGGACTTGACTGCATTACATCTTAATGTTAGTAGTTAGTAGTTGTCTACGGTTTCCTCCCTTTAGCGCCGTAATCTACCTGGAAATTTGTATTTTTAGTCTTTTATTTTAGTACCCTGGAAATGCATGTTTACGTGGATTGGTTCTCCTCGTATTGGTGTGATTTGTTTTGTCTTGAACATGCGGTGCTTTTACGAGCCGGCTGGACGCCCGTTCCTGCAGGTGTGATCTGCTGCCATTCCCCCTACGAACGCTGCCTCATAGCACCTGGCGAGGGTCATATGCAGCCTGTGGCGAGGCTGTCTCTATTGCCCGCGTACTACCTAGTTACCACGTCTCCACAAGCAGCTCGGCCCCACGTGCCGGGTGTGCATGAGAGGTTTTCGTAGTGATTTATTTTTGTATTGTATGTTAATTTTAATTGATTAATATAAACTTTTGAATTGCTATATTAGTATTTTGTGTATAACGGTTTTTGGTACTTATTAGATATTGGATTAATTGGTTTACTTACCCGGTTATTTATCAGCCCAGTTTTGATTGCTTTGATTTGTGTTGCGGCTGCTCTTGTAATCACTGTTCGTAACATTGTGTAGTGCATTAACCTCGACGCCAATTTGGCGTTGCTATAGAAATGTCAATTTTGTGCTGTGGCTATACTGCAGCTTACGGGATTATTTCTGAGTTTAACTAGATGCCCGTTTCTAAATTTCTAGTCAAGTTTAGGGTTTGCAATGGCAGCAAGTACTGACTTGGAACTTAAGATAATGCCTTATGAATTCCTTATAGGTTCTAGCACCCCTAATTAAATCTCATAAACTGCTGGTACCGCCGCGTATAAATTTTGGTGTGCAGTAAAGTCAATTAATTAAGCCAACTATCGGGGTTGAGTGTTGGCCTTACTTTACGCTTGCGCTGTTCGCACCCATTGTTTTGTACTCCGCTTAACGGAGAATAGTTGAGTATTTAGAGCCTTTTGTTTTTATCATAGGTTACTTTAGTCATGCCACGCGTTGTGTTGATCGCCGCTTCACGGTGGCCGCCGCTGTATTTGTGTTTAGACATGCTTCGGCGTTTAATTAACTAGTTCAAGATTTGAGCATCATCTAGGTAATTACTAAGTATCTAGCGCCCTTTTGGCTGGTTTAGAATTACATGGCACTATTCGTTGTCTTATAGGTCGACTTGTGATATTTATTTGTGATAATTTGTATTGGTTGTGATATTTATTGGTGTTAATTATGTATTGGCTGTGATAGATTTATATTGTCGGTTGATTTGTTTTATCTGTATTGCAATGGTATTAAGCCCACGACTTGACTCTGCTAGCAATGCAACATAATTGACCGATTCAATAAACACAGAGTTGGGGTGTTTTATATAACTGCATTGTTAAACTGAAATTAAAATATTAAATGCATTGACAATGAGATGCGAGAAATAGTAAAGTAGTTGAATAAGAAAAGCAAGGCAAAGCTTATTTTCTCAGGAATCAAAATTGACTTTTAAATAAATTAAATAATAGGTTTGTGCATAATGAAAAGCCGAATCAAAAGAAATTAATAGACACAAAAAGGTTTGCTATGTTCATTTTAAAAGAAGCGTAGTTTTCAATAAAGCCCAGCAAAGTGAAAATTGTGAGGAATCTAAAAGGTAAAGAAAGCAAGAATCAAATAATAGGACATTGCAAAGAGCAATTTGAGAAGCAGGCAACAGGACAGGAAGGAATGAAATGAGAAGTGGTAAACTCTATTAAATCATAACATTTAAAATTACAAATAGTGCAAAGCAAAGCAGTGGCTAAAACTAAGATAATAAAACGTTTGTGTGTGGCGCAATGACAAATTTTAGATATAAGAAAAAGACAATAATTTAGATTATAAGAAAAATGTTAATTAACCCTAGAACGCATACATCTAAGAAAGTTACATTAACGCATATGTGGCGTCGTATACGACACCACACCTTTTTTTATTTAATGAGGGACTTTAAATTTACTATACGCCTCTTTTAATATCTGGAAGTTAATTTTGACTGCATAGATGCATATTAAAGGGCAAAACGGAAGTTAAAGTTGTTAAAATATTTATTTATGAGTGTGAATAAATTAATTGTTAAATTTAAGGAACTGATCAGGTACTAATATCTACGTTAAACAGTTTTGACAAATAACTACAGTGTAATTTTTTTAAAACTCAATTGCAGCAGGCCCTGTTGGTGACACTGTCTGTGTCAAAACTGACGCAAAATCTAACCTGCTAACCTTGAATTTGACATAAACTCACAGTGCCACCAACATATTATTCATACGTTTGAATTTCCACAGCCAGCAGAGGATCTTTTTCTTTATCTCTCGATATTTGCATCATAACCTCAAAAAGGTATTTAATGTCAATTGCAATTAGTTCTAATTATAAGGGTCGCCATCTTTGTTCCTTTTAGTAATTATAGTTAAAATATTATCGAGTGCCCTTTGTAATATAGTATTTTGGATGCCTGCTCCACTCTATCTGTTCGGTGGCTCAAGTATAATAGCTAACTGGCAATCCTATAAAGACAGTAGTGATAGATATTTTAACAAATTCCACTTCGCATTACGTTACTATGAAAACTATGTACGTAAACTGACAGATGGCAAGTTGTTACCGATCAGCACCTATCGAGAAACCTTGTTACGTGATTGCATAGATGGCGTCATATGCGACACCAAGTAACTAAAAAACTAATTATAAAGCTTGTAACAATTTTTGGAAGTGAAAAATAAAAGAAATATAACAACAATAATCTTCTGGAGAGGTACTAAAAATATGAATATGATAACATAACAGCAAAGCACTAAAAACTAGATAGTTAAATACCTGGTGTCTCATACGACGCCATCTATGCTTTCTAGGGTTAGAATTTATGTAATAAAATTTATTTCCGTTTTGTCCTTTAATTTATCAAACCTAATTTCCGTTAATATTGTAACCTAGCAACTAGATGCGATATTGTTTTATAACGGAGGAAAACAAATGAATAACATTATTTGGCAATTTGTTAAGATTTGTGCTCCAGATTTAACGAAAGTTTTAAGATAATAAACGTATTTTGCAAGTTATAAAAAGTATACCAATTTATTTTCCATGTACCAATGTACATGTGGAAGTATTTTCATAAAGTTTCGCGACCAAAATATTAAGAATTCGACAATCTCATCTTCGAGGACATCGGTGTAGATCAGTGTAAGTTTGCGATCTTCGATTACGGCCAGAATTAGCATCGGAGCCAAGATATTAGCAGTCCAGCGCATAGTACGGGTCTGCACCAGCTTTGGCAGCAAAGGGAACAGTTATAGCTGAGAAAATCCAAAGGCGTCATCTGCAGAGCAGCATCGGTGCAGTTCGACCAGATTCTAAGGTACGAAATTTAGCGTATTTGAACTACTGGCTTAAAATAGTACACTTCAGATCAATTTTAAATTACAGTCGACTTCGGAACCTACTTGAGAGGGAGCTTGTCTTTTACCGAGAGCTACCGCTTTTTTAAATAATTGCAGTTGAATAAAATATAAAGAGGGGCATACAACCATTTATTTTGTGCAGTAAATAAGTACATTTCATTTTAACCAGCCTAGCAATCTACTGACGGGCAAAGTTTGAGCACAGTAAAATATAAAACAGTGTATTGTGTATTGGATTTGCCTTACTTTAACTTATATTAAATATTAAACTAAATAATAACAGAGCAATTAGAGCTATCCATTGTAGTATATGTATATTGGTGGTATGTGTTTTGTATGAGTTTGTTGTTATTTATGTTTGCACTATAGAACCAAATTCTGAATAAATATTGTTACTAGTTATTGGTTCTGCTGTTATTTTGATTTTCTTGGTATATCCCTGACCTTGGAGAGGTGCAACTGTTACGGTACTTTTGTAGCTTCCCCTGTATTAGCAAACATTTGCTAGTCGAATTTTTATCCCTAACTATTAATAGGTGGCTTTTTGGTGTTATTGCATGCATTAGGATAACATTTAATAATAATTATTAAGTAGTTTTGCATGCAACCCCCCTAGTAATTAGCCGGATTCCATTAATTAGATTTATTTTTGGCTCCATTTCTTCAAATAATATTAAAGACTGGTGGTTAGGCAACTTTACATGCATTTATTATAAACTATTCTCTGGCCTGATTTGTTACTAGAACAACTTTGTTATCTCCTGTTGCAGTCAAATTTTTCAGGAAGTTTTTCTGTGGTTCCACTTGCCCAAAAATTTTGTAACCTGTAAAGCTGGTGTCGAATTCTGCTTTCTTTCCAAGCGAAATTGCCGTGCTAGTTGGTTATCCCTTTTAGCTTAGTGCTTCGAAGAGCCCTTTTTTCTGAGCTCATCTCCGAATAGTCGTATGGAGGACCTAGAAGCACTCATGCTTTGTTTAGGGCGTTCGTAATTGTTATATAGTTGCTTACTTACGTCCTATCGCTATTGCGGATCTCTGGGGCCAACGTTGGCGCGTCCCCCTGGCTTCTCCTCACCTTTAAGGTAAGCTAAGGCCCTATCTTCTTGTTCGAGGGCTCACTTGGGAATTCTTGTACGTTTTTAGCCATTTCCTGCTGGGATTAAACACCTCCCGTTGAGATGTACTTGGCTGGAATCCAAGCTGTAGATCTGGGCTCCTGAAATTGTCGAATTGCTTGTGAATTTCGCAACGCCAGTGGGCTACGCTAGGAAATAAGCGTCTGCATTACACCCACCTGCAGGCCACCCGCAGCCTTCATAGCTTGCACCGCGTCGAGCAGCTGTTGCCGTGGGCTACACCTCTCTGCCGCCTCCTGGTGCGCCACACTGCATGGAAGCAGATGGAAAGGTTAGATTTGGATGTATTTTCCTACAGGCCAGACGCTAGTATAGTTATCGCCCGTCGCGTCTGGTGTATTTTATATTGGAATAGTTGCGTGCTTCGTACAGTTAGAAACTAGGGCAAGCTTTACTAATCGTAACCCTTCGTGTGCTTTTGCTTAGGCTATGCGAATCATTAGCACAGATTGTACGAGGGCAGGTTATGTGCCTGTCCTTTTGTAAGTGTTTTCGTTTATGATATATGTTAGAGCTGCCGCTAAATTTCATGCGGCCACTTTTTGAAATTTACTGAATGAAGTTAATCAGGCTTACCAGAGTCCTGGACAACGGTTCTTCGACTCGGTTATGTGGGAGCTATCGGTTTTAATTAGCCCCCAGCCGCTGCTTCTCAGTGAGACCTACAAATCACAGATTAGATTATCATAGGGCTCCAAGCTTTGATAGCATCTTATTCGAATGGTGCTTTTTACTTACCCGGCAGCACGAGATAGCTGTGTTTGACAGCTTAGCGCGTTAAACCCTCGGCCCCTTTATATAATTATATTTAGATTTGTATTTACACTTACTTGTTTTGCTCGCACTCCGCCATTTGCGGTCAAACATTTATAACGTGAAACTATTCACTTTATCGCGGCCGTGGCTCGTGAACCCTTCACGGAAGCCGTTTGTTCAAATTCAAGTCTCCGCGAACCGGTTAATTATCTTAAGCCTGTATCAAACTGTTAAAGAGCAGATTCAAGCGTTTGCTAAAATATTCATGGATACCCTGATGTCTTTCTATTACTAGGGACCTCGACGTTATTGTGTGGCAATGTTAAACATACGTTGCTCCTACAGCTAGAAATTTTTGAGTAACGTACGCAATAAAAATTGAGACGACGATGGCAAGAAAATTCTATAAAGAGCTTTACTTAGAACTTCCCTCGCAAGTGGACGTTGTGACACTAAATAATTTTAAAAATCCAAGGAAACCTGGTGTCAAAATATCTTCACGTTTCAAATAATACTTAAACATTAAAAGCAAACACTTTGTAATGCAAATTGCATCAATTTTCAAATTAAAAAAACATTACCGGCGGTGGCATTCTAACCGCAGACCCTTGGGATGTAATTTAAAAGGCACGCAAGCCCATCGCCCGTACCTTGCATGCGGCCACGGAGCACCGCTCATATCATTGGGTTGCGACTGCCTTAAACGGAATGCATTTACTATTGACCCTTTTTCTCTCATTTTCAACATTTACCCTATATCTGTTGGGTATCAAGGGTAAAGCCTGGGCAATGTGAAAATTATTACTTTTATCTATTTCTGAGTTAAAGCAAAAATAGATAGCATTTTATTATTTTAATATGCTTACCCTGTATATATTTGACCAAAATTGTTTCAGCTTCTTGTCAGGTATACATATAATCTGCATGCAAAATATTGTGTTTCTCCAACAAATAGTTTTTGAGTTATACCGGCAGCAGACACACAGACAAACAGGGCGACGGAATTGAGTAAACCTGTTTTTTGCCATATAGGGACTGTGAAACGTGAAGATCGGAAGAAATCTCGGAAGGTGATTTTTTCGTGATTACAATACTTCCATTGTCTTTTAGACGAGTAACAAACAAAGGGTAATAACTGTAAGAAAAATAGATAAGTTCAAATAAAAACTGTTTATGACTTCACCAAATGTGAGAGGAATATTTGAAAGGCAAGTATTGAAAACAATTTGAAAAATTAAGTAAATATAAAGTTCACGTGCTGCCCCGACAGAACATAAACTCATGACATACTCGGATAATGTTGCACCCTCTACCGGTTGCTGAACGAATATTGTTTCTTATCGGTTTGGGCATCAAGTACTTTAGAGGATGCGCAAGGAAACGTCGGCTAAAGGGTTTATTTCGTGTTAGGATTCTCATAGGTGCTGTATCGGGTTTTTCCCTGCTCCTCAACACAACAAGGTTGATTTTATAGAGTTTTATCTAGGAACGATAACGAAAGCGGCGTAACAACCGCATACGCTAGCGCTTCCAAGCCAAGCGGTAACATCGTGCATTTGAGCAGGTGCAGCAGTTCTTTTCCGCTCCCATACAGGTGTTCGCGAAGCAATTTCAAATTCTAAAATCTGCTAAGAGGTGCTCAATTTACGGCGCAGGCAATGGATGTTTGAAGATCGTAAGAATATGAAATTCGATTTTGCACTAGAATCATCCACTGAGTATTGCTGCTTTAGTAAGTCAAATTACCTTAGTTAGGTATAAATGTGGAGAAAGTGCGTGAACTCTGCGAACTGCTGCCCGGTAAACATTTGAAGCTGTATTCAAGTCTCAACCAGTACCCTCTTGAAACAGTGTAGATTCAACCACACTCCATGTAGGCTACAATAGTTGAATGTGATGGGTACACTATTTTTAATGGTGGCAGTGAGAACGTAATATTAGACACATGTTTTTTGATAAGTGATAACATAAAAGAAGCTGTAGTAAAATATCGAGCAATTTCAGACAGGATGTGTGTATAGAAGCTGAGGGATAGATTCCAGATGGAAACTAAAGCAGAATTTTATGAAAAACTAGGAAGAGCGTGATACCATAGCTAAATATAATCCAGAAGTAGTGTTGAAAGACTTCAACGGCCAAATAGGGAGGGATGGTGTGTATAGATCAACAATTTTGGAAAATCTGCCATTGAACTATTGAATAACAATGAAAACGGTATAATGTTAATCCAGGTTTCCGAAATAAGTGGTTTGAAGATTTTAAATGCAGCTTACGAACTCAAAGATATTTACAAAGAGATATGGGTAGCGCCGGCTGGAGGAAGCGTAAATCAAATGGATGATATAGTAATAGAAGAAAACTTTGTGAGGTAAGAAGGCCCGGATAATGAAATTGACCATTTTAGTGCAAGATGAAACAAGTACAATGAACAAAAGAAGAAGATCGAACGCAATATACAAATAAGTAGCAATAAGTATATACTTAGTACTACTGATCAGAATTAAGTAAAACAAATTTGTGCAAAAATGAAACAAGCAATTGCAAGTGCGAAGAAGAGGTAAATGTGAGACCCATAAGAAAATACAACAAATTGACGATTTGAGGAAAAATGTACAAGGAAAAATCGTCTAGAATTAGGATGTTAGAAAACAGTCCGGACGAAAATATTCGCAAAAACAAGGAAACAAGAAACAAAGATGAAATTGTAGAAGAATGTGCACGGATAAAAGGGAAAAAAAAGTAAGATTGAAAAGATCGAACATGGATTTCATAATAAGGTAGTTAGACGTTTCTATCAAAAATTTTTGAAAAATATGGACTGCATGTCAACCGAGAGAGTCATTATATAACGACAAGAGAGGTAATAGACTGGGGAATCAAAATGAAATAATGGAGATATGGGCGCAATGCTTTGAAGACCTATACATACAAAATGAAGATGACAATAAAAAGCTAGACAGATCCGCAGTATACTAAGTTCATATGCTTGAAGGACTTGTTTCCGGATTACAGTGCCTACATAACTGTGGTGTTTGTGCCGACAATTCTCCGAAGGACAGTTTTGGCCTGGGAGGCCCAGCCGCTACCTGCACCAACAGGGGGTCGAAGCAAATGCAGGGTGGCAAAATCCTCTAAATTCATTCATAGTTGGAGCTTTGTAACGTTCGGTAGAATAAATAAAAATACAAACTTGTGCGTTATTTATTTCTTACCACTCAACCACTTCAAAACATTACATTGGCGACGAGGAAAAAAGTAGTAATCAGGAGCTAGTGCGGCAGTAACAATCGTGATTGTGGACTTTGGTGCAAGTGTACGGGGATATTGTAAGAAACCGGGAAAATTTCAGCTGTAATTGGACAAGTTGAGCGTTTTGACCACGAGGGTCAAGACTGGGTGCTGTACCAGGAAAGGCTGGAGCAATTTTTCCAGGCCAACGGAATCACAGACACGGATGCATCAAAACGAAGAAGCGCGGTGTTAATTAGCCAGTTGTCAGCGGAAACATACAGCTTGTTAAGGGACTTGTGTTATCCGGTGAAACCTAGCGAAAAAACTTACGAACAGTTATGTGAGTGTATGTCCAAATATTTCAGTCCGAAAATTTCTACTTTTCGTGAAAGGGTGGAATTTTACGGAGCAATGCAAAAACGCGATGAAACAATAACCGAGTGGCACGCCAGACTGAAAAATCTCGCGGTCAACTGTAGTTTTGTCAGTTTGGACACAATTCTGCGCGATAAATTTGTCACGGCCCTAATTAAAGGGCCTATTCTGGACAGATTATGCGAGGAAGATTATAAGGAGGAACTAACTATGAAGGATGTGGTGGAAACGGCGTTAAATAAGGAAGCCAGTTTGCAAGCAGCCACACAAACCATCGGGGTTAACTGGACACAGAGAAACGGGACTACGAGCGCAAACAAATTTCGGACGGAAAAGAAACAACCAATTCGGCGGGAAGAGAAAAATGCAGCGTCGGAACCAAGGGGGGCCTGCCAGATTTGTGGAAAAGCTCACCAGCCCGGTCAAGTGTGTAAGTTTAAAAACGTGAAGTGTTTCAAGTGTCAAGCGGTGGGACATTTTGCGAATAACTGTAAGCAATCCAGTAATTGTAAGAGACCGGTTAATAACCTTAGTATTAAATCTGTAGAGAGTGAAAATTTGCCGCTTTATAACATTAGGGCGCATAAAAGCAGTCCTTTTACAGCAGAGGTAAAAATAGGAAATATACGTATAACCATGGAAATAGACAGTGGCGCAGGAGTTAGTGTGATTTCAGAGGAGCTTTATTTAACAAAATTTAGTAATTATAGGTTGAGATCTAGCAAAATTTATTTGAAGGAATACACTGGCAAGACGAGCGAACCATTGGGGTATTTTACAACAGAAGTAGAATACAATAGGGAAAAACGTAGTATTAATTTATATGTTGTAAATGGTGGGGGTCCGCCATTATTAGGTAGAGACTGGTTGAAAGCCTTTGATTTGGGCATAGGAAAGGCAGGGCTTGATCAATCAGTAAATTATGTAAAACAAGTGACTTTAGACCAGATTTTAAAAGAATATAAATCTCTCTTTGACGGTTCTTTAGGTACGTACAAATATGACGTTATTCATTTGGATTTAAAGCCTGATTATAAGACCGTATTTTGTAAACCGCAATCGATACCAATTGCGTACAAGGAAAAAATGGAACTTGAATTAGAGCGACTAGTACGGGAGAATGCTATTACACAGGTCGAAAGCAATCCGTGGGGCACGCCACTGGTTGCGGTTCTGAAATCAGACGGATCTTCAATTCGGTTGTGCGCGGATTATAAAACCACGGCAAATAGATTTTTAGTTGAGGTTAAGTATCCGTTACCGAGGGTGGAGGATATTTATGCCGCTTTAGAGGGTGGAGAAAAGTTCAGTAAAATCGACTTAAGTATGGCATACGCCCAGCTTAAATTGGATGAGGATTTGGCAACTTTTGCAGGGCATTCCAGGGGTAGCTAATTTTTTGGACGACATCATTGTCACGGGGAAAAATTCAGAAACGCATTTAAGTAACTTGGCGGCAGTTTTTAAAAGGCTCTCGGACGTCGGTTTAAAAGTACAGTTAGAAAAATGCGAATTTTTCAAGCCGGAAATTGTATACTTAGGGCACGTCATAAATAAACTAGGGATTCGTAAATCCCAAGATAAAGTGAAAGCTATTTTGAATGCACCCGAGCCGAAAAACGTGACTCAGGTCAAAGCTTTTAGCGGTATGGTCAACTATTATTCCAAATTTTTACCTGGTTTGGCCCAAGCAATGAGACCGCTTTATGATTTGCTAAAAAAAGACGCACATTTTCGGTGGAATTCAAACTGCAGGAAATCGTTTGAATTCATCAAAAAAGAAATCGATAAAATACTAGTGCATTATAATCCGTCGCTTCCCATTATTTTATATAATGACGCTTCCCAAAACGGCATCGGTGCCGCTTTATGTCATCGGTTTCCTGATGGAATAGAAAGACCAATAGGTTTTGTTTCACAAACATATTCACCAGCGGAGAAAAACTATTCGGTAATAGAAGCATTAGCTATATATTTTGGAGTAGAGAAATTTCAAAATTACTTGCTAGGACGGAAATTTGTTTTGCGGACAGATCATCGACCTTTGTTGGCAATTTTGGGCGAATATAAGGGTATTGCGCAGATGGCTGCTAATAGGTTACAGCGATGGGCAGTATTTTTAGCGGGTTTCACTTATACCATAGAATATATTAAGGGCAGTGATAACGCAATAGCAGATAGTCTTTCGCGGTTACCGTTGCAAAACGAAGAGGTAAAAAAGTGGACGTGACTACCTCCCTGGACTTTCCCATACTCGAAACTGTTCATATCGTCTTTATTCAACAGTCTTTACAACATATCAAAATTTCAACTCGATGACTCACGTCTTCACCGTGATAAGCGTTTACACTTTCACGTAAATTGCGGGTAAATATAAAAGAATGTGTAGTTCAAAATGTGACCACCGAGCCTCTGTAGATGGCGCCAAGTGGACAAGCCGCCACTGTGCTAGTTTATGTATTATTTTCCTCAAAACGGCTGTAGCACCGAGGTGAAATTTTCTAAGTACCTGGAAATTATATTTTCTAGGGCATACAAAATCGATTTTTTTATTTTCACGGAGAAAGATTCTTTGACGCAAAAATATAACAACCGTTAGAATAAAAAAAATATTTTTCAAAAATAGAGGGGGGAGGGGGCCGGTGCGCTTACATATATCCACGAGTGTAATATTTTTTACATATTCATATGCTCCATTATGCCCTGAGCAATTCAGTGAAAACCCCAGCTACCTATCTTGTTTTGTTTATTAATTAAAGGGGTTTAAATTTTCAAACTTCAAAGCTTCGTAGAGGGCGCCACAGATAATTCATAAGATTCTTTAAAAAATAGATCGATAGCCCTTTTCGGGGTCTATCAGTGTATGAAGTTTAAACAAATTCCTGTGGGCAGTTTTTGAGAAATGATTTTTAGAAAATTTCCAAAATTTCGAAAATTTGTAATTTAGGCCCCTTAATATTTTTCAAAACACTTTTTATATCACCTCATGTTAGCCTTTATATACTATTCAGAAAACAAAAATCAATTGAATCGATTCATCCGTTTTTGAGTAATAGGGCGTTAAACTCAAAATCTTCAAAAAATCATAGCGCCCTTCATTTTAAACATAGCGAGTTCGGCAAAAAACTAACAGATTTGTCTTATGACCCTCTATCGTTATCCGCGATAAAATTTTCAAAATTTTAATCACGAAAACAGTCGTACCAAAAAAACATGCGTAACTTCCGCTTCCGGTTTCGGATTTTTTTGAAAAGCTTATTTTGTCGATGAATTTTCGATACACCCCCGCATTCCAAAGCGCATCAAAATCGGAGCAATACTTTCGGCTGTAGGAGCGTCACCCACCCACACACCCACACACCCACACACCCACACACCCACACACAGACAGACATTTTTTAAAAACCACTTTTTTGGGTTCCTAGAGGTCCAAAACGGATATTTCTGTGAAAATCTCGATTTCCAAAATTTTCACGATTCCAAGACTTCCCTATACCTATGGGTATGGGAAAGTAACGAGGACGCGGAAGTCAGTTATCTAAATTTTATAGAGCTGCAAGATACTCCGATCGATAGTGAGCAAATTAGGGAGCAATCCAAAAAAGACCCGATAATAAGTAGAATGATAGACTTTGTTGTAAACGGGTGGCCAAATACTCCAGACGAGGAAATAGGACCTTATTTTAATCGCAGAAACGAGTTAACGGTAACTCGCGGTTGTTTAATGTGGGGTTACAGGGTAATAATTCCGAAAGCATTAAGGGCAAAATTATTACAAGAGCTGTATCAAAGTCATCAGGGCATCGTGCGTATGAAAGCGGTGGTGCGTTCATATATATGTGGTGGCCGCAAATGGACAAGGATATCGAAAAAATCACGAAAGCGTGTGTAGGGTGTTTAAAAACTAGGGCAGATCCACCTAGAGTTGCTCTTAGACCTTGGCCAAAGCCTTCACGGGTAGGCGAGCGCATTCACCTTGATTTCCTCGAGTTAAAAGATAAAATTTATTTAATTATCTTGGATAGCTACAGTAAATGGGTTGAGGTGCATGATATGAAAAACAAGGCCAATCATAGCACTACCATTAATAAACTCAGGCTTACTTTTACAAGTTTAGGTATTCCGGAGTTAGTTGTTTCTGATAACGGAACCCAGTTTACGAGTAGAAAATTCAACAATTTTTTAGAGCAAAATGGTATTCGGCATATCACTACGCCTACCTTTTACCCAGCCTCAAACGGCGCAGCAGAAAATGCTGTAAAAACTTTTAAAAATGCATTAAAGGCAGCCATGTACGAGGATAGGAATAAAAACGTAGAGATCGATACTTTGATATGTAGATTTTTAATTACCTATCGTAGCACTCCTCACTGTATAACGGGGGAGACTCCTTCAAAATTGTATCAAGGACGGGAATTAAGAACGCGATTGGACTTAATTAGGCCAACCGAAGACGATAATCGCATAATACCGGAAATTTCAGCTTGTAATAAGGGAAAGCGGAAGGCAGAATTTCAGGTGGGAGATCGTGTTATGGTACGGGATTATCGCGCGGTTAATAAAAAGCTTTGGACTTCAGCGACAATTAAGCAACGTATTGGAAACGTTGCGTATATGTGTCAAATTGATGAAATAAATAAAGTATGAAAAAGACACATAAACCAGATTATTCGATACGAGCCTGAAAATAGCATTTTCCAAGAAGCACGCGAGGAACCACGCTCTAAATCCAAATATGTTCGGCGTCGCGAAGGTATCCATGTAAATAATAATAGAACTGATAAAGTAGTTGAACCAAATAAAGATTTAGTCTTAGTTGTAGGAAATTCGGTACCTAACACAACAGGTGTAGACACAATAGGATTAGCTTCTACTTGCGCAACTCCACAAGTTCGTAGGAGCGAACGGAACAAAAAAGTTCCCGATCGATTTGGCAGCAGTATTGTCTGCACCAAATAAATAGTACCTATTGTTAGAATTAAGTGTGTGTATTATATCTAAGAGTTGGTAACGGTAAGTTTAAGTTGCCACTGTACTAAAGATAAGGTTTTAATCTTAAAGGGAAGGTATTGTGGTGTTTGTGCCGACAATTCTCCGAAGGGCAGTTTTGGCCTGGGAGGCCCAGCCGCTACCTGCACCAACAGGGGGTCGAAGCAAATGCAGGGTGGCAAAAACCTCTGAATTCATTCATAGTTGGAGCTTTGTAACGTTCGGTAGAATAAATGAAAATACAAACTTGTGCGTTATTTATCTCTTACCACTCAACCACTTAAAAACATTACAATAACAAATTGTATATTTTATTCGGAAGTGTAACGTAGTTACCTTAAGAGCTGACGTGACCTCCCATTTTTTTTTCAAAATATCCGTGTGGCCTTACACGGATCATCTGTGATCCCCGTTGGACTAGGCGAGAACAACAAAAATAGGGCACAAGTATAATGAATGCAAGGCGAAGTAGATGTGTTTGGAAAATATGTTACAGGTAAACAGATTAAGGAAGTGGAAAAATTCAAATGCTTGAGCACATTATTACTAATTTAGTCGACGATTTGGGGGCTGTTTGTTCCTCAAATTCGCCTTAGCCCCTGGCCATAAATCTAATATAGAGATATTCGATTCTCGCGCCAAGGCACACTCAACAGCTGCAAAAGAAGTCGAATTACAAACTGGCAAAACAAACGAAAGCTTTCGTTAAGTGATATAATTGGTACTTATATCATACATAAAATATATCTATAAAATACGGGTTATTATTGTTCTAGAAAAAAAATGCCTAAAATGTGTCCTTCCTAGAAATAACATAGCTAAGATAAAATAAAATGTCTGTAATTACGCGACCCTCACACGCTGTGGGTCGATTTCAGAATAAAATGGGTTCCACCCTTAAGGGGCTGAAAAGGGGTAAAGTGTGTTTTTACGAATTCCTCAATATCTGTTGGACCCGATAATATATTGACTTGGTATTTGCTTGCAAACGCATCCAATATAAATGTCTTAAAAAGCATATAAGGATTTTGCCCTAATCAACCCCTAAAAGGTCGAATCTACATTCGGAGTGATAAAACCCGTTGTATCTCTTGTGTTTGTTGAGTTAGAAAATTCTCATTTTGGCATTACATGTATTTTTAAAATATTTAGAAAGAGGTTTAAGGTTTTTTTTTCAATTTCACCCCTAAGAGGGTAGAAAGGGTAAACTGAAAAGGGGTAGGGGTTAAGATTCATTTTTACTATAGGTGCATTTCAGAATGAAACGGGGTAAAGGGGGTTTTTCGAAATTCCACCCTTAATGGGAAGGAAAGAGGTGAAATGCAGTTTCACACATTCCTCAATATCTCTAAGGCCCTATAATCTATCAATTTGGTTTTTACTTAGAACGTTTACCTATAAAAGTTTCTAAAACGTAATTCAGGATTGTGCATAGATCAACGCCGAAAGGTGTGAATTTGGATTCAGGGGTGAATTATAGAACCTTTTGTGTTTCCTGTGGTGGAAACGAGTATCTTGCTATAATATATGTATAAAACATTTTTAATAAGCACATACATTTATTTAAGATTTATAAGAAAAAACATTTGTAGCCCGTACGAGGAACGGGCATCTTGCTAGTAGTTCAATAAGATTTGCCAGGACCTTTCTAGCTATGGTAAGAAGAAATGCACCCCTATACGGGTTACAGTCGGAGCGATCGCCTTTACCCTTGTAATAGTGCAGATGATTGACACTTTAAACTCTTTAGTGGCTTGTACAGTTGACTTAGCAGTGCATCCCCGCCGTTCTTGAATATTTCCGCAGACACACCATCGCACCCTAGTGTTTCACCATTCATCTCCTCCAAGGCCCTACTAACTTCTCTCACTGTAGATATTTCGTCGAAGTTTTGAGCTGGATCCAGCTCCGCCAGCCCAGATATGTACTTAATATTTGACGTGTTCTCGGTGTTCAGTCGGTTGCTAAAGTGCTCACGCCATCTGGATCTGATCTCATTCTTTTCTTTGAAGCACCTTTCATCCTCTGCATTCATAGGGACACTAATTCTGATTAATGTTACCTCTCTAATCTTTTAGTAAAACAATCCTATTTGGTGAGTATCTGCTAAAAGTGAAAGTTCAGCAGCTTTGTCGTGCCACCATGGTCCTTTAAAGTTCGTGCCAATCTTCTCAAATATGTATGTGCTTTATCCACTTCTACTTTAAGGTGTCTTGTTTTGTCGCTTTCTCATCTCCGCAGAGCCATTCTATAAGTCCGGAGGGCCATAGCATATATGTAGTACAACAATCATTAAACTGAAACTTTTATAGCACAGTAGATACGATAAATAAATAAATAAAACCTGTTAGCAGTTATTTCGTTATGGAACTGACTCGTTAGTGCCAGCGCTTAATTTTAACTAAAACTCTTGTAATATGTTTATTAAATATTTACTCCAGTATGGCATTTATCTAATTAAAAATATACATTCTTTAATTGGTAAGTAATTGTTGCTGGCGACACACTGCAACTGCATTAAATACCAGTACTGGTAAGCCTGAAAATTCAAGTTTATTTGAATTTTTATATTATATTGCCACTAATTACACTTAATAACGGAAAGTTATAGTTTCCTTATAACACGATTCTCTGCAGAGTATGATCAGGCGTATTTTAAAATTATACAAAACGAAATTATCCATCTGCGATACATTTTTGTTAAAATGCCTCGAAAGTAATCAAACAAGCGGTACAGATTGCGTTAAAACTTTTGATAAACGCTTCAGATATGTTTTCAGGGAATTAAACGTAAATTATGGTTCTTTTCAGAATAAACTAGCTCATAATTCTTTGCCGGGGCAGATAAATATTAAAATCCTGTTCGGAATTGATCTTGCCCGAAAGTAATGTTGGTAGAAAAGCGTTTAGAGAAGCGATACTTGACACGCATATTAACATTTATAATTAAATCGTCCATAAATTCAATAAAACATTCAGGATATTAAGAATTTGTATTGTAATTCAGTACTTACTGATTTCCGTATTTCATTATGAGCATGGCTACTATGAGAGCTCCAATTATTATGATAATAGCTACGGCGAGCAAAACTATGATATTCCGCTCCAGATTTGTCCTCCTTTGCCACCATGACCGATTTCGGTTCCTATAACAAAAATTAAGATGGGGATTAATCACTTCCTTAAGTAAATTGAATTTTCGTAGTTAGAGTTCTTCAATGAAAAATGTTTTTTAATTCCAACAATTTCATGTACAAAGCCGAAGAGTGGTAGTCCCCTAAACGGCAGTAGATTCGGTTTATTAATAATTAATATTATGTAGACCTAGCAATAATACGAACAGCCATGACAAACTTAAGAAAAATATGGATAGACAGACAAATAACTAAAAACACAAAAATGGGTCTGGTCAGAGTGAAACAATAAAGTAGCCGACCTGCGATTAATTAATTAAAATAATCGATGGTAGTAAAAAAATCGCAGATCAACCCCCCTACAGTTTGTACACCACGGCAGCTCTAAAAACTCTTTACTTAGCGCGATGGCCGAGCCAGCTCAAATTCGGCGATATGGTCGTGGATTCAAATCACCAGCTGTGCACCCTGTAATATCTTTAAAAAATGGGCGCCAGAAATCCAAAGATTTTAAATAATAAAGGATAAACTACAAGTGACTAGCGTTTATTTAATAGAACTGAAAAACTTGTAGAGTCAGTAATAAATAATCACAATAATTAAAAGGCAAATAATGTCATAACAAAATTGTGTACGTCAAATGAAGGCTGCGACACGCACAAAGATCAAAAACCCCTTTCGGGTTATTATATTAACCGTAACATCAAAACCAATCGTGGGATATGCATACCTCAGTCATTTGATAAAACCTTTCTGTTTAGGCTATTGAAATAAAAAAGCGTGAATGCTCCTTTGACAAAGGGTCACTACACATCATAATTACAGCTTTAAATATTGATCATAATTAAATATGTGCGTAAAGGTTAAAATATGAAAAAAACAAGAACATGTATGAATTTGAGCTTTACTGGTTAATAATAATGGTTTTAGAATATAAATTCCAGGTATCGAATATGAGTTGATATAATATTAATTCCGGAGTAGCACTAACTAACCTCGATCCTCTAGCGCCCACAAACTGCTGACAGGCAAACGCTGGCCGGGGGTTGCTACACCCTGCGGTTAAAAATATGCTGGTCGTGAACTGCTACACACATTGGTCGAAATCGCCGTGGATGCACCTGTAATTGTAGCGAAGGCACCCTCAAACGGCATCAACTAGGCAGAACGCCAGCAGGTATCGAAAACGAGATTAGGCTCACAACTTTGTTTCCGAGATAAACTCTTGGATGAAACTGTTAATTAAGAGCTAAAGAAAATGTAATTACTATGGGAATAACCAAACAGAAAAGCGCCATCGTACCTGATCATAGTCAGCCCTTGGAAACTCAATGCTCATAAAAATTGATTGAGCGCACGTAATTTGACTTAAACAAACAAACCTTAGCCGGGCCGGTGACGGCGGACCCAAGCGACAACAGCAAGTGTCTCGGACGAAAAATTCGTTTTCAAATGAAATCTCGCATTACAACGGCCTGTGATAAGAGATAGCGCGGGTCAAAAGGGCATCGCGCGAACGAAAGGAACTCGATCCAGCTACAAAATAAGCCGCCTTGGAAAATTTAAGAATTCGAAATGCAAAGAATTTATAATTCAAATAAAAATATACAGGTTAGGCCTGAAATAATTGGATAACTGGCGAAACAATTAAGCTAAGCCAAAAAATTGTTTCAAGAGCTTTAGTCTTTTCCATATTTTCTTACGCATCTGGACCTTAAAAGCTTTCGACAGGCCCCGAATAGATGCGTTCGAGATGTGCGGAGAATGCTACGCATCCCATGGACAGCCCGAAGAACAAACGTGTCAATCTTCAACGAGCTTAATATCAGTGACCGTCTGTCCACCATCTGTAGAAGACGAATTCTTCAGTATTTCGGCCTATCAGCCGACGGGATAATGATAACTTAGAAAAACTAATCGTGCAAGGAAATCTTGAAAGCAGAAGATTAAGAGATATTGTGCTCATATGGATGGCCTGTTTGTTTAGTTTTATTTATTTTATTAATTATTGATTAGAACCACCATGCAAAATTTTGTTTGTAGTATAAAATTTTAGGAAGATTAAAAGTGAGTTGTATTTACTTGACTTGTCAAATAAATGGTTATATGCCCTGTATTATATTCTATTTACCTGCAAATATTGATAAATAAACGCTAGCTCATCTTGCTAAAGCCTTCACTCATCTCAGTTGGGTTCCTGGTTGAATGTGTAATTTTTCAAATTATTTGAGTACGGATCTGTATTCCGTCTTAGCTCTAGTGCGCACAAGCAAATATTCGAAATTAGGTCAAAAGCTACTCCAAAATGCATCCCGCTGGCAAGTTAGCGGTCAGTGATTTAAAAACAACTTGAAATCTATCAAAGTATCTACCGGTAACTATTTGTTTTTCCAGCACTTGATTGCCGATCCCTTCGAAGAGACGCGGACAAATTTTCAATTGTTTTTCGTGCCGTCGTCTGGATTCTAGCTTCGATTAACCTCAAATTATGGACTCGGCCTAATTTGCAAGCTGCAGTTGATTTACCGCCACGGAAAATGCTTAGATTGTCTTAAGTATTGACTCTTCGTACATACACCTAAGTTTCACGGGCCTAACGTAGCTAGTTTTAGCCAAAAACGGTACCTGTTCTCTACCGAACTTGAATCGGGAACTTGTAGGAGATGCTGATGCAATTCTTGGGCTGCTATGGGGCGGATCCTGCTGAAACTCCTGGGACACGTTCTCACAAGGATGCTCTATGCTCTGGTAACTTCCCCTCTGGAGTGTGTTGACGCGCTTGGCACCACGCAGAGATAGGAACTTGGGCTGCATTGGCTGCTAGGTTATCGTAACGGGCCTTTGAAAAACTTTTTACTTTTTTGTGGCTGAAATTGCTGCAAATACTCCCACACCAACTTGAACATGCACTCAGAAAAAGTGTATACTTTTTATGCTGATAACAGTTTATTTATCATGTGAAAAATTCGTTTAAAGTGGAGTACATTTTAACACAATAATTTTTACAATTTATTCTTTTGTTCTCCTTGAAAATCCGTCATAAACAATTGCAAGTAGAATATTAATAAAAAACGGATATTGACTAAGTTCAAAATGATTACTTTTAACACTAAATTCGCTTACAACTAAAACTATTTACAAAATTCTTATCTTTAATATAATTGTTTACATTTATAACTAATTAACCGTCTCTTTTCGCCACTGCACGTTTTTATTAATTGCTTTTAATGGTTCACACGCCTCACTGCACTGATTATTTAAGTTAGAGTACTTCCTGCACCAAGGCTTCCTTCGAATTCCCCTGTCTCCTTTTACACACGATTTTTGGCCCATCTCTTGTGTGCTTTTCTTCGCTTTTTACCCTGTCCTGCCGATTCTTACAATTTCCGTTATATGCCTTAATGCCTGCCTTCTTAGCTGCTCGTTGCAACGGTCATTGGTTTATCTAGCTTCTTATACCTTTCTTTTAAAACCCTGACAAAATTTCACTGGCTCACTTTACTTGAATTCTACGCTTCATTTCATTGCCTTTGCAATCCTTTTTGTAATTAATAACCTCTTTTAGTTCAGCTATTACCTTTGCACAAACCTCTTGTAAAAAAGATAGCCAAATCCACTCTGGAACTTAGCACTTTTTTAGATTTTGTAAAAAATGAGCCCAGGTTAGTTGTTTGAAAGGAGATGGAGTTTATTTTGTTGTTATAAGAGATAGGGTGAAAGAGTCAGGCCTAACTCTTTCGTTATGATGATTTGAAGCCTGTGTTTACCCCCATCAATGAATATACGATCACAGTTAAAGGTATATTGAATAAGACATATTACAGATCTATATATACAAGAAATGTGTGCCGTGTTTTCACGACCTAGTATTAAAAATTACATTCGTATGCGTTTTAACTAACGTACTTCTAAACGCTTGAGTTGTTGTCTTGACCCACTAGCTTCGCAAACTTGCACCGGTTGTGCTTTTGACATACGATACACTACACTTGTAAAACTGCAAGTCTGTTTGTAAATACGGAACTGTCACTCGATTGCATGTGTTGCTTGCATTTAATTTGTAACATGACACAGAAACTTGACGTAAACTGTCGAGTCTTATTTACACATATCCTAGCTGACACGAGTTACGCAGTTTTTGTGGGTTAATTGCGTGAACTTTTGCATTTAAATAATTATAGTTCCTTTTACACTTTTTACTTCAAATTCATGATTAAACAGAGTTTGAACACCTTTTATTTTAAATTGATCTAACAGTCAACTTAGATCACTGTGAGAATTGAGCTTTGCTTATTTCGTTCTTTATTTAATTATTCTGCTATTACTGGCATCTCTTTACAAATGCATTCATTCTGTTAAATTCGAGTTATAGCCTTGCAGTTATATAAAATACCTTACCCTGAGCTTTAGTGAAATATCCATTAATTTGGCAATGCTATCAGAGTTGAGTTGTAGGGCCTAAGACCATTGCAGTAAATTACCAGCACGATGGTTATTCCAAATACAGGAGATCACCGGATGTCCATTACAATCGAGTTTTCGCGATGCGGAAGATCGACAACGATTGAAAAATATAATCCACAAATGTACATAGCCATATTGTCACGAATCTTCAGACATGAAGATACAGTGAAGGAGGAGGAGATCTAGCTGAATGAACTTTAAAAATTCAAATGACTAATTCTCTCAGTTATTGTAATGGTATGCTGGATCCTGGAACTACGTATAACCAAAATTTGCTTAATTGCAGTATTATATAAATCAATTTCCGCTATTGAACGAATTCTATATCTCAATCATATTTAACAGAAATTAGGGTTGACTATAATTCATAAGATTCAAATACTTCTAGTTAATAAATGTAAAAGATTTGATATTTTGTCAGGACATTTTTAAATTGTACGAACGTACAGGCGTATTTTCCGTATTTTCTAAATTACGACCCCACTTGTATATGGGTTTTTCGTGTTGTTCTGCCTGAATTTAAGCTTATTGAATTTTATGTAAGTTTTTAGTGGCTTTATAGTGTACGCAGCTGTGTCATCCGCTTTCCGCCATTAAATCTGAAAGGCACTTATTTTGTATCTTTACTTATATTCATTGGCACGCTAGGTTACAAATATCGATTTTGTCTGCCAGCCGCATTCCGGACGTAAATTTAACAAACAACGGCCATGGGTGCGAGAGAGAGCTATCAGGTACAACTCGGCTGCCCCGTTTCTTTATTGATCGCGCACCGTCTGCGGGGCATTTCGAGCTCAGTTGGCATCCAGTATCTGAATGCAAGAGTTGGTTTTGTAGTGGTACAGCCCAGCGGCGTATTCCCTTCGCGGACGGCGTCGTGAGGCAGATGTGACGTCATGTTTTGTTGAGTGTTTTGTCAGCTAACGTCTTGTGTGTCTGTGTGCGAAATACCGCCGTTTTAATTGTCATTAGGACTGCTGTCGTATCAAAGCATTTGGCCGTGCATTATGCATTTCTTTTGGGACATTGCTGTGTGAGGGCGTGACTCTCCGCTTGGGGTGTTGAATACTGTAAGCCTTTTGGGTTTCCGTTTTCTCCGCCGAGCCGTAGACACCTATATTTCGGCGATTAGACGGATTCCCTTGTTGGGGACTCATTAGCAATGTTTTGTGTTGGCGAAGCTTTCGTTGTCATTCTGCCTTCCGTTCGAACTTCGCATTATGTCTCGTATGGATAAATTCCCCATGTGTTCAGCTCTCACAGCGTCCGCAGCCCGTTGTGATGTTGCCGTATGCACTTCCGTTTCGTACCCTGCAGTATCTGGGACGGTGACCGTCGCAGTAGCATTAGGACAACAGTTATTGCACAACCAAGCTCATCACAGGTATCGTTTATTTCTTTATAACGTTTAATGTGCAGTTTAACATATACAGTGTGTTGCCTCGAATTATCGAACAGTTGTTATAACATCTCGGTTTTTTAGCTTTCATTGTGTACCTTTTTGTAATTGTCAAACCATTACAGTTGTGTATCTGTCATTTACAGTTTATTTACCTCAGTTAATATAGTTTAATGTCGCTCTTTAACACCGCTATTTGTCTAAAATTTACTATTCATATCAATTTATTGATTTAATGTCAATTTATGTCAATAGTTTTAAGACGCGCAATTTACCGAACTGCCGTATATACATTTTATATTTACATATGCCTTTTTCTACTTATTCAAATATTTCGGTCAATACTCGGTCATACTGGATGTTGCATCAGCTGTGTCAGAACATAATTATCCCCAGAAAGAAGAAACCATAACCTGGATCCCAGATGAAACATGGAAGAGAATAGAGGCACACAAACAGCTCAAATCAGAAGGAACCCATTAGGAAAAACCGAATGAAGAATACAGATAACTGAGCTGAGAAATTAAGCAACGTTGCAAAAATTACAAAAACAACTATCTGAATGGCATACACACCAAGACATTGGGCTATAAAATCAGACAATGGAGTACTTTTGACGAAAAAAAAAAACAGATAAAAGACCGATGGATAACCTATTGTAAACAACTGATGGAATCCAACCACGATATTGACAACCCAACGCAAATAGGGTACTCAGAACAAAAGCCGCCTATTCTGAGAGAAGTCTCTGCCGCAGTCAAAAAGCTGAAACCTAACAAATCTTGTGGCGTGGACGAGATCGTCTAGGAGATACTGACAGTAATTAAAGACACGGGAATTGAAGTATTACATAAGATTTGTCAACTAATCTGGAAGCACGGCACTTGGTCTGAAGACTGGCCAAATCAATCTACGTACCGTTACATAAAAAGGGTCTAAAGATATCTGCGAGAATTACCGACCATAACCTTCATCTCACACGCCAGCAAAGTAATGCTGTAAATAATATCAGAACGCATAAAGCCTTATCTTGTACGTCAAGTGCCACTAGTAGAGGCTGGCTTCGTGCCAGGGCGTGGAACTCGAGAGAAAACCTTAAATGTAAGACAAATCATTGGGAAAGCCAGAGAATTCAACGTAGCAACCTACGTCGGTATTAGAGACTACAGCGAGCCACTTGACTGTGTACGCTGACAAAACCTGTTGCAGATTCTGGACGAAATTAGAGACCCTTGAATGGCCAGACCTAAATGCTGATAATTTGTGTTTGTACCAAATGTAGGTAATGTACCTGCCGAAGAATGTGAAATTGAAAAGTTGAAAAGGCTGTTAGAAGAGGCACAGAGATAAGTGACTTTAGCAAAGGAAGAGTCTGAAAGGTAGTTAAAATTGGCAAAAAAAATTACATAGAACTGAACAATGAAATATAGAGTTAAGGAAGAACAACAGAGTGTTAAATGACACGAACCAAAACTTGTTAGTGAGTCAAAATCTTTTGACGTTTGTCATGAAGAAAATGTTGCATAAACGCTCGGTCACCGTGATGATGTTTTGGTGATCAACACATTTTCAATCTGCAGCATTTATCAAGTAATAAAAATTTTGGGGAAAACTTCAGTATAGCGTCCTCACTCGATTTGACGTTTGCCGCGCAAGCGCAGAAAACCCCCGAAAAGCAGTGGTTTCCAAACAAATGATAGAACATTGTGTACTATGTACACACAAATCTTGAACTGCAGCTAACCTAAAATTATAGCTCCCAGACCAAACGATTCACGTATATGTGCGTGTTTATATAAAAAAAACTCCTATTCGACGCGTGGATTTCATTCAGCGTGGTTTTTGACAGTTCTGATCCGTTGAAACGACGGGTTGAGAGCCTCTGACTTGCAGAACCATTTCGCTTGTGCGAAGACTGTGGACGCTATATTGAAGTTTAGTCAAATTTTGAACGAGTCCTCGCAAGGTGATCTTCGTACTTGGGACTCTCTCGAAGAATTTCAAAAAGGATTGTTGACCGTTCGAAACCTTAATGTTGTTAAGGACTCGGCTGAAATAGGTGTTAAAGGTCATAGGAAAGTTTAACAGCGTTTTAACTAAGAAAGAGGATCAAAAACAGTTTCTGTTACAAGTAGTAAAGGACTACCGTAAAATATCTCCAGACAGTAGCAAAAAGAGGCTGTCATTCAATGTTTACATTTTATCTTTTGAAGTTATTGTGAAGCCACGGATACTTTATACTGTTTCCCTTTTTAATACCAATGTATTCCGTATCTTTGCTGTATATTTTAATAAATTTATGAACATGTAATAATACATATATTTTTATTTTATTTTCCTCTAGGTTTCCAGACAAGATCATTGAGGCACGTCTTACGGTTAACCAATTGGTTTTAAATTTTACAGGGCTTTTATTTTTCTATTTGGAAAAATTTTAAAGGGTGAGATCGTCAGAATTTTAAAAAAGTGCTATATAAATAAGGACCACCCTAGTACCTATGAAATGTATTTGAGTAAAGACAGCTTTAAAATCAATTCTGAAAAACATTTTCTCTCTAATAAAATTGCGGATACACCGCGCCATCTAATGTCTTTAATGAAAAATCTGTATGACAATAACACCGTGTGCGTCAGAGTAGAAAATTAACTGTTCGATCCATTCTCCGTAGGTAATGGGCTCTGACAGGCTGTAGTCCTCTGCTCTTCGACATCTATGGCGAGTGGATCATGAGGAAAGCTATTGGGTTGGAATGGAGGAATAACTATCAACGGCATTACTCCGATACGCAGACGACAACATGTTAATAGCGGAATCGGGAAAAGAGTTGGCCAGTGTCTTACAGCGAATCGACAAGACTAGCAATGATATCGGCCTGCAAATCAACTAACAGAAGACCATCTAAACAACAATAAGCCCTACTCAACGGAAATAAATAACATCGAGATAGTAGACACTTTCATATATCTTAGCTTATTACTATCCAACAAAGGACGATGCAGCCAGGGAATCAAGAGAACAAGTTCAATAGCAAATGACGTCATGGGCAAACTGACTAACATCTGGAAAAGCAACCAAATTACCCAAAAAAACACCGAAATGAGACTGAAAAGTCTGGTTTTCTCGTTTTTTCTATATGGCTCGGAATGCTGGACTTTAAAGCAAACATACAGAAATAGAATTGATGCCTTGGAAATGCATTGCTGACGCTGGATGCTGGGTAGAAAAAAGAACTAATCAACCCATCCTAGAATATCTAAGAATAAGAAAAGGGCTTCGCACTGTGGTAGCTGAAAAAATAACATTTTTCAGCTACATAGTTAGACGAAATGGGTTGGAAGGACTCAGATTCCCACAAGGTACACGGACCTGATAGTAAACCTCACTGGCAGAAATATAACGCAATCCATTAAGACAGCCGAAAACCGAGAGAAGTGGAAATTGCTAACAGTAAACAACTTATGAAGTCAAGCTGCTCGAAATAGAGTGAACGACTAAGAAGAAAAAAAAGAACCTAAACGGTCGATAATGGGTAATTTTCACAATTTATTCATCAGAGATGTTCACCTCGTTAAATATCTGCATGTACCATCAATAGGTAGATGAAACGCAGATTTATTTGTCACTAGCTGACCCGGCAAACGTTTTTCTGCTCAAAAATAATTTGTCTCCGAAACCCGGTTTCACCACTATAGAGTTTTAATTTTATGTCATGTCCACCATCTTGGACTTAAAAATAAATGCCATTTTCGCAATCAACGTCCGAAAAATCCCAATAACGAAACCCATATCGATTTTTAGGCTTATTTACCCCCATTCACCCCCTAAGGGGTTGTTTTCGGAAAATCACGAAATGCGTGTTTGCTTATTTGTTTTTGGGAGTACTCCTACGAAGTTTCAAGTCGAAATTTTTATTTAATATTATTTTTCCATACAAAATTGGAACCTTCCTTTTACCCCTTTGGGGGTTGATTTCGAAATATCCTTTCTTATTCCTTGTATACATCATAGCTGTGACCTACCCGGCGTGGCCTGGGCATAATATTACGTGAACCTATGCTTGTATGTTTTGAAACATGACTTTGCCATTGTTCTATTCCGGTTTTTCCATCCTAAAAAAATCGATTTTTCTTAATTTTCCGAATTTTCCGACTTTTCTATTAAATTTTCGCAAAATTTTCTTTGATACAAACCTTGTCCTAATAATTACGAACACAACAAAAAAAATTATCCAAATCGGTCGAGCCGTTCTTCCGTCATGATGTAACATACAAGCGGCAATTCATATTTATTTATATATATTTGGTATTGACAATCACAAACAGTCCTGTGCATTAATAAATGAAAATTTAAATAGTTCGGTTGCATTTCCAATATTACATTCGCTTAAGGTTAATGATTTAAAATCCGTTCTCACGTTATTTTGATCTGCATCACATATAACTTTTTTGCACGATAGAACGATTTTACTTAGTTACCGCGTTTGTTGCCAAATCAGTAAGTTATGCTTACCGTTCTAGAATGGTAAGTAAAAATTTGAGGTTAGCAGGTTAGGTTTTGAATCAGTTTTGACACAGACTGACGCAAAACGTAACCTGCTAACCTCGAATTTGACATAGACTTACAGTGCCATCAACATATTATTCTGTGGTATAATATCACATTTTACTGACGTTTGAAGAAAAATACATTTTTATCGTGCAGAAAACGTCATAAACATCACGAACGTTAAGAAATTACCGATCTCAGACAATAATTGGAGTGGTCGCTTCGCTCCTCTTCCAAACAATTGTCTTCGATCGGTAAAATGTCCTTACCGTTCTTAATACTCAATATACTATATTGTCACAATAAAGGGACTATCGTTGATCATAAATTTCATTTTCAGAGGCATGTAATCATTCGAATTTAGCAAAGTCGTGGCAGTTTAAAATCTTTATATAGCTATTAATTAAATAAACAAATTGAAATATTTGCGAATCGGTTATACTTTCAACCTTTAATTACAGCGATGTTCTTTGTTGTAAAAATACAAGTGTACCGTGTACAGCCCTTTACAGATTTTATATTACTTCCCTCGTTTAAAAGACTAAGGAACTATTGTAACTAATAGTGAAAAAACTACCTTCCCCGGTTTCTTCAGATCTTCACCTTTCAGGGACCCTAGATAACAACAAAACACGTTTTCTCAACTCCATCGGTCTGTCTGTTCGTCTGTCTGTCTATCCGTTTGTCTGTCTGTCCGCCTATTGGCGATTAACTATATGCGAATTACATGTCTACCTGACTCGAAACTGAGATAATTTTGGTCAAATACGTACAGGGTGAGCACAACTCGGAAACGATAATCCTAAAATCACACGGAGACCAATAAACTAACCATATTACTTTCACAGTTATATAAGTTACTGACAAAAATAGTAACAAAAAGATTAATTGAAAAATTAAATGAATACCAACCTAAAGAGCAAGCAGAATTTAGAAGAGAACACAGTACAGTCTACCACCTGGACACAGTTAAGAGTATTGATCGAAAAAGTGACTGAGTATAATTTTCTACTGTATTTAGTAAAGTAAAGTAAAGTTCGAACACTTCAGTCCATGTAGGAACATTGCTTGAGACAAGACGAAATGTCTCTTTTCAAATCCAGTCAGTCTGGCACACCGTTAATGGCGTACTGGGTGATATGGTTAGCATCGTGCCTTCGACAACTACTTTACTGTCCCTACTTGCACAGTTGTGGTTTTGGTACCCATTTTTTTTAAAGCGTCTGGGTGGGCCGCCCGCCAGTTGCCAGATGTCAGGATTAAACCCCGTATCGGTGCCACGATCGCTAACCGCTGGGCCACGGTGGCAATATGCTATGGAGCAGGCGGTATTAATATTAATATGCTAAAGTTATGTTGTCCATCTACAATTTTCTTTTTCTATACACATAGTGAATCTTTAGATGCTCAATAGCAGACAGGAGGGATAACCAACTAGGAAATATTACGGGGAGTGAGCTTCTTCTTCTTCTTCAAGTGCCATCTTGATTCCGAAGGTTGGCGATCAATTTGAATCTTTGAGGCCGCTGATCTGAAAAGTTGGTTGTTGGAGCAGTTATACCAATCTCTGAGATTCTTTAGCCACGAATGTCTTCTTCTTCCTATACTTCTATTCCCCATAATCTTTTCTTCTATAATGAGCCGTAGTATGTAATATTTTTCTCCTCTCATGATGTGTCCCAGGTACTAAATCTTCCTGTTTTTAATAGTTAGTATAGCCACTTTTTCTTTCTTCATCCGTGCTAGGACTGTGACGTTTGTTATTCTGTCCACCCGTGATATTCTCAAGATTCGTCGGTACATCCATAATTCGAAACTCTCAATCTTCTTAATGTCTATTTTTTCATCGTCCAAGTTTCTATTCCATAATAGAGTATTGACAGTATATATAATCTCCTTATTCTGATTTTCAACTCTAGACTTAAGTCTCGGCCACATAGCCCTTTTTTCATTTTCATGAATGTACTTTTAGCCTTTTCTATTCTTATTCTTATTTCGACAGAGCTATCGTTATTCTTGTTTATGCATGTTCCTAGATAATTATATTTTCGTACTCTTTCCACTACCTGATGGTGACTGTGTCAGTTTTCGTTGTTTTGCACTGATTTGTTTATTAACATGAACTTTGTTTTCTTTATATTGATTGACAGTTCATATTCCTCGCTGATTACTACTACTTTATTTAGTACGGTTTGTAGATCTTTAAGAGTCTCCGCCAATAGAACCGTGTCATCAGCGTATCTTAGATTATTTATTGGTGTGGCATTTATTTTAATGCCAATATTCTGATCTTCTAATGTGTCTAGTGCTTTGCTGATTATGTCTTCTGAATATATATTGAATAGGGTCGGCAATATGACTCACCCTTGTTTTATGCCTCTTTCTTTTTCTATTTCTTTAGATGTACTTTGATCTATTCGTATGGTGGCTTTTTGATTATAGTATAACCTTGAGATTATCCTTACATCTCTGTGATCCAAATTCTTTTCTTTTCGTAGTCTCATCAACTTACTTTATCGAAGGCTTTATTATAATCTATAAAGCACGTGTAGACTTCTTGGTTTATATCTAAGCATCTCTGCCTCTCTAGTGCCTAATCCGTTCCTTTATCCGAATTGGTTATTACTTATATCTTGCTCAAGTTTCCTGTATATTCTATTATGTATGATCTTTAGAAAGACTTTCAGTGTGTGGCTCATTAAGCTAATTGTACGGTAATCAAAGCATTTTCTGGCATTTACTTTCTTGGGGAGTGTCAGAAAAGTTGATAGCAACCATTCGCTAGGTATAATGCCGGTCGAATATATTTCGTTGTATAGGTCTACTAATATCTGGATGTGATCTTCTTCTATGAGTTTGAGAGTTTCGGCAAATAGTTCATCTAGCCCCGCTGTCTTTCTATTCTTCATTTTTTTAATTGCATATAAGACTTCTTCTTTTTTTATGTCTGGCCCTTCATCTTTTTGCGCATTCTCCAAGCTATTTTTTTCTGTTCTTTCATCTTCAAAAACTTCCTTTACGTATTTTACCCACATCTTTAATTTTTCCTCTTTTTCTATTATTAGTTTACCGTTTTTGTCTGTGAGAATATCGTGCTGCTTGCGTTTTTGTGTACCTGTGAATTCTTTGATCTTTTTGTAAATGTTATTAATTGTCATGCTTTGCTTGTAATTCTTCAATTTCTTGGGATTTTCTTTTTCAGAATTCTTCTCTCGCTATTTTAATTTTGGATCTTAGTTCTTTCGCCTGGATGAGCAACCTAAGAAATTGGCTAGGACTTAACAGAGAACATTTAATTCATACAGCACGTGACAGATGAAGATATGTCATGATGATCGCCAACCTCAGACTATGAGACGGCACCTAAAGAGAGAGAGAGTTCTTTTTGTATTTCTTTGTATCTATCAGTTTTACATTTGTAGCTTCTTCTTCTATCGATTAGCTGCAGAATTTCGTCTGTCATCCATTGTTCTTTTTGACTAATACAATTCTGCCAAGAGAAAAATATGATAATTACAAATACATTCTATAACCTTCCGCGTGAGTGTGAATCCTAAGAATCTCAGTCAGTCCGCAGCAATCAATAAATAAGATTATTAGTTACCATCGAATATGTCATTTAGATTGAGTTTTGAAAAATCTATTTACAAGTCAAACTAGACTAATATTCTTCTCTTACACCATTTCTTTATAATAACTAACAAATAAAATACACAAGCAAGAATATGTATAATTATAAGATCCCAGATATTTTGTGTTACTGAACTTTGATATAAAAATATGATCTTTTTATTTAAAAAATAAAGATAACGTCATAGCTCGTATGCTGATGAGGATAAAAATATATTTTCTTTTCCACCAATCTATTATTTTTAATTTATATTTGTGATACGAGGTATATAAAGCAGTACATAATGCCCTAGGGCTTTATGGACTGCTCTGCATGCTTTTCAATTTATTTACGTATTCCAAGTGGAAAATAAAATGTTGTTGTATGCCCCCAAGGGCATTACCTGATGTTTATAGCTTTCGGGCGACTTATAAACCCTTGCACCAGAGGCCCGCAGGCTTGTAAATTGGTCGCCCGAAAGGTCGTAAACATCTTCATAATGCCCTTGGTACATAAATAACTAATTTACATGAAAAATGCACAATTTAAACTAAAATCGACGTATTGAGCTTTTCATTTAAATAATAATATAGAAGGTATTCGAGCGTTTCCATACTTTATGCATGCATATATGGGTATGATGCTTTCCCCTCGGCTTTCCCCTGACTCCATTCCTCCGAGTCCTACAATGAAACATTTTAAATATGCTCACTTTACTTATACATTTCATACCTACTAAAACCTTGCTACTAATGCATTTATCAATATTATCCTGATCTCATTCAAATATATTTTATTATTACCTCGCTATAATCTGTTAAAACATATCATATTGTAAAATAGGTAGAAACTATACATACCTATAATAGTTATGCACTTTGACTAAAAAATATTCAGATATAATAGGACGAGAGGTCAAAATATTGCCGACAATAATTTTTGCGATTCAGATACGAGTTTCTGCTGCGACGAAAATAACGACGAGTGCTTGCACGAGTCGTTATTTTCTAAAGCAACAGAAACTAGACAATCTGAAGAGCAAAGATTGTCTGCAATATTTCGACCTAGAGTCCTATTCGTCTTCACAATTTAATTTTTCATTAAAGAATAGTTACAGAAAATATTGTCACCGAAATAAAGCTCCTTGAATTATTGTCACTAAAATAATCGTTCGATTGGTAGTTTATTTGTAAATTGAAGAATGCCATTGGTTGACAATGACACCAGTTAAATTGTCAGTTTTATTTTATGTCCACATTTATGTAATGCTTTAAATCCTAATTTGATATTATTGACAATGGCCCTTAATTTAAAATTTTCAGCTGACAGTTGTCGATCTACGATAAGGAAATACAGATATGAAAAACAACAGATCATCGTGTATGTCTGTGCAAGCAACCCTTTTACTGTCAAACTAATGGCAGTAATTGTTTTAAATAGGGTATATTTTATAAAAATATCTGGGTATTTCGTGTTAAGCTGACTCACTAGCAAAATGTAGATGACTAGCTACATTGCAGTAAATAACATTACTATGCATTTACTATAATATACTGAAATTACAACCTACCTTCTGTTGCTATCTTCCGAATCTAAATCCATTTTAACTTTCACTAACTAGCGTTAAAAATATCGAAATTATTCTGCATTTAGTCTGAATTTTAAAATCACTAGACATCCATTTAAACGAGCATTTAAACAATGTAAACAAGTGGGAATTATACCGGCACTTAGGGCTGCCCGCACGGTTCGATTTGAAATGGGCGTTGCACTTTTGCTTGTGCTATTTGATGCAAACATTGGCGTCGGTATGCTAGGTTGCATATAACGCAGCGCTTTGGCAAGCGGAGAGTGCGCTACCTGCGCGTTATCGACTACGTCAGTGGTGGAATACGAATGCATGCTGAACTGCATCTGGACTGCATATGTAAATTAGTCATTGCTGTAAGGGTTTACAAGCTCAGTGAACGCTGGTATTTAAAACTTCATTTTTGCTATTTAGTGTTAGTTTTTGTAAACAAAAGTGGAAAGCAATTTCCTCCACTAAAGAGCAAGAAACTGATGAAGAATCTAGTTCGAATTCTACCCAGCCACCTACCCATTTGGTGAAACTGACGCAGATACAAAAAATAAAATATTTGAATTCGATGCGGATGGTTTAGAATATTTGGCGAGTTGGATTGCGAAAAAACTAACACAAAGTCATCCATAATTGAGTGACTACACTTGTATCCAAGAAAATAAAATGGAAAAATCGTGTTGTTTACCAAAAAATGCTCCTACATGGATTCATCACTTACCTTTTGGGAAGTTAACTCAACCGTCAGAAGGATTCATGAAGTAAGTTAAATTGCTTGAGAAATTATTTTCTAAATATATCGGAAACAACTTCAAAAACGCCAAACATGTAAATCCAAATTTACTCAAAAAAAAATCGAAGAAGTGCAGTATCCGCAAAATCATAGCAAAAACATTCGTAAGACAACGAATCTTTATAAAAATAAATTTTTTAAACATTCAGTTGCAGCAAAAGAAAATTAATTATGGAAAAAGGAAACGGGATGATCGCCAAGCTATCAGTAAATGAAAAAGAATGACTATGTAGTAGTACTTAATAACAGAACAAATCGCTTTGAATGCTTTTCTTGTATTATTATTTAAAATGTATAACATAGTCTGTGATTTAATCCACCTCAAATAATACGTTACATTTTCCGTAAATTTATTCTAAACGTTACGAATTCACCATTTGCCTATCATCCACAGGGCCTTATTCCTCCGGTGACGTCACAAGCGCTCTAGTGCTTCGCATGAGCAATACGAAAATGGGAACCTAAGCATACCTATCAGTGTTGCCAGACATACCATAATTATGGTATTTATACCCTAATTTCGAGCTTGATACCATCAAAAATAATTTAGCTAAAATAGACCATAATTTACAGTTTCATACCATATGATACCACTATTTCTCAAAGAAAAAAATGTAAAAAATATAGCAAGACGTCAATATCCATCTTCAAAAATGAAATTGTGCGTTATTATTCGTCTGCTGATTAACAAGCATAGACATTTGATTTGGGGATTCCCCTAAAACAGTCGGTAGCGTCAAGAAGGTCATGACGGTTCGGAATAGGGAATGGCTTTGTAGTAGTTTCGTTATCGTTTTTTTCCACGCCCACATACCAAAGCCGGTCGTTATCATAACGAAGGTGTGTTTGTTATGAAAAAATTCGCAATTCACAGTTATACAGTGCACTAAATACTTATGTCATTTTAACCTAAAAATTACTGAAAATATGTCATTTTGACCTAAAATGTACGGACAATCTACTGATATTGTCAGTTGTCGCAATAAAGCTGTCATGCATTAAATTTCAAAAAGTTGCATTTTTTGTAGACGTGGGAAAAATACATAACTCACTCGACACTTACCGTACACCCCGCTACGCTACGCTTCGCCTCGTTTCTCAAATATCCTCGCACGATATACGCCACTTTCGCAGCTTGTTATGTAATACATTATTATTACTGAATGCTGGATGCAGGATGTCTTGTGTCTTGGGTTGTGCTGTACCGGGTTTAGTTTATTCTAAATTCAGCTGGTAGTAAGTACCACTGTACGTAGGGCGTTAAGCGGAATATTATGTTCTTTATACTTTGAACTTTTTGTTATACTAAAATATAGTGTGGTGTCCAGTAATTAAGTGTGAGAATTTAAATTGATAGTGGTTAAATCAGAATACGATACCGAAAATTAAAAAAATCAGTTTAGGCAGCCGGCAACAAAAGCATAAACAAATTGTTTAAAAGTATCACCTGGATAGTATTCTAGAATTCAAAAAGTGGTTAACATAAGAAAAACTGCGGTATGTCCTGCATGTAATAACAAAGAAATAACTACAGGTAGTTCTACTTTGAAGAAACATGTTAAAAGTGTCAAACATGGAGCAGAGGTCTAAATTTGTACTAGATATTTTATCCCTACCATATGTGAGAAGGTGTTCCTAAGATAAATTTAATAAAAACTAGAATTGTAAATAAACTGTCGCTAAAAACAATCAATTTCTTAGCATTAGTGTCAGAAGATATAAAAAAATTGCTGTTATGAATATCAACTCGCTAAAGAAATACCTAAAAAACATAAATATATAAAATATACATTTTAAAGGAACATTCAAATTAGTCATTATAGCTCTCTCGTTGGGACATCAAATTCAAAATGAGACATCTTGCTCGTCTTAGTATTTTTATCAATTATTTGCCCTTGTCGTGTACCTAGCTAACTCAGTACAAATGAAACTCTTAAGTGTCACCATCTGCCAAAAACAGGTAGCCGACCTGCAAATCAGGTACTGAAATTAACTTCAAACAAACAATATACACAAGCAAAGCCAATTTGCTAGCAGAAACAAAGGTTATTTTCAGATTATTAACTAGAACTCGATTTGAATTCCCCGTACAAAGTATTTCGCATAGGTATTTATTTGTCCATTAATAGCATTCTTTTTGGGTAGTGAAATGAAATCTTTCCACAGCCTGGAGGAGACGCTTACCACTCAAATTACAAATATTTCCTGTCTCAGGTTATCTTAAGGTCGCGGTCAGGAGACTGCTGCGTAGTACTCAGACACGTCATTGACCTTTAACGACACGTTGTATGGAAATTTCCCACAAATACTACAGAGAACTACCTGGCTGCAAACTCTATCGGTCCTCTGGTTGGTGCGTCACGAAACAGTAACGACACCATGAAATCCCTTAACAAACTTACTTAATACACGATTCTTTGGCTTTTATACGAAATGCAAAGACTGGCCTGCTCCCTACAAACAATTTTCGCCGCTTTATTTAGCTCACTGTATGCAATTTTTCAGTTAGTTTCGCCTACAGCCGTATGCCCTGGGACTCGACACTCCTACGACTGCTTCAGCTTTCCCGCGACCGCTGTTGAATTCCTTTTAATCGTTGAGCACTGGCAATTGAGCGATTCGCGCACTAACACGCTGTAGATGCACTTTTCGTCATCCTAGATTGCAGTAATTAAACTTAATTAACAACGAAAAAGCATGCAAACACAAATCGGCTATATATGTAAATATTAAAATAAACAATCCAGGAGAGGGAGGCCAGGTTCCCATTTCAACATGCCCCCTGAAACCAAGCAAAGTTCTATCTACTGTTACAATGCATAAGTAAATATAGAACACCGCTTAAATATAAATACCAAACCGTTAAGCGCAAAGTTCAACCTTGTTTCTTTAACTAATATTTTTCGTTGCACTATTTTCGTTAGGTACGGATAATTTAACTCTTAGCCGCCTATGCTCGTCTTACAAATAATCCTGAAAGTACTGAGAAGCTTGCCTATCTACATAAACTGGATCAATCCTCAGATCGCCAGTTACGCCACGTGGTGGTTCTAGGATCTTTATGTCATCGAATGCAGGAACTGATCCAAATAATTCATAAAGACAAACATAAGAATTTGTGGAAGGTGGGTGGTGCAGACGAAAGACTGAAAATTACGTGATCCACCTACCCTAGAAGAAAGGCTTAAAGTGGTAGAAGAAGAAAAGCTATAACGGGTGTGTTAAGCTAGTTATATAGAAAATACTTTTACGTACCTAATTAACCAGAATGTATTATCAAAGGTCGAGTATCTCCTAACGTTGCCTTTGTCAATCCAATGTATTTAAAAATGTGATTTTTCTCACTATATTGAAAACAAATGTTTCTGTGCAAATAAAACAATTAATAAAGACGAAAGAGCCTGTAATTCTGGGAAAGAAAATCTGGGTTTTAACCCTAATAGTTCCAACAGCCATAAAAATCTTGTGTTAAGTTTACTACAATTCTCCAATCTGGCTTTAGCAGCCCTGGGGTCTTAAACCTCCTCAAATAAAAGAGACCTAGAGAGATATATTGTAATGGTATATTGCTTACAGCAATTCTGGTTGCATACCTAACACACGAACGTGAAAGAAAGTTTCAAATAGGCCCAGCATTGGTATTTTGTTTATTGCAACTTTAAGTCATTATTATACATTAATAAATTGTAACGTTTCGCCCAGCGCGAACTCGATTTATAAATTAAAAATTAATTTGCGCTTTCCCCCATGCATATTTCACGTTAGGTATTGGGGCGCTGCATCTTTAGTCCGCGAGGAAGACGATAAGCGACGTCATCACGGGCAGACGCAGGTATTTCTCCCCGCAGCCGAAGCAAGAATCTCCGCTCTAACGAACCGGCGTGAACCGCTGATTACGCCAGCCCAGGGTATAAAAGGAGAAATCGAAGCTATTACAAGACAGAATTTTCCTAGAATTTTTCTGAATCTTTTCCTTACCGGTCTACGCTCAGGAGGGCCTTATAGGCTCTTCCAGAATTTGTCCGAATCTCTTCTTCACCGGTCTTCGCCCAGGAGGGCCTTATAGGCTCTTCGAGAATTTTCCTTAACCTCTTCCTTACCCGTCTCCGCTCAGGAGGGCCTTGCAGGATTTTTGAGAATTTTTACGTACCTTGTTCCCAATCCAATTCTGCCCAGGACAACCTGTAGGCTCTTCGAGTAGAACTCCTGCAACCTAAACCGTCTAGCTCATCAGCTAGAGATCCGACCAGATAACCAATACCTAGACCATCTTGCTCGGGGATCCGCAGGCTCATCAGCGAGACACCTATAAATAATTCTCCCAGGTCCCATTCACTCAGCCGACGTCTTAGATCCGTGCTGCTAATTCGCACCAATCAAAACACCTAATTAGCCGGCTCTAAAACTACTAATTACGACCTAGACGACGCGGCACGAGGGCGGCTTAAGAATCGCCTCAGAAGGTCCGGCCTGTATGTGGTCGTACATTAATTTAGCACGTTGTAATTCCCGGGCCATTTCCCACTGCACGTTAGCGGCGAGCAACAACCTAAACTTATATTTTCACCGGAAATCGCCACCTGCAAGTCCCGAACTTAATTTAATTACAACACCGCTCACCTGTATTTCCAAAAGTTCTGAGGAAGATAAACCAGCTAAATACACAGGCCGCACGTAATCTCACCACACGCGGTACACCTGCAAGGGTCGATAACACTAATAGCACCAGGTATGCACGTTATTTAATATGATTTTGCCGGCACTTTTGCCCGTTTAAGAGTTCAAAACTGAATTTCATGTTTACGCACCGCTGTCAATTGCGGTCTCGCTAATCAAATATCATTCCAGACTTCAGATTCGATGATCCACCTAGGAGTCAAGTGAACTACCCGATGTACAACCTGATCCGTAAATGACCGAATTCCAGCGAGTGAGATCCACTATTAGGAGAGACCGAATTGATTGCAATGTATCTAGTTAGAACTTATTATACGTTTAGAAAAGTTATTCTTTTTCTTTCTTGGGTAACAAGGTTGAGAGTTTTAATTGATACTTTGGCTTATCTGAGCTGCCTGGTGGCCGCTATCACTCCGGCAATTGTAGCAAACATTTTAATTAAATTAAACGGCAGGCTACAAAATACACAAGATATGATTAGCAATAACTGTAATTTGATTAACAGAGCTTAGCATTTGAATTAAACAGCATCGGCGGGGTTACGCCCAACTTATAATTCCATAATTGTGCTCGTTATAACAAATATATCTAATTTATGGTGACTGACAGATTAAATATTGTTACGTCAAGACAAGAATATGACTGCTTAAATGCAGAGTTGTTTCAAGGCTTTACACAAGGTTTTTGTAGTGTTTAGTAGTAAAATTGTTATGCAAACAATCGGTAATGCAACTGAAGTGTGAAAAGCGGGGTAAAAAAGACATAACGTGCAAAGAGCATGGCCACCTAAGACAGGAGAAAGACAAGAGTACGGTGCTAATTAAACTTGTGAGACCAGTGTTTATTAATGTGTCTGTGTATTTATTTGTGATCATGGCTATTTGATAATTGCACGACTTAATGACAACCAAAAACCTTTGATAGGCATTTTAACAACCATGTACAGTCTTACATTATTCTCACGGTATAATAGTAAGCATGTATACCGGATTTAAAATCGATACATCTACAGCTGTAGAAATTAACAAAAATATAAAAAATAAAAAAATTTACCTTCAAGACCCTATAACTTCTTACTGAAGAGACTGTACCAAGGTATATTAGGTTTAATCGATTTATTCTAACGTACTGAATCTATGACTAATCGGTGTCCCATTCTTTTTGGGACACCCTGTATAATTACCGCCCCATCGGTATACATATTTTGCATTTTAATTCTAGTGGGCATTTTAGCAAAATTTTAGTTCTAGATCTGCTACTGCGCCCTCCACAATTGAGAACAAACTCGCTAAAATATACATCTATATCGATTAATATATGAATTTTCGTACTTCATAGTTTTTATCGTCCAATAAATCTTGTCCAAAAGGATCTGTCCCTTTTCATTTCTCGTAATCTTATCCGGTTTGGACTTAGCTAACAGTTTCTTCCAATTCGCATTTTGATAATGAAATATCTAGTTATATTTTTTATTATAGAACTTCTCAGTTTTCCTTTATTACATTATACATACATCTTGTCTAATAACTTGTTTTGGTAATCATATTTGGACTTCTACATATTACCCTTGTAGTGTTTTTCAATGCTTTTCTAAAAACTGCATCTTTACAATTAGTGGGACAATCACTTAATATGAATCGGTGAACAGATCAAATCAACAAAAAGGAAATCTGCGTCGCCAACTAGACGACGATGAAACAAAAGAACAAAAACATCTGTTTACCGAAACGCCACGATTCTACACAAATTTCAAATAAAAACCTCTGCAGAAATAAAACAATAAATTTCGGCATGCCAGTTTAAAAGTACACAAATTTCCAAATAAAAACCCCCGCAGAAATAAAACAATAAATTGCAAACAGCATGCCAGTTTCTAAAGCTCAGCAAATCACCCCGCGATAAAACACCAGGGCAAGCCAACGAGCGGAGCCTCTAAAAGCAGCCCAAACTCACGCCAAATTGAAATCTAATTTTACTTAACAACGGGACTCCTAATCAATAGTGCGCCTTATAGAAACCACACAGGCATAGGAAAAATTTGCCGCTACCTAATCAAATTACCCTCAAGTCGCTAACAAGCATACAGGCCGATTAAAACGATTTTTTTCCTCAGCCGACGAAAACATCGCGGCTCGCCGTGCGGGCGAAGTTTTCCCAGGTCCGGGGCAGAACGAAGACGCATTCTCTAACGGCTAAATCGGGACAAAGGCCAAATACAGCAGGCGAATGTACAAATATTACAAATTAAATCTTAATTAGCGGTAGGCAGAATCAAATGCAGGAGTATTTGGTATCAAAAAAACAGAAAAATCAGCGCGCAAATAATAAAAACAAGGAGAACTTTTTAATTCACTCAGTAACAATAATGCTTAAGTAATTTTATACGCAGAGCTCGAGGGAAACAAATCCTCATTTTAATTAAAGCCAAACGAAACAGCAAATGGGATATCATTAGAATCGGCATTTCAACGGCCAGCCATTGCGACACTCATCAAGGCGCTAATATGTAGCGCGGAGGAAAAAAAACGCGTAATTATTAAATACGAGGAAAATAAGCAGTCATCCCTTCTCCTCGGACCAATGAGCGTCCAGGAAAAGCAAAACAAAGGACGGGGCTCCTTTAAATAGAGTTACCCAGGCCAGAAAAAATGACTCAACCCCGGAGAGTCCCAGCAGCATCCATCCTTCCAGGACCAACTAGCAGCTCTCTTCAGAACCATCCAGCCACTTCAGGACTTAGGACGAGAACCAGCCAGCGCTCTTCCGGACTTTGTCATCAGGGCCATCCAGCCACTCCTGCCCCGACAGCAGTCCAGGTCGCGGCCCCCGCTGGCGACAGACCACCCTTCCCCGGACTCCCCCAGGGGAAGCCCGACAATGCCCCGCTCTAGCCGCCGTCCCCGAGAGGCTTACTCGCGCCGCCGACGCCCCAGGAGAACCTCGCAGCCCCGCTCGACGCCCCACCCAGAGCGCCGCCAGCGCCCACAACGAGCCCGCCCCCGGGAGGCTCGGATCGCGTCCAGGCCGCGTTCCCCGCCTCCGACAACCGGGAAAAGCCGCCCCATCACCTCCCGCGCCACCGGCGCCCGAGTCTAGACGACTGTTTTGTACATATTTCTTTTCTTGTTTTTTTTCCTCTTGTATATATATAGTAGTAAGTCGGTTGTTGTTTGTATGTATCATCGGGTTATTAGCAATAAAAGTATTAAAAGTTTACACCAATTATTTAGCAGCATCAATAAGGGTAACGCCTACACCCCTCCTTCCGCTAACGCCATTGTAGAACCTACCGCTGAGCTTAGACCGAGGCGTGTTACACTTTCAATTCATACTTTGTTTACAATTTCTTATCGTGACTTCTGGAGTAAATTATACTTCTGCTTAATTGCTTTAAATGAGAATACTATTACCTGCAGTTATTTGAAGACTTCTCATTGTCTAGATGTCAGACACTTGTCATCCAAGCGTACAATGGCAGAATTAAAATTTAATTTGATGAGAAATTATTAATACGTATCACATGTTAAATTATTACAATTATCTGCTACCAACGCAATCAGTATCAACTCGTCCCTGTATGCATGCCTACATAAGAAAAGTAGTTGCTACGTTTGCATCAAGTCCGTGGAAATCTAGAACTGACTAATGTAAGCTTTACTGCTGTACTGTTGTTATTCTGGTCAAATTAATTCAAATTCCAAACATATGTTTTTAGTAATATAAGAAATAATACAAAATATGTTTGTTTTGCTATTAGTTGCAGATAAATGTATACCTACTTAAATCCTGCATCAATAGCTAGTGTTTAATCTTGGATTAAACAGGCATAAATTTTCAAAATTTACGAAATCCAGTCATAAGTTTTAAAAATACAATTCTAATTTCATAAAGCATGAAGTTTAAAGGCCGCAAAACTTCAAACAAGCAACTTACGCAAATAAACGACCTACCATCAGAGTTCAGCGTACGTACGTGCTGATAATGCGGAAACCATACTGCTTAAGGCTGACAGATTATTATGAAATATTATATCGCTCCAGTAAAATACTTTGTACTTTGAATCGTAGTCAGTAATTAATTATGTTTTGTATAAATAGACCATTTATTTGTGTAATAAACCAATCGACATTGACTGTTTGATTCAATTACATCGATGCTACCCTTTTCCAAGCCATAATTTCATAAAACGTGAGGCTGCGTTTTAAGGGTAGCATAATTATCGTCCCTTTAAGTAACATTGACTAAATTGTCTTAAAACAGCAGTGCTGTCTCACTCCTGTGCTTAAAATATTAGAGTCAAAAAACCAGTGCAAAATAACAGAAACCTGATCCAGCCTCCAGGCAATTCTGTTCATGGTCCTTCGAGCCGGATTCATCTCCAATTAAGAACAATCACATCCCCAGGGTCACCAGCATCCCAAGAGGAAAGCAACGTCTGACGGCCCACCCAAGTACCAGAAAATGGCAAATAATATGGAGGAATTCGATCAGTTAGCTGTCGCCCAAGAATAATCCGAGCAATAGAGCAGGTACTTCTCAATATAATAGGACTCTGCCAGCCAGAAGACAGAAGTTCACATCAGCAGTCAAAATAAGGCGCTAGATGAATTATGGAACCCGCAACCATCAATGACGCGAAGTATTCCAACCCACCCAGGTCCTAAAAATCCTGAACAAAAGGTTCGGATTCGAATCAGTAACCTTCGAATCCATAATTTCAAGCAAGCTATGTTCTATGCTGAAAAAATCGTTGGAAGTTCAGGAAACCACGCCATCATGCAGAGGAAACTGGCAGAAAAATGGGATCGTGTGACAGAGATGGACGAAGAAGTCATGTCTAACGAGATGTACTCAGAACAAATACAGTTCAGTCCTGAGTATACGACGTTGGAAGACAGGTATACAAATTTAATTAATTTATTGCAAACACCGACAAGGAGCAAACAAGCAACAGCCATTTCGCTCCCTCAAGTCAAAATCCCCATCTTCGAGGGAAATTCTGAAGAATCGGCCACTTTCAAGGCCCTGTTCAACAAATTAGTGGATGACAACCAGAACATGGACGATGTCATCAAGATGCAGTATTTAAAAACGCATGCCAAGAGAGAGCACAGCCGACTGCTCCAGCATCTAGCAGTTACTCAAGCCAACTACAACACCGCTTGGAATTTGCTGCAACAAAGGTACCAAAATAATCGCCTTATTTTAACAAAATTACTAGACACCATCTTCGATCTGCCGGTCCTTTCTAAAGAATCAGCCCAAGGGTTGAAGAGATTGCATGACTCCATCAAGGAATGTGTAGAAGCAATCAAGAACCTAAGCATCTCCACCGACAGTTGAGGTCCATGGATCAACAGGGCGATCGCTCGAAAATGGGATGCTGAAACTATTAAATTATATGAACAGTCGCTTCAATGCCCCAATGAAGTTCAGGATCACCAACAATTAATGGCTTTCTTGCAAATGCGGTTCCAATCCCTGGAATTCATTGATGGAGCTCGAAAACCAATAAAGGAAAGACCACAGAAGACTTATGCTTCCGCATCACTTAATTGCAAGCTGTGCCATGGAGATCATCACATCGATAACTGTGGTGGATTTGAAAAGCTACCCACCCATAAAAAACAACAAGTGGTAAGAACCAATCGATTGTGCTTTCGATGCTTGCCACACGATTTCAATAGATAGATAGATAGATAGGTAGATAGATAATGGTTTTTATTTCGATAATATTATACATAATACATTTTACATACAACATATAATAAAACGAAAAACGTCAAATATGCACCACTGAAGAAACTCTTCAATGGTATAGGGTTTCATATGCTAAGATATTTAACAACAAAAATACAATAATTTGCTATGCACCATTGAGGAACTCCTCAACGGTATATGGTTCTAAATTTAACAGAAATTTAGTTACAGCTGTTTTATAATTGCTCAGTGACAATATGTTGTTAATATCGCTGAGCATGCAATTAAAGAACTTCATACAAATATAGTACGCAGATGTCTCGGTCATGGTTAATCTATGCTTCGGAAAATTGTATTGGCGGTTACGCGTATTGTATATGCCCGTACTTTCAAACTCAACAAGTGCTTGTTTATTTCTAAATGCAAATAGCAAACATTTATAAATATACAGAGCAGCGACCGTCAGTATATTGTTCGCTCTAAAGTAGCCCCTACATGAAGCACGCGTGGATTTCGTCTTTAACATCGTTCTCAGCACCGCCTTCTGTATTACAAATATTGTTTGTATATTATTTGGAGTATTATTGCACCAGAAAATAATACCAAAACTCATAAGAGATTGAAAATTAGCATAGTACAGAGCTTTTAGTGTATCGAGGTTAAGATGGTCCTTACTAACTCTGAAACTATATAGAACATAATTCAACTTTTTACTCAATCCTTCTACATGCTTGTACCAATTCAGGTTCTTGTCAACAGTCATTCCAAGTCATTGGGCAAATTCAGTCAATTTTATTTGTGAGTTACCAACAGTTAACCGATCCGGCACGGGCAATACGGAATGGCTTGTTTCAAAGATGACGCAATTAGTTTTATCTTTATTAAGCGCTAGTCTGTTCTGCATGAGTCAATCCTCAATCCCAGCAAAATAATGTCTTAACTCAGCGTCCAAGTCCAACACACTAGTACCAAAAAAAAACCAAATTTGTATCGTCGGCATAGTTAAAAGTCGCATGACGAGACCCACTCAGAGTATTTGGCAAATCGTTAATATATATAATGAATAATAATGGGGCAGCAATGCTACCCTGAGGAATTCCGAGCTTTATATCTTTAGATGATGATATAAAGGTTTTGTTCTCATTCATTATCCTAACACGTTGAGTGCGTCCCGCCATGTAGCTTCTGAACCAGGACAAAGCATTGCCTCTAATACCATAACAACTCAGTTTTTTAAATAAAATGTTGTGATCCACACAATCGAAAGCCTTGGAGAGATCAATAAAAATTCCACATGGAACATATTTTTCCTCCAAGGCTTCCATAACGAATTTGATGTATTCAAAAATGGCAGTTTCCACACTACGCCCTTTTAGGAAGCCATGTTGATGTTTATTGAATAAATCAAATTGAACAAAAAATGAAACCATCCTATTACACATAATTTTCTCAAAAATCTTGGAGAACGATGGCAGTAAACTTATGGGTCGGTAGTTTTCAATATTATCAGAATTATTCTTTTTATATAATGGTAAAACTACCGCTTGTTTTAAATTGTCCGGGAATATTCCAAATTTAAGGGAATTATTAAGAATGTAACATAGCGGATCAATAAACTTATCTAGATTTTGTTTTATAAGAGAAATTGGTATGTTGTCATGTCCTGAGCATGTTTTAATTTTTAATTCTCTTATGGCCGTTTGCACCACTTCTACTTAAAATTTTAAGTCTCACTTAGCAACTGTCACTTTTTTCATTGCACCACTATTTTAAGGAAAACTGAATGCCTTAAGTTTCACTTAAAATTAAGCCGAAGTTTTTCATTGGCTTAAACTGAAACTTAACCTTTAAGTATAAGCAACAAGAAATACATGACAGATCTTCGCATCTTGCAATATCGTAATAAATTCGTAAATAATTGTATAACAAAACCATGGAAGATGACAATGATATTATTAATGATGATTAGAAGTTTTTGAAATTCTTGAACATGGTTTTCCTCGACAAATTTATCAAAGAAGTTCTTATTTTCACACTTTGGATGAACTGTCGTTTTTTAAAAGGTTTCGGTTAACAAAAGCGACTTGTACAGAGGTTTTACACCATTGAACATCGATTAGAGTTTGCGTATGATACGTAAGTAGAATAAGTTTAAGTAGAACCTGCAAACTAAGCTTCCTTACAGTTTTTCAACATTTGTCATTTTGTAGGAATCATTCTGTATCTCCTATCAATCAACTTTTGATTGCTTTGCACTATTATGCAACAGGAAACCATTCATTATCTGTAGGCGACTTTGGTGGTGTACATGTATCTACTGCGTGTAGAATTGTCAAAACAGTTTCTGAAGCAATAGCAGGTCTGACTCCCCAATACATTAAAATGGCTACTACAGATGATGAAATCATGCAAACGCAAAGAGACTTCTTTGATATTGCTGCCTTTCCCAGAGTATTAGGGGCAATAGACGGAACGTACATTAAAATTCAGTCACCCGGAGGAGAAGATCCTGAAGTATTTCGTAATAGAAAAGGTGCAAGCAGTGGGAAATGCAAAACTAAAATTTTTAAACTTAGTTGCTAGTTGGCCAGGATCCGCACATGATGTCACAATTTTCAACAATTCTAATTTAAGAAGGGAATTTGAAAATGGAGTTTATCAAAACACATTGCTTCTTGGAGACAGTGGTCACAATATTCGTCCATATCTTCTTACGCCTTTATTAAATCCTACAACACGTTCTGAACAATTGTATAATGAATCTCATATACGTACAAGAAATACAATTGAAAGATTGTTTGGCGTATGGAAAAGACGTTTTCCAGTAATGGCGTATGGATGTCGTCTGAACTTAGAAAATACTTTAACAGTAATTGTAGCGACAGCCGTCTTGCATAATATAGCCCGAGATATGAATGAAGAAAAACCCCCTTACCCAGAAGATTTATTAAACCAACATGAATTGGACAATTTAATTCAAAATGGTCAAATCCCACAAGTACCATTGGCCAATGATGGTAGTCGGGGTGTTTATATCAGAAACACTTTTATTAATCACTATTTTAATAACTTATAGTTTCCTAATACTACTATAATAATTGAAAACTAATTTTGTAAACCTTAATTTTAAATATGTGAAGAATACTATTAAACTTATTCTAATGATTTTATATTTTTTAATTGCACTCCCTTTATTTCTATATCTAACTGAATAGTTTGTAACCTTAATCGTCTTTCTCTAATATTGTCCTCTCTCTCTTCCTTCTGGATTTGCAACTGCAGCTCAGCTAATTCAGTTTTAATTTTCGCCAAATTGGAATATTGTTCTGAGAGTTTAGATGTATTTTGCGTTGCTACAATTGGACGTCTTCGCTCTTTCCAATTTGAATTGCTGGTATTTCTTTTTACCGTTTTCAATTTCTTATGCATTATAGACTTCAAAAAAAGCTTAGCCGCGCATGTACGGCTGAAAACCAAACTTACAAAAAGAAAATCCGGATTTTTAAAAAATTAAATATCTCGAAAACTATTTAAGATATCGTGAAATGAGTGACATATTTGGAATCAGGAGAGAAAACTACATAAAAGTGATATTAAAGCCTAAAATGTGAAAATTCGAACATTAAAGTCGAATATTTCGAAAACGGGTTGAGATATCGAAAAGCCAGTGGTGGATTCGGATTCAGGGGACAAAAATACATAGGAATCCACCATCAGTTGTATTCTGCCTTAACGGGAACCGTGCGACAGACACACAGACACACAGAAAGAGCGATCATAGTAACCACTTACTTTGTAAGTTTGGTTGAAAATTAGAAGCCTTATAATTTCCCCAATCTTGAGTTGTTCCAGCTTCTTTTTGGGGTTCCTAAAAACAAGAAATGAATAGCTTTATTATGTACCCTGTTGGCTGGCAGTATATATAATGAATTATTGATTAATGAGTAAATGTGTAGGTATAAAACAACTTTTAAAATTAAAATCACATTAATTTACAAAAACCAATAAGTACCTACCTGAACTTGTAACATATCGTCTGTTTCCTCCTCTGCAAAAAGTATGTCTTGCTCGTCAATCTCAAATGGTTCACTTTCCACCACTGAAATAGTATTTACGGCAGGTTCTAAAGATTGTCCATCACAATCAAATTTATTTTGCAGACCATATACAGTTTTACTATTTATTACAGACAACACTAGTTCCTGATTATCATCATGGATAGTCTTTTCCTTTTTCCCTCCTCCAGTTTTCTTTATAATTCCTTTTTCATCTGCCACATTTTTCCGAACTTGTTTCTTCTTATTTTCATAGGCTTTTCACAATGATTCTGGAGTCCGATATACGCCTTTGGGCGAACAAGAATTAAATATTTTCGCAATATTTTTCCAGGCATCCTCTTTGTTCCGCCATCCGTTTTTTTATTTTCGATTATGTGTTTAAACTGTGTAATTATATTTAATAAAACATTTACTTCCTCTTCAGAGTAATTAGGGCTTCTAATCCGTTTTTTATGTTCAATACTAAAATACAAAAGCAAAAGGCTTTTTTTATTTCCACAAATATCACAAAAAAATTGGTTGATTTCTTACCTGTTATTCGTATTATCTGCCATAGGTAATCCTTATAAGGCTTTTTTAAAAAGAAACTGTCTAACAAACTACCACACACTTTTATTAACAACAAAGATCTTACGCATATAATAGTAGTTTATGTAACTAGTCCTCAAAGCAAGGCTTTAGGGGACGAGTCGTAATGTTTCCGGACGAGGCGGAGCGAAGCGCAGCCAAGTCCGTAATATGAAGATGAGTCCTCTAAAGCCATTTGAGGACGTGTTGCATACAACGTTTTTTTGTATTAGCTCTCCAAACATTATAATATGAAGTTTCAATTACCGTTAAAGCGGCATTATATTAGGAGGCCGCGCGAAAATGTATTTTTCGCTCCCCAAACTGGTTACTTTGGAAACTGTCTAGGATCCTCAAAATGGCCATTTAGAGGCCTTGTACTTAAAGTTGTCATGGCAACTAATGTTTGAGTCCGCTCAAATGTTGCCCTGACGACTTTAAGTACAAGGCCTCTAAATGTCCATTTTGAGGATCCTAGACGGTTTCCAAAGTAACCAGTTTGGGGAGCGAATACAAAAAAAATATTTATAGTCCATTTACTTGACATCTGCACTGTCAAACTGACATTATGTTGGCACCACTGCTATTTTTCACATTTTACCAATTAAATTACTGTACAGTCTAATAAAAACACATTATTTATGAGGTATAGTCAAGACATTTTTTTTTAATTTGACACTGACAGTGCAGATGTCAAGTAAATGGACTATAGGTACTTTGACTGACAGATGATTAGAATGACATTTGAACGTATTTTAATAAAATCAAGGTAACTCGATTTTGGAAAATTGCCGACGGTTGCCTTGTCAAATATTTCCTTCACTTAATTATGACTTTCCTAAGTGCAAGGTGGTGCAATGGAAATAATATGTATGTAATACTTAATTTTAAGTAACACTTTGTAAAGTGGAAGTTTGGGTTGAAGTGGTGCAAACGGCCATTACTGCGTTGATTGTTTCATCTTTTGTTACTTCAAATAAATAAATAGAGTTTTCATTTTGAGGTATATCACAAACGTAAGGTATGTGAGGGAGCTCCTTAATTAGGTCAGATGCCACATTATTAAAAAACGTATTAAAATCCTCTACTAATTTTACAGGATCTCTCGATCTGCTTGGTTTTACAATTCTTTTTAAGTGTGATACTATTTACTATATCCCAAACGGCTTTTGAGTTACAAATTTTTGTATGGTAGTGTAATTTTTTTGCATTCGTAAGTGCTCCATCATATTGCTTTTTCATATCGTCATAAGCTGGTTTGTACTCTATATTACATTTAGACATTACATACAACTTATCTAATTCTTTTTTGATCGACACAATTTCATCATTCTTAAATAGATGCCTGCTTTTTTGTTTTATTTTAACAGAAATTATTGGGAAACACTGTTCAAATAGTTGCGAGAATCCATTAATAAAAAGATTCCATTGGACATTTACATCAGATTTTGAGACATCATAGATGCTCTGCCAGGATTTATTTTTAAGCTTTTCTTGAAAATTTGCGTGATTAGCCGCACAAAAGGATTTTTTTAAATTTATTTAAATTGCTTATTAGTAGCTTCAGCGTACTTATGCGAACGTTTTGTCCGTCCGTCCGTCCGTCCGTCCGTCCGTCCGTCTGTCTGGATCGCCTGTAACTTTCGAACGGCTACGGATATCGAAATTTTGAAAGGGGGCAAAGTTGTTGCTAAGGTCCCGAGCACCTTCATGCGCTATTTGGTTTTGGCGAAAGGTGGCGATTTTCCACTTTGCAAAATTTCCAAGCATTGTAGCACAGTGGCGGCTTGTCCACTTGGCGCCATCTACAGAAGTTCGGTGGTCACGTTTTGAACTACACATTCTGGGTGCACTATAATACTTAATGTTTTCGCAGTGCTGAAGCTACTCTTTAGACCTGTAGTTGAGCAGTTTATTGCTTTACTAATTGAAAACTTAATCATCTGTGCGGTATGATCAGATATATGAGTATGTAATACAGTAGCTCGACCATCTATTTCGATATTTGTCAATATATTATCAATGCATGTTTTTGTGGTACTAGTAATTCGTGTATAATCTTTTATTATATATTTGTATTAAAGCTGCGTAATAGCGAAATAAAGTCATGCTTTTCCTTTTCATCCCCCAGAACATCTATGTTGAAATCTCCCGATATAATATACTCCATATTTGAAGCAAGTAAAATCTGAAGTAATTTACTAAGCTCGTCTAAAAACACAGTCACCGATGAGTCAGTGGATCTATATACAGAAATAATAATTAATTTAGTGTTATGTAGTTGCACTTAGATAGCAGAACATTCGAACACTTTTAATTGAGCGATGAACGTTATGTCCGGACGCTCTTTGCAGTTTAAGGATTCGCGAACATATATTGCTGACCCACCATGAGTATCTTTAACCCGACAAAAGGATGATACCAACTTATATCCAGGAAGTACATAAGCAGGCAGTTGATTCTCATCTTTCCAATGTTCAGTGACAGCCACTATGTCACACATATTTTCTGAAAGTAAATCTTCAAACTTGTTGAGGGAATTTCCAATTGATTGTAAGTTTTGATGAATGAGCGAGTATTGTTGATATGTTTCATTGCTTTTTGAACTCTGGTTAATCATATCATTTTTCTTCCAAGTCTTCCTTTTGTTTTGAGTTTTCGATTCTTGAAATTTTGCTACCATAGAATTTAAGTTAGTGTTCATAAGTTTGATATCCGCTGGAATACGCCTATCTGCATTTTTTACTGGTTTTTTGATTTGACAATAGTTGGAGTACTCTTGACATATCTAATCGTTAAATCGTTTTGGCCCTGATCAAATTTGCCCTGCAGCTCTGTTAGAAGGGTTTTCATGTAGCCTCTTTGCATAGGCGTTTCGTCGGACCTGATTCTTAGAGTTTTATTTTTTGCCATCACATATACCATGTCGTTCTTATTTCAACTGTCAAATCTGTCGCTATCCGCACCGCACTCTGCTTCATAAGGCACAACCAAAGGCCGCTACCAGCCCAGAAAATGAACACATCGGGAATAGCGAGCCAAAAATTTGTAAATGGAAGATTGCAGGTTTAATTACACGCAGATTCTCAAGTACCTTTTCCTTACCTGTTAACCTTCTCGTACTCCCCAAACTCACTAAAGCTATGCCTTCATCACCAATTCCAAATATAAATATGGATTCTTGGAGCAACATCTACATCGCCGATTCAATCTTCAACCGCCCTGGCCCTATAGATATCATTCTAGGCGCCGAAGAATACTCAAAGATCATTTTAGAAGGAGATGGAAAATCAAAAGATGGTATCCTGGGACAAAACACAGAGCTGGGGTGGATTTTATCTGGAACCATTGGACAACAGCATGACAGCATTAAAGCCAACATCATGGTTGCCAAAATTGAAGAAGACGAGCAGTTGCAGAAATTCTGGGATATAGAAGAAGTACCCACTCAAAGAAAACTTTCCCCAGAAGATCAGGTATGCGAAGAAAAAATTACTAAGACAGTCAAAGAGACTCATTCCGCATCCAATGGATCCATCCAAGGCGTAACAATCCAGCAGATGGAATAACTATCAACAACCGATTTTACAGCGGAAGAACGAGCGATAGCAGCAATCACTGCCGCAAAAAAGAAACCCTTCGAGTTCACTAAAAAACCTAGTGGAGGGTTGCACCAAGTAACGGCAGCCAGGAATTCAGAAAATGAAAAATCCGATACCAAATACTTCGCTCCTAGCGGTGGATGGAGCCCAGAAAAGGCAGCAAGAATTGTAGAAAACGAGAAACCCTCCGAGTCCACTAAAAACTTGACACGCAGTGGAGGGTGGCACCAAGAAACGGCAGCCAGGAATTCATAAAATGAAAAATCCGAGACCAAATTTTTCACGCCTAGTAGAAGGTGGATTCAAGAAATAACAGCAAGAAGTTCAGAAAACGATAAACACAATGCTAAGCGCCTAGCCTCTACTCGAGGATGGAATCAAGAATACGGCTTATTAAAGTCTGCGAGGTAATTTACCGAAAACACGCAATGTGAAACACTGATGCGGAACCCTCTAAAACAACTAACCTCGGCAAAAGTGATATTAATTATCGTATTCACCCATATAATGTTCGTCTCCAAAGGAAGAGGCAGCAGATGGACGTTGGCGGAATGTTCCAAACCAATTGGAAACATATTCAACGACACGATAACACCAAAACTCTTTTACAGAAATAGCAGAGGAGCCAGTGTTGCAGCAATCGAACCACCTCGAGGATTTACAGACTTCTCGGTTGGACCTGCAACATCATTTGAAGGAAGTAGCATGGAGAGCCATCCGACATCGCTCCTACCTCTCCAGCGGAATAATCCTCAGCATCTAAAAGACATGACATGGAAAACTACCCGACATCATTCTTCTCTATCCAGCGGGATAACCAGCAGCATATTGGGAGCCGCTGCTATAATAAGAGTTCTCTACAACATCCGGAGAAAAATACTCCGAAGGAAGCTTCCACCCAAACAACGCCAGTCAGCAGTAGAAGAATATCCTCTAAAGACAATTAATGTGGTAGAAACAGTGTAGTGTATTTATAAGTAGATTATTTGTGAAGTTTTTTTCTTTTTTTTTTGACTTAAAATCGGCAATATGTTTAATCTTGGATTAAACAGGCATACATTTCCAAAATTTACGAAATCCAGTCATAAGTTTTAAAAATACAATTCTAATTTCATAAAGCAGGAGGTTTAAAAGCCGCAAACTGCAAACAAGCAACTTACGCAAATAAACGACCTACTATCAGAGTTAAGCGTACGTACTTGCAGATAATGCGGAAACCATACTGCTTAATGCTGACAGATTATTGTGAAATATTATATCGCTCCAGTAAAATATACTTTGTACTTTGAATCTTAGTAAGTAAGCAATTATGTTTTGTATAAATAGACCATTTATTTTTGTAATAAACCAATCGATATTGACTGTTTAATTCAATTACATCGATGACACCTTCTTCCAAGCCAAAATTTCATAAAACGTGAGGCTGCGTTTTAAGGGTAGCAGAATTATCGTCCGTTTAAGTGACATTGACTAAATTGTCTTAAAACAGGAGTGCTGTCTCACTCCTGTGCTTAAAATATTAGGGACAAAGAACCAGTGAAAAGTAACAGAAACCTGATCCAGCCTCCAGGCAATTCTGTTCAGCTAGTGAGCTAGAATTAATGTGATTGTTTCAGGGTAAAATAATAATTCAAACAATGGATCATGTCCAAAACAAGTATTTACACAAATTCCCAACATCAGAGCAGCCCTTGAACGAGTTTGTAAGGAGGAAAAACAAAAACACTGTTGCGTTTGCTTTGATTACAGAATTTATATTTAGGATAAACTTGCGAAGATAACACTAAAAATACGCAAACAAATTCCACTAATACACTTATACATCAAATTTTTGTACAAGCAAATCGTAAACAAGAAAATATTGAATATACAAACAAACATGATAATATTAAATTAAAGCAAACAGATGATTTTATCATGCTGGTGCTCGCCAAGATGCCAGAAGTCAGATTCCTCTGTTTACGCCATCCCCTATAGGACTGACTCAAACGCTTTTATTGAATTCCTAGTTTAGAATTCTGGTTGTATAAGTATGTTCCACTGCAAGGTGTACTTTGTACAATGCTTTTAATTCATATTATATTAATTTAGACTTCACTTTAGATTTGCCTTTTACAGCCTTAAAACTGTATTGCATCTGAATATTGTATGTGAAACACATGTAAACTTTAAACGACACAACATGATTTACAATTGAAGGTTTTTAAGCTTGTTAAAAACACATATACAGATCATATTAAGCAGGCGCTATGTTGGTAGAGTTTGTCAGGAAAATAAATTTTTGTACTCATGACTTCAAAATTCATATTTCCCGGTCATTCCCGATGCGCCGAAACTTACTTTTCCCGCACTGCGGTGTTTTTTACTTTCCAACAAAAACTAGGGGAATTTGTTTTTTGTAAATTTTTATAATAAACGGGGCTGCGCGCGCTATTGCTCGGTCTATTCTATTCAATTTACCACCTGATTTTTGGCCTATTACGTTGGTCCATCTCCAAGGGGGCCCTCGGGGATTCGCCCCTCTCCAAGGGGGCCCTCGGGGCTCCGCCCATCTCCAAGGGGGTTCACGGGGCTCCGCCCATCTCCAAGGGGGCCCTTGGGCCTCCGCTCCTCTCCAGGGAGCCCTCGGGCTCTACCCAGCTCCAAGGAGGCCCTCGGTGCTCCGCCCATCTCCAAGGGGGCTCACGGGGCTCAGCCCATCTCCAAGGAAGTACCTCGGGCCTCCCTCGGGCTCCGCCCATCTCCGAGGGGGCTCTAGGGGCTCTGCCCTTCTCCAAGGGGGCCCTAGGAGCTCCGCCCATCTCCAAGGGGGCCCTCGGGCCTCCGTCCCTCTCCAGGGGGCCCTCGGGCTTCGCCCATCTCCAAGGGGCCTTCGAGGCTCCGCCCCCTCTTCAAGGGGGCCCTCGGGGCTCCGCCCCTCCCCAGGGAGGCCTTAGGGGGTTCGTCCCTCTCCAAGGGGGCCCTCGGGGCTCCGCCCATATCTAAGAAGGCTCTCGGGACTCTGCCTCTCTCCAAGGGGGTCTTCGGGACACACACGTGTGGATCGTTCTCCTTTATTATACAGAGGATTGTCTCTCGTTGGTTTAATTGCGCCTGCAAACACCAGAGGCGCTGTAAACGTGGAAAAAAGCTAACAGGTGCGTAGATAAAAGTTTAGTGATTTGTGCTGTCAACTCAGTAAATTAGTAAAACACTAAATAATAATTTTTTCATTTTTTTAAATATTTTCAGTTATTCGTTACAAAAAACATTGTACCTACCTCTTTCGGGAAGAATTTTCCCGAATTCGCACTACATGCAGCACTCCCTTCGGTCGTGCTGCAAACAAAGTGCTCATTCGGGAAAATTGACTTCCCGAACTTGTTAGGTAAATAACTATTACAGTTGCAAACAAATGAGTACGTCCCGAATTTGCCTAATACGTCAACAACTAGAAAATAGAAATGGAAATGGTAATATTATAAGAAGACAAATCCATTTAGCTTGTAACAATGTAGATTGAGTACTAACACTATATTTTTTAAACTAGATAACAGAAGAAGAAGTGTATAGACTCCAGAAATATGCATACGAATAAAGTAACAACAAGGCTAAACAAATAACAAAATGATAAAATTAATATGGACGTGTGGCCCTACAGAGGTTATTTTTCTAATTTAGACTACTTTGTTTAAAAACGGCGTACTATACTTGAAGATTAGATAGCAACTAATGATAATTCGCTCTACAGAATAGGGGAATCGAAGTGATTTCAATAATTATTTTTATTTTATTTTATTTTGGTACTCAGCCAACAGCCGTTAGGCCAATTATAGGCGTCGCTGTACATTTTTATGGGGACTTCCAACCCCACTAACGACTGTCATGATGTTATTATGACATCCGGGACCAACTATTTCCGTGACAGCCGTATCACGAGGCGCCGAGAGAAGCAGCCATAGAACTCCCATCCAAGTTCTGATCAGAAAGAGCGTTGCTTAAATCTACTGGTCGAACGTGGATGCTTGTCCAAGTTACACCACCAGGGACCCAAACGGTGCCGTTTCAATCAGAGCTATAAAGTTAGTGACAGACAGATAACCACGAGCTAAGACTCTCCCTCACTCTAAGATATTATGTTAAAAGTGTAACTTGGGAGGGGCAAGCCCCCCCCCCCCACCCCAGATTTAAAATGTAAGTGTAGCATTCATTTGCAATGTAGGTTTAAAAATGTTGTGGAGTCTTGATTTTGAAGAAAACCTACATATTCCAACTGCATAAAAAAATTAAGATTGAAAACAAATATGGAAGAAGAAATATAGCGGCATAAGATTGGAACTAAATGACACCAAACTATATACCTTGCAGTTTGCAACATATGACAAGAAAGATTAAGGAGGAATATGAGAAATGAGGTTTATCCATGAACATAGCGAAAACCAAATATCTTTGTGTGGGGGGAAAAGCAACCGACTTAGAACTAGAGAACAATGAAAGCGTGTGGAGTTGTGACAAATACAAATACTTAGGAGTACAAATGGACAAGGAAGGAAAAGATTCGGTAGAAATAAGAAAACGAATACAACAAGGTCGAAGAGCGATAAAAAGCTTAAATGCGATTAGTGGCATAAAGAAATTACTAAGAAACGGAAACTAACTATTTGCAAAGTAATAATAACAAGTATAACACTATATGAAGCTGAAGCGTGGAGAATGAAGGAAGATGATAAAAGAAGAATTACAGCGGTTGAGATGGACGCCCTACGGAGATCATGTCAAGTATCAAGAAGAGAAAGAGTAACAAACAAAAAATTAGAGATAAGACTGCAGTACAAGAGACATAATCGACGATATAAATAAGAAACAACTTACCTGGTACGGACATGTGAAGAGAATGGTAGAGGGAAGACTACCAAAGGCTGCCATCGAATCGATACCATCGGAGAGAAGAAAGAGAAGAAGACCCAGAAGAACTTAGGAAAAAGGAATCCGGAAAGCAATGAGCGAAAGAAATCTAAATGAAGAACAATGCCTCGACCGGATACAGTGGAAAATAAGTCTGGAAATACATACTTACCAGTAAAAATAAAATTACCTTCTTCAGTCTAAAACATTTTGCATGTTTCCGATTTTTAATCTGCGACCGCTACATTACCCAAGAAACGTATCAACTTTAAATTAAGTGAATGTTTCGTTTCTTACTTCGGGACTACCTAATGTGGCAGCAACCGCTTTGGCGGTAAAGCTAAATGGTAAAATTATAAAGACGGACCGTGTCGCGCCAGATGAACGTAGACATGAGAACTCGAGAACGACATAACATATAACGTTTAAGGATCATTTCTAACCCAGTTTACATGGAATGTTAATGCAATGAAATTAAAAGCTTTTGGACGAAATTAGTCACTTTCTTCTTGTATGTATTTATCAACTTGTATTCGCGTTACCAATAATAATAGGCATCATGCTATCGCTTAATTACGCCGCCAGAGTGGTGTGGTATCATACTAATTGGCTACCGAGCCTGGGATCACGGTTTCGAATCTAGGTCTGGGCAATGTTTGTTTAACGTTATCGAGAGATGCACATGTCAATTTCTATCCTTTCTCACCTTTAAATCTAAAATGCTACATTACCGACACTCTCTGCCCCATTAGCACTTTCAGCTACCGGTATTGATAAATTGCGTAGGGGCGTCTTAAGCGGGGTTGCAAGGGGTACAAGGGGTGTAACGCTTTTGGTGATGCCAAAGAGTTGTAACCAATAAGAGTACGTAACCGTGTGACACGCAGCCAAATAAATTGATAGATAGAACTAATCATTCGGACATAAATGTAGTAGCTTTAGTGAATGAAATAGAGATCTTAACGACCCATCTAAGATGTATCTCAAAAACTATATGCCGGAAGAAGACGACATTTTGCATGCAAATTATATGCCTTCCTGACTTGAAACTGAAAAAACTTGGTAAAACCTATTCAAGTTGGGCATCTTAAAATAATAAAATAATTATAATAATATTGTTAATAATAGGAAAAAATATATACATAACATACAAAATTAGAAGCAGGCGAAATTCAACTTATATAGCAACAGTGCTACCAGCTGCTGTTCCATTTAATCTGCAGACCCGGTGTGTGAATTAAAAGTAAATTTAAAATTTTATTCAAATCTTTGTTTAGGTGTTCCTTGTAGGCTGGAAAGTAATATTTTGCTCATATCTCAGGTTTTTACCCTTGCCGAAAATTACATGTTTTTCACCAAACATATAAGGGTGAGCACCTTAAAAAATTAAATGTTGTTTATTTTTACTTCTTGTAAAACGATAATTTCCTAAGTTTGTAATAATAAATAATGTACAATTCTGAACTACCTCAAGGAAAACAGGATTTGTGTGTACATTCACTGTGAATTCATTAATCTTAATACATAAACCAGTGAAAACGCAAGACTAATTCCGTTACTGAAAAATAGATAAAAGTAGTAATTTGTACATAGCTCAGGCTTTACCCTTGACGAAAATGTGGTCTAACAGATACAGGATAAATGTAAGAGACAGGAACGGGTAACAAATAAATGCGTTGTGTTAAATGTAGCTGCAACGCTTGAAATTCGAAGGGTACCGGTGGCTGCAGCAGGGATCGCCCGCTTTACCTATGGGTACTGCCGAACATTACATGCGAATGCGCAGGATCGTGTACTGTGGCTGAAGTTTGCATCCCAGCGCCGGTAATGCCTTTTTTATTTAAAAATTGATTTAATTCGCATTGTTAAGTGTTTTATTTCATTGTTCCAGTATTATTACGAGCCTGATATGTTTACCCCTATTTTCCTTTAATTTTTAAAAGTGTTTAATGTTACACGTCCACTTGCGAGGGAAGTTCTGAGTAAAGCCCTTTACAGGTCGTTTTATTGCTATCACGGTGAATTTTATATCAAGTCTGCTGCTTTTCAATAAATACAAAATGTGAAAGGCATCGTTAAAGATAATAGACTATATTCAAACAAATTGCAAAACTGAATCGAAAATATCTAATAAATTTCTTAGAAACACGACCAAGATTTATGACTATTTTGCGAAAAAGACAAATGGAAACTTTTAAAAGCTTTGGCGACATGTCTGTTACGCTTTTATAAAATGATGGGTATTTCAGAGTGACTTCTGGTTGTATTTGCAAAAATTAGAAACTATTGCAAATATAGAATCTTGCAACAGGATTGAATTTAGCCTTGGGTCGTTTCATAAACATATTTCAGTAGATAACTTTTTTAACTCCGTTTGTTCTTTTATTGCTAAATGTATGAAAATGTAACTCGAAATGAGAGGCTACATTAAATTTGTCTCCTACTTAACCTTTAATATATTCTAGCAGAAATATCTTTTTTACCTATATATGAGCAGTGCAGCTGATGGAATATATAACTGAATTGCGTCGATATCAAAGAGAGCACCAGAAATAAATACAGAAAATAAAAAAAAATTAACAGACGTGAAAAGCGAACAACGTGCCCGCCTTATAATGAAAAAACGACATGCTAGAACTTGAACTAGAATATATGAATAACAAAATTAAACGACTAGGCAGTACAAAATTCAATAATGTACGAAGGAAAGGAGAAATGCTATAGAACAACCTACTAATATCTAGATTATAGGAAACATTGGAAGATGTAATGGAATTGTTACTAAAAGAGGACCCCTGAAATTATAAGTTAAACTTGAAAAGGCTACCAAATTTAATAAACGTATTTCATAATCAGTACTGCAAGAACACAAGAAAAAGTAGAAGTTATGAAGAACAAAAGTAAGTTGCAAACTATCGAAGATCGATAAAATTAATATAACGACTTAACTATCAAGGAGAGTTATACAAAGTAGAATGAGAAGGATAAACTTGTGATTATTAATGTTCAGGCAAATAATATTACAAAAAACTAATAGCTGAAACAATTCGGAAATAAAGAAGCATGACGAAAAAAGCAACGAATAAGGCTAATACGGATAAAATGGAAAGAAAAAAGATTGAATCAATATAATTGCAGAAAAATTATGACACAAAAATATATAATCAATATATAAAAATCAATCGGCGTGTGTTAGTAACGCAAAAACTCGAGAATGACTTGACCGATTGGATGATTTTTTTTTGTTCGTCTTTTACTCCCGAGGTGGTTTAGCAAAAAAGAAAAATCGGAAAAACCCAAAGGGAAAGCCGGAAAATAGGAAAACATCGAAAGTGTATTTTTCTATACACTGTACGACTTTCTACTTGCAGTCATACTTTTATGATTCTGTGCTTAATGGTTTGAAGGGTTTTCCCCATCATGCCATAATCCAAAACAACGTTTGTCGGGTCAGCTATCTTCTATTATGTTATGGTACACTAGTAGTTGGATTTGGCTGAATATTTAATATGTAAATAGAATTTGGGAGATCAATGCAATCGATTTTGACAAATTTAAAAAGAACAGGCTGTTTGAATAAGTTTATTATTAAAAATCTAAGTTGAGATAAATTAATATGAAAATGATAACTATTGAGTATTCTATAGGGGTTTTGGAATTTAGAAAGTAAATACATGCTTGTATCACACATGACAAATGTAAATTCTAATGAAAATCGTACGACACTCATTAATGACCAATAGAAAAATTAGTTCACGAGCCGTAACCAAGACAATAAAAAAATTTCTTGGAAATTTTTTGTAGGTAGACCAACCTAACTGTGAGGGTCTGTGGCGTTACGATTTTCTTACCGAATCTGCATTCGAGCATTAATTCATATCCGGAAATTATTTTCGTGCATTCCAACAACGTCCTAATTTTCCCTCGCGTCCCACTCGGGCAAATTAATACGACATTGTTGGACCGCACTCAAAAAAATTTCCGGAAAGAATTGATGCTCTTATGAGATTATATGTGAAAAAATATGTTGAAGTAGGTAAAGACTCAAATGAACTTAACTTATAAATGGCGTTAATAGTTAACATATGGTAGTTAGGCGAATTTGTTACGATTATTAATATAATCTCTGAAACTTCTTTGTGGCGTGAATCTATAATTCATATTCTTTTTTAGGTATTTCGCCACTCTGCAAATTAAAATTATTAAATAACGTATTAAATAACGAACGTTTCGAGGGACAATCTGCCCTCGTTGTCAACGAATAACAATTAAAAAGGAACAAGAAAACTTAGCTTTTTCACGGAGATTGAAAACCACCAATCTCCAATGAATTGCTTGACATTGACGTTTGTTGATTGTCTAAACAAGTAGGTTTGGACAATCAACAAACGTCAATGTCAAGCAATTCATTGGAGGTTGGTGGTTTTCAATCTTCGTGAAAAAGCTAAGTTTTCTTGTTCCTTTTTAATTGTTATTCGTTGACAACGAAGGCAGATTGTCCCTCGAAACGTTCGTTATTTAATAATTTTAATTTGCAGAGTGGCGAAATACCCAAAAAAGAATATGAATTATAGATTCACGCCACAAAGAAGTTTCAGAGATTATCTTAACGAAAGGTATAGGCCTAACATAACTAGTAACTTCCGAAATTGGGAAAACCTCTACAAGAAACTGGCACACTCTGAAAATAGTATAAATTTCCTATGTCGTTGTAGAAATAGCTGTATTATTCCAAAAGGGTTTAGACTCAAATCACCTTATGTAAGTGCTCGTTCTAGTAATATCATGAAAAGAGCGAGTGAAGCTCTAGTCAGAGACAGAATACAATTTCACAGACATAACAAAGCTATATTATTTTCTGACATCAACAAACTGGAACAGGTGATGCAAAGGGATGTACGGGAAGACGATTTCAACCGTATGTACAACTCTATTAATTATACCTACATCAAAACACACACAGAGCAGAAACGTACACATTTTAAAAAGTTCCAACACCTCATACAAGAAAAACACACAACTAAACTGAATACACTAAAAAACAGTGACACTTTTTTAAATAAAACAGTAGTTAATCTGTCTTCTAAAGAACTAAACGCCGCTGACAAATTAGTTCTTGGCAAAGGACTCAACTACGCAGTGGCGCCAAAACGAATTAATAAACTTGATTTAGTTACAGCCATAGAAGAGACTTGTCAAAAACTTCCAGAAGACATTAGACAGGAATACAGGATTAGAAACAAAATCATACTTGAACGACCTTACACAATCAGACAAAATATATCCAAACAAGAAAAACAGTCACTACACACACTAAAAACCGATAACACAATTAAAATTCTACCTGCAGACAAAGGCAATGCCACAGTAGTACTTGACACAACCACATACAACGAAAAACTTTTAAAACTAATTGGTGAGGGACAATACACTAAACTAAATAAAGATCCAACACATACAATAGAAACAAAAACATACAAAACACTTTACAAACACAGAGAACAATTTACAGATTTTGTAAGACGTACACTAACACCACACTACAGTAAACCACCACATTTTTATAGATTACCAAAGATACATAAACCAAATGTACCACTTAGGCCAATAGTTAGTTCTATAGGTTCTCCTTGTCACAGTTTAGCTAAATATTTACTTAAAATACTGTCGCCTATATCAGGAAACACAGACACATATATAAAGAACACGCCACATTTACTTGAAAAATTGAAAGAAGCAAACATAAACACACAACACTTAATGGTTAGTTTTGATGTAGTTAGTCTCTTCACTAATGTTCCAGTAGACAAAACACTCAACATCATTAAACATAGGCTACAAAACGATAACACATTACATACACGAACAACATTAAATATTGATACCATTATGGAACTTTTAACATTATGCATTAAAACGACATACTTTCAACTAAACAATGAATTTTACCAACAAGATTTCGGGATGGCAATGGGTTCTCCTCTATCTCCTATTGTTAGTAACATTTTTATGAAAGACTTTGAACAACAACATGTCTACACATACACTAACAAACCAGTAGTTTGGTGGAGATATGTCGATGATGTTTTTGCAATTTGGCCTCATGCTATGGTTGAGGTGGACAAATTCCTTGAACATATTAACAGTAAAGAAACCTCCATCAAATTCACATTAGAAACAGAGCAAAACAATCAGTTACCTTTTTTTGATACACTAATCACACGCACAATAAATACTTTTGAAACATCAGTATACCGTAAAAAAACCAACACTAATAGGTACTTACATTTTAACTCCAACCATCACAAAAACATAAAGACAGGTGTTGTAAAAAGTCTTTACGACAGAGTCAAAGTTGTTTGTTCTAATGATAAAATTTTCAAAAAAAAGAAAGAATTTATTATTAATGTTTTACAAGATAATGGCTATCCAGAGACTCTTGTTCGAAACATTTTCAATACACGAAACAATGCCACACGCGTACAAAGAAATGACACTCAAACATATAATACTCTAACTATACCTTATATTCCAGGTATATCTGACAAAATTAGACGAATTGGCAATAGATTCAATGTTAGGACGGTATTCAAAACGTTGAATACCTTACGGTCAGTTCTTACAAAAACTAAACCGTTCAACGAAGAACAACATTCAAAGAATTGTATATATAGTATCCCCTGTGAATGCGGGAAATACTATATCGGTGAAACATCCAGACCTTTAGCAGTTAGAGTTAAAGAACATAAAAATATGATGAAAACCTATCAATTTAATAAGTCTAAGCTGGCAGAACATGCTTGGGATAATAATCATAAAGTACAGTGGCATAACAAAAAGATCTTGTCTAAAGAATCAATGTCAACTAAACGTAAAACTAAGGAGACGGCACATATTTTACTTAACGAAGAAAAATGCGTGTCGTCTTTCTCAATATTTTTAGACACTAGTTGGCTACCGATTCTTAAAGATCAGATCAAGTAGGTTTAGACAATCAACAAACGTCAATGTCAAGCAATTCATTGGAGGTTGGTGGTTTTCAATCTCCGTGAAAAAGCTACGTTTTCTTGTTCCTTTTTAATTGTTATTCGTTGACAACGAGGGCAGATTGTCCCTCGAAACGTTCGTTATTTAATACGTTATTTAATAATTTTAATTTGCAGAGTGGCGAAATACCCAAAAAAGAATATGAATTACGATTATTAATAATAACAAATTATTAAAACATGTACTTTTTACAATTTTGGTCTGAAATAAAACATAAAAATTTACCCTATTTTTAAATGTGTTAGTTTTGGAAATGAGAAATATAAAGAAGAGTATTATTTATAAGTGAAGCAGCAGTTATAGAAGAGAATTGGAAGATGGTAAAACTAAATAGTAGAAGCAAGCAGACTTATTAATTAAAGAAGAATATAAGATTTGGTTGGTAATAGATTACTTTAAATAATACAATTGACAAGGAGTTACATTGGTTTGAGTATTACCAAGTGCTGGGTTCGTTGAAGACGTTCTGAAGACAAGAGGATCTGTTCGGGGAAGATAGCAAAGGAACTACTGGACTTGAGGTATTCTGTTGATTACTGACGACAGAGGTTGGTGAAGCTTGGAGCTACGGAAGAAGGATATCAATTGGAGATAGTCTGTGACAGCTAACTTGCCATGGAGCTGTATGAAGCAGGGTGTTTCTGGAAGGTAGCAGTTGCACGAGCAGAGTAGGGCGAGATCTGTCCTGGTAGCAACCGGGAGTCGACAAGTTGACAGATGTTGTCAGTAATCAGTGCATCACAGCAGGACTGAATAGGGGTCCAAGCTGCTAACGTCAGGAGGATTACTACCTTAGAGGTGATAAGAGCAGTGAGAGTAGGAACAGTGCAAGGTGGGTCGTAGTCTTGTTCTATCGACGCTATAGCAAATAAAAGACAATTTAAAAAGTGCAATATCTGATTGAGAGTCGTAGTAGAATTTTAATTGACATAAAAGGTGACAGTTCATGTCAATTCAGAGTTGAAAGTCATTTAAAAATAAAAGTTAACTTAACAAAGCAACTAGATAATCGAACGAACCCTGAAAGAGTCTCGAGGCGCTATTATTTTTAATAATTAAATAATTTTGATATTGAAAGATACAATTCAAGTTAAGTGTGTTAGTAACGCAAAAACTCGAAAACGACTTGACCGATTTGGATAATTTTTTTTTATTCGCCTTACTCCCGAGGTGGTTTAGCAAAAAAGAAAATTCGAAAAAATCCAAAGGGACAGCCGGAAAATTGGAAAATATCGAAAGTTTGTTTTTCTATACACTATACGACTTTCTATTTACATTCATACTTTTATGATTCTGTGCTTAATGGTTTGAAGGGTTTCCCCATGATGTCATAATCCAAAACAACGTTTGTCGGATCAGCTAGTAATCAATATAATTGCAGAAAAATTATGACACTCTACTTTTAGGCTGGTGGAATGCCAGGGGAATAAATAGCAAAGGAGCATTTAAAGATTTTTGGGCAATAATAAGATGTTTGAAACAGATTTTATAATAAACAAAAATTTAAAACAATCATTAATCGAATATAAGCCAAATTCAGAGAGTTTATACAGTATAAGATTAAAAGGAAAATATAGAAAGATAATAAACGCATACGCACATTCCGTAGAAAAATACGAAGAACACAAACATCTATAATAAAGCAGTATTCTTAATTACAATCTAAAAATTATACTATGAGACTGCGGAAACAATAAATCTCTGAGCCCACTGTAGGTAATTACAGCAAGACATCAGTACTCATTTTCAACATAGAAATATACACTTAGGTACATCGATATCACCGAATGGAAACACTATCAATCAAATAGGCCATGTATTAATGGGAGCGAAACACGCAAAACCCGTTAAGAATGTTAAAAGTTACAAGGGAACCGATTGTGGCAGTGATCGTTTCCTGGTGAAAGCGGAATTCAAATAAGAAATACCCAGGACAAAAGAGACAAACAGAGAGACGAAGATACAATTTTACAAAAGCAATATTTTGCGGGAAGAAACAGGCAAGCAATATAAAGATATAATGGACAAGCTTATAACTGAGGGAGAAAGTGGTTCACACAGTGAAGAAGAACAATGGGAAATGTTGAGAATGAAATCCATGAAACAGATAAATCAATAAGCAGAAATTAACAAAGAGCAAAAGAATAAGTGGTTTGATGAAGAATGTAAAGGCGTCATAAAAAGAATAATAAAGCTAGAATGAAAATATTAAAGGGTAACAAGGTAGAAAATATACGAAGATATGAGAACACAAGCAAAAAGAGTATGAAGAAACAAGAAATGAAAATCTATTGAAGAAAGTTTAACAAAATGTGAGTAAATTGCAGTAACAAAGTAATAATAAACTTTTTTCAAGAGATCAGAAAAAGGAAACAACAAAGGAACGTAATACATAGCATAAATAAAAACTATGCATCGGTAGGGGGTCTGCAAGAAATCTTGAAAAGATGGATAGAATATTTTAGAGATGTTCTAAACGACCAACATACTGAAGAAGCTGAAGGAAGAGGTATGCAAATACTGGAGGAAGAATATGTTGGAGATACAACTATGTAACAAATAAAAGCCTAGAAGGAGTCAAAGCGGCAAAAAGAGAAATAACAACAGTGCTCGTGAAGATGATATAGTACCAGAGCAGGTCAAATTAGTAGGGAAAAGCTGCACCAGCGGTTGTATGAATTCATTTTCAAAGTATAGTCAGACGAAACAATGCCAAAGAGATGGACAGAAGCAATACTAAGTAATGTCTATACATAAAAACAAGATGTAACTGTCTCTGATAACTACTGCTGTTTGAAAAGCCAATAAAAATTGACTATTTTAGCACCCAGACTGTTTCAGTAAGGCACTGGTCGATCGAGTCTCGTATAACATTTTTTGTTCTACCAACCTATTTTACTTGTTTTCGGGTTCTTTATATGTTACGATAAGGTCAATTCCGTATCCTCATTGGTTGGTATGACAACAACAAAATAACAAGCCCATTATGAATATAACGGTTGTTATAGAACATCGTTTTGTATTTAGTTACTATAGAAACAACAATCACCCACTTTTTTAGGCAAACAATATTTGTCATATTCAACGGTATTTTGATTTTTATTAGGTGATAGCGCAAAAAAATGTTATACGAAACGCAATCGTTAAGTGACTTACTGGAATAGTTCTCAAAAAATAGCAAATCCGGCCCTTCGAGCCTCGTTCTTCTAACTTTATTTTTTTTGCCTACATAAAGTGGGCGATTGTTGTTTCTATAGTAACTAAATACATAACAATGTTCTAACAGTCATAGGACCATTATATTCATAACGATTGTTAATTTGTTGTTATCTTACTAACCAACAAGGATACGGAAAGTTGACCTTATCGTCACAGCTGATGATGAACCCAAAAACAAGTAAAAATAGGTTGGTAGTGCAAAAAAGTATTAGCAGTACTAATATTACACTTCATGAAATTCATAAGTAATGTATACCGAGTGTCAATCAATAAGAGATACATGTAGCTTACCGCGATGTTCTTGGAATTATGTTAAACAGAAAAGTTCCTACAAACCTGAATTTAATTTCCAGCGGATTGCTTGTAAAGCAAGAATTAACATTTAAATTGTCCTAGCATCACGAATGCTTCAACCATAATTATCAGCTTTCGCATTTGTCAGATTAAATATGAAATTAATAAGAAATTTGCTCCAAGTTGTTATCATAACCATAGCAATTTTATTTTTTAATTTAAATGTTAATTCTCACTTTTCGGAAAAACTGCTGAAGAAAGCCTGCAGTTTTAGAGACTTTTCTTTCTAGAATAACCCGAAGAACATCGGGTACGATACACAGCCGATAACTTTTATTGCTCAAGATCCTGTATTCTTTACCTTTGGAAGAAAAGCTTTTCGAAGTTCGACATAATATTATTATTATAATTACGAAAAAATTTTGGTGTGTTTCTCTTCAAGCTACTCTCTGATCAAAGCGTATGCAGATATTCGCAAAAAATATTTATGTCACGTTTACGACACGGTGGTGGTAAGAGCTATGCTTATATTTATTGATAAAAAGGATTAGATAGTAATTAGTACCTTTAATAAAACTATATATTTCTAACACTTTTTATTTGTTTATTTTTAGGTGCCCTGACTACTCAGGTCTTTGATACCGTATAAATATAACTTACAGTAATTTTCTCATCACAATGTTTCTATTATTTATATACACATAAATAAGCCTGCCATTTTAAGAAATGTCAATAGTTTTTTTATCTCTTCATGGTCATTTTTTAACACGTCTTCAAATTTCCTTTCCATTGGGATTGTCTTCTTTGGTCATCAAACTGTCTGCACTCACATAAGAGATGTTGTAAAGTAAGCAGAGTATTGCAGGTTTTACAGGTTGACTTTGGCTCTTTTTTTAGAAGGTGCCCTTGCGTTATTTTCGTATGTCCGATTCTCAATCTTCTTAATACTATGTCTTCTGTTCTGGTTAGTTTTAGTTTGGAAACCCATCTTTCTGTGGTCTCGTTCACTTTTCTTAGTTTATTGTCACTAATACTTTTCCACTCGTTTTCCCACTTTTCTCGTACGAGTACTTTTTGATAAGTCTTCATTTCCTTGCTGGTAGTTCGAACGTCATCTTCCACATATTTTTGTGTTGCTCGTTTAGCTTTTTCGTCGACCACTTCATTTTCCTGTATAGCTACATGTGATGGTATCCACAGGAACTTAATAGTATATTACATAGCGAGGTGGAAACTTTTCACCGTGGTATGCATACTATTTTATTCGCAACCACTTTATTCCAAACAATAATTGGAAAAATTATTATATTTTGATACGACAGGTTGTGACGCGCATGAATGGATGAACGAGATTCCCAGTGTCCCTACCTACACAGCGGTCGGCAATTGATTCATTTCTAACCTCTGCGACGGCAATCACTTTTCCGACCGATTGGAAAGTTACAAGTTGGGAATAGCTCATTTTCCAACTTTTTAAAAGTCAGTAATGATCTTATTACATATATGGTTGCGAATAAAAGCTTTATCTTTATAAGTTGTTAAGGTTATTGGTAGTTTTCTGCCGCGAACTCCACTGCCTTGCTGATGGCGTATAATTCTGCTGTGTATACCGAACTGAGGTCACTTAGTTTAAATGCACTAAATAAACTGTTATACACAAAGGCACATCCAACGCTATTTTCGGTTTTGGACCCATCCGAATATATATGATAGTATTCACCATGTTGTTCGAGGATTTGGTTTAGATGTACTTTATATAATGCACTAGGTGTTTCTTGCTTATGGAATCTTGCTAACTGAAGGTCAGTGCTAGGTATAGGGATGGTCCAGGGCGGGTATTGACATTCATATAGAAGAAGGTTATTCCGCGTTGCTTTTGTTTGCTCTCTATAGTTTTTGGCACGCACTGAGTATTGAGGTGAAATTTTAAGGTTTTGGGAGTAATTTGTTTGATATTGAGGATTGGTTACGTCTGTGTAATTTATATGCTTAGGATTTGTGGCACCGGCAAGTGTGTAGTTTAATAAGTTTTGCTGTCTTCTGTAAGTTGGTGGAAGTTGTCCAGTTTCTGAATAGAGGCTTGTAACTGGGCTAGTCCTGTAAGCACCTGTGATTATTTTTAAGCCATGATTACAAACTCAGTCGATTAGTTTTACAACGTTGGAGTTAGCTTCACCATAGATAAAGTTTGCGTAGTCGAGCTTTGATCTTAGTAAATTAGTATTATCAAGATGTCACAGCTGATGCCCCATTTATGGTGAGATACAGCTTTTAATAGGTCGAGAGTTTTCTGACACTTTCCTTTATTTTTTTTATGTGGGTGGTCCAAGTTAACTTCTTGTCAAGAATTACACCAAGATAGATTATTTGGTCAGCATTATTTAATGTTATACTTTTTAGTAAATGTGATGCAGCTGGTTTTTTCAACCGAGAACTGGAGTCCGTTCTTTTTACTCCATGTTTCTAATTGGTCGATGGTATTTTGTAATTTTTTCTGAATATATTTAGTATCCGAACTTGCACATATTATCAGATCGTCAGCATAAAGCATACATCTTACTGTTGTTGGTATATGTTCTATTAGGTCGTTTATAGCAATTAGAAAAAGTGTTGTGCTCTACTTTAATTCATATAACTACTTTTTCTGGCAGCTTCAATGTCTGATTATGCAAAAATACCTGCTGAAAATACTTGAAAGAACCTTTCTTGTTGAAAGTGTATATGCTGGTACATAGGAACCGAGATATTCGCCAAAAACCATTTTCGCAATACCTGCACTCTAAGCTGATCACTATTAACAAATTTTGGTCAGTGTACGTTGAATTTACGATTCATTTACTAGATACCACGCTTACAGGACTGTAATATTTACTTACAGTCCATTTCAACTGTAAGTGAATATTATGTACCAACATATTACGAATTGTTTTTGCATTGAGCTTTTTTACTCAGTTTTAAGCTACCTAATTTATTAAAATATAAAAATACCTTTTGACAGGTCGTTGTCAATAATTCAATTTTAACTCCTTATTTATTAATTTTCCTCTATGGGCCTCGATTTTCCAAACTGCGTTATCGACCTGAAAAGTGTCACTTACAGTTCATGATATGTTATATACTATTTCCAACACCTTATTCTTAAGTTGTCATTAATTAAAGATGGAAAATAAAAAAAAGTCATTATTTAAAAGTGTGAAATAAAAAAGTTACTATAATATTAAAATAATTGCTAGCACAAAACTACTATTGTTAATATTTAATTACAAACTAAAAGCAATAATTAAGAATATGGTGTTACAAAAAAGTATGTATATAACTAATAGCTAACCCGTGCTTTTTTAATTTTTGACCTTTAGAGCACTTGCTAACGTTCATGCTGTAAACGGCCCACGGCCCAAAGCAACTTTTTAGTCACGCGTTATATAAAATACTATTTTCAGCCTTTCTCTCGCTGTCACTTTGTGTCTCACTTAGAAGGCAATAAAATAAGTGCGTGCCAAAATTCAGCTTGCCTTTTTTTAGCGCCCGCAAAATAGTGGTCATATGCTAGTTAGGCGCGCCAGTTAGAATACAGCACTTTTTGCAACATTTTGCCATAAATTTACCATAAAGATATAAATATCATTTAATTGGTTGTGCAGACATTTCTAGATATCTTACTGCACTATTTTAGTTGAGTTTGATTTATTAAATATTCTATTTAACAAACAGTACTTACAATGCTTAGAGGACGTTTTACAATGTTAACAGAATAATTTAAGAGTGAATAGTAAGCAATTATTTATTTCTTATTTTGTACGTAATTTATAATAATTATAGTTGACAACAAACAGCTTACATTAAATAAGTAAATCATATGATTACTTTCTAAGTAAATATTAAGCAATTATTTATTTCTTATTGTGTACAATTCAGAAAAAGTAGAACACTTTGAGTTAACAGAATTTCTAGTAGATTTCGACGATTTCACCTTATTATACGATATTGAACTGCAATTGCACTTTCGAGTACGGAAAGGATTAAAACGGAGGATCCAAGTATTTTAATATACATTGCGGGTTATTTAGGAAATAAAGTTCATACAAAAATGAAATGTGCTGCTTGTATAAATTATTTAATATGCAATCAAGAAATGGAAGTCACTTGGATCGATTCTGTGAATGCCCACAGAATAACCTGACGCTCTTGACATATCTTGGCAGGCAATTCAAATACCTACCTTTGCTTCTACTAAAAATCCACTTCAACTGACATAAATCCTGAAATGATTTTAGTAATTTTTATTGATTGTACAGGACTGATGTGTATTTATATGAAATAGTTTAGTATAGCAGAGTGCTACAAGCACCCTAACCTATTTTGAGCTCTCTTGCATTATATAGAGGTAACACTTCACACATACTAATCAATGCCAAAAGTTAACATTTATACAATTTTAACAAGAGCCGCCACATCGAAAGCATAATAACCGTTTCGAACGCATAAAAATCGTATTCAGTGTATAACTGCATCTAACGCATAAAGAAATTTCATGGTAAACACCTTCAGTCATGACGCTTAACAAAAACCCCAACGCCGACCGTCAACAACTAACACGTGTAGTTCAAACACATAATGCGGAAAAAGTCACTTTTACGCGAAACACCATTAATTGCTATCTCTAATCGACGGGACAACACAAACAAACGCAACACTCCCAGCGGGGCTGGAAGGCCCCCCGCCGAGATGAACGAACACTACGAACAGCTCCAAAACACTTGTTGCTTATCGGCCAGCTAGAACAATAATCCCCTGCGAGACGCTCAAAGCTTGCACACATGTTATTAACGTCTCGCCTGAGCCAGACAGGGCTGGGGAAACTGTTCGCTTTCTCTCATTTTTACACACACAACTACTCTTTCTATAACGAAATAATTTTTGACTTAAATCGAGCGATGCCGCTTCTAAACAACAGCTGAAACAGGTGTTCGTCTGTCTCGCTTGTACTCACAGCGACCGATTCCTTCTAGCGCTAAATATTACCTCTAAAGACGAATCAGGATCATAAAAATGAAAAATGTCCTCACAATATTTTTCAACCTATCAAAAATTCATATCGTGTTGCAAGCGTTTAATTGCTTTAATATGTGTGTTATTTTGTATGTCGTGGTTTTGTATGTAATACGTGTGTAAATCCGTTTTATGGATTTCGTTCGTTAATGTTACAAACTCAATACAAAACAAATTTTTACATACAAAATACACAAAGAACTTTTCAAATGAGTTTCACCTCTGGCTTGGTTTTCACGTTGAGTTACCGTGCCCTTTTGCGTTTCCTCCTGATGAAGCCCCTTACGAAAGTGGGCGAAACGTTGAGTTCTTCGACTTCAATAATGACACGGCCCAATCCCGCAAGTCGTTTGTTATTCAACACAAATAACTATTAAACATCGGTCTAACTTTTAGGATGCATAACAAATTTTGAAAAGTGTGTTATATATTGGAGCAGTAAGAAGTAATTGTGTATACGCAGCATATAAACGGCTAGATGAAGAAAATCATTCCTGAACATTTTTTTTTCCTTCAACAGCTTCATTGTTCACTGTTCTCTATTGACCTTTATTAGCAAACATATGGACGAATTTATAAATTCAATTCATTGGAACACGTGATTTTATGTTTTAGGCGCAATAAAAAATTAAGAAGTAAAGGAAACAATTAAATTAATTACGTCAGGTAAATTGTTTGTTATTAATTGGATTATTTTTAAAAGCGTTGGCTTTTTGAGTTTTTTTATAAAACTCCAAACAAAATATGAATTGCGTTAGAACGCAGTACAAAGGTTTAAGAAATTATTAATGAAATCGACCTCCGCTCTTCTGTTCAGCATAAGCAAATATTATTTTCTGCCCTTCTAAAATAATAAAAACTAAGGAGTATCTCAGACTTACAAGTTCCAGGCACCTAATATATTTTTATGAGAGGTAAAGTAAAATTCATAACAAGGTTGGCGTGCTTTTACATAAATTTTCACCGCTGTGCATTTGGTCAACAGTCAACAGGCCAGACTCGCTGGTCGTAAAACTGAGAACATAAATGAACTGCTTATTTCAATTTATTTTACACTCAACAGCAAAGTCTCCCCAATTGTTCGTCTGTCCAGGCTAAGAAAAATAACTTCGTGTTTACTTCCTTGAAATACCAGTAGTAAAATCTACAGTTCCAATAAGAACAAATAACAACTAGTATTCTTGTATATTTTCTATAAATTAATAAAGCGCTCATCGAGTTCTATAAAATTATTTAGAAGTTTACTAAACGTTTTCTGCATAAATTGAAAGCTCGTTCTTTTGATAGTTTCCCAATTGCGACTTTGGCGAGAAGTTGGTGTTAAGGCACTTAGAGAGACAAATTATGACTTCTACAGTTGTTTGTTGCTAGCTATACATTATGGAAGTACCGCGAAGGGCTTTTCAATAAATTATTTTCTACGATTGTAAAAGAAGTTTAACATATGGCCAAAGTCGCCTAAATAAGTGGCAGCTTTTGGCGACGACAGTTCTTCGTTATCTACAGTTAGTTGCTTATACCGTGAATTTGAACGCGGACGTTGTATGCTCGGGAATACGTAACTTCATAGGCGTTGGTTTTCTTTCTTAAAGAAGCAATTATTTTTTCTAATTACACAGAACTAGGTTTTGCCATCAAAATCGATTTGCTTTGTCTAATTCTAACTGTACATATATCAGTTTTCGATTTCATTTCAGCACACTTCACAAGCAGGTCTCCAAGATTTTCCATTAAATATATTTCTATACGAGCAATTTCATTCGTGTTCGTCAGGACAAAAGTGACACCCTTTCCCGTCATATATAGCCAACTAATATTGCAGAAATACTGTGTGGAATGTAAGGTTTTCATTTTAACGTTTATCCAACTTAGTTTTTGTTTCTGTAAACTGCAAGCAATACTCAATGAAGAATTCCATTTTTTAAATATTTAAGCGAAACTTAAAAATGCTCTCGCTTATTAGAATACTTTGATTATGAAAGCTTCAACGGCTGATCGTATAAGATGTCTCTTCCCACTTTTAATAATAGAAAATGTACGTAAAGTTAGGACAGAGTGAAAAGTTTAGTTATTTTAAAAGTTCAGCGAGACAGGGACTTGGCTAAGAGACAACTCGCACTATCAAAATGAAAGTAAGGAAGTAAATATGTGCTGTCAACTGGAATTTTGGTTTTTAGCAAATATTCTTGTGTTGCATATTGAAATAAAATGTTTGAAAAGCAGCATGCAAATGTATGATAAATTAAAATCAAATTTGTTTGGAAGTTATGGCAAAATACATAGAAAATTGCTTTAAACATATCTTCTTCCTAAGTTTACTTTTTTGTATGAAGCATCGACATTTACATCATCTTCCTGATTTGAAATGCATCATCACATTTTTGCAGTTTTGTATAAGATTACTTTAAACAGCACAACACCAACTTTTTAGTGTATAGCGAGCATGGAATAGTACTTACAATGTTTTCATTTATTATGATATGAGCAATATTAAAGAAAGTATTATTAAAATAATCATGAAATTAATTTTCAGAAAATTTTTGTGATGCTCGCCGCCGAACTTAGAATTTTATTGGTTACATTGAATGCATTTTGATAGTTGAGATGAAAATGGGAGTTTAACAGTCTTTTAGTGAACAAGAGTTTCCTTTAGTGCCAGATATTGTAATTAAAACGGCTAAACTTAAATGGTTCGAATTAGGGGTTTTCATTTAGTGTAATTCATTCCTACGCCAAGCATCCATAACCTTCATATTATTTGATGCAATCTGAAAAAAATAAAAATATAATGAACCTATATTTTGAATTCTATATAAAATAAAACCATTGACAGGAGGTATTCTTTATCTGCTAATAGTAGAAAAAAAGGCAGTTAATCAACATGTACAAAAGAATGTAAAAGCATAAGAATGGGAAACATACTTTGAAAAGCTCCACAGCGAAGAGGGACAACCGACCTGCAGTTATGAACATAAACACAAATATCAACTAAGACGAGATTTTCCTGAGTCAACAGAGTACTTTCTCTGAGGCAAATGCTAGGACAGTATTTCTTCACCTTTTGGCCATTCTTCCATTCTCCACCCCTACTTTCTCTCACCCATCTTATAACTCCCTTTCTTGGCTGAAGAAGTACGCAAGGTCCCTATAGCAGCCCGCCCCCAGTTGGAGGAATTGAAATTACCTTGTACCTTTACCTTTTTTAAGATGTATTGATTAAAACGACGAACTTAACAACGCTAACTGCGGTAAAAAGGTAAAAAGTAGAAAAATTCCGGGAATTGATAATGTAACGAATAAACTTGTTCACTACAGCGAAAAACAGTATAAATACTTTATCAAATTATGTTACAAACTATGAAACGTCTCAGTAATCTCAGATGGGTGACGTAAGAACCGAACGGTGCTCATTTTCAAAAAGAAAAATAAAGCAAACCCCTATAATTACAAAAAGACAGATTGCTCTCCTGTGTTCAACGTTCAAGCTACTAACATTGTTACTGAGTAAATCATATTTAAGATAGGTAACAAGCTTAAAGGAGTACAGTAGCTCAGCGTGAAGGGGATCTCAGGTTAAAATAGAAGGGGGTTCGCTCGCGATAGTCAAAACCATTGGACTTGGAAAGATTTTGGGACAAATTTATATTATTTGTAAAAGCGTTACCTGGTGTTTTCCCGCCTGTGGGAAAATTGCTACTAGGAGAATATTATTTTCCACTGTGGAAAATTTGACTGCTCGCCTCAAGGTGTTAAGTACGTCACTTCACAGCTGAAGGTCATGTATTAAATTTAAAAACTTTATTAAAAGATAATGTTCATAAAGGTACATTTCAGAGGGCACCAGCGAAAAGCCAGAACCACAACAAAAAACGGTGGCAAACAATTTCTAAGAATTGCACCTCCTGCTCACGACGTCATGTCACAAAATTAGAAAAATTTCTAAACCACCCCAGTGGTCCTACGTATTATTCCATGTCGCACGCTATCCGTAAGAGATAAGCTTAGCCTCGCTCTGTACTACTTGAACCTTATTCACTAAGTTGTAATAAACGTTTTTGATTTTGGCGTTTGCGGTTTAAGTTCTCCTTGTGAATGCACGCCTACTCTTTTTTTATCACCTCCATAGCCTTTTTAAAAGTAGATCTCACTTCAGTCCGTTTCCAAAATTGACGCAAACTCGACATCTTGGATCGGCGGAATTTATTCGTTGCCTTTCGGCGAGCTAAGCTAATTCAGTTTTGTTTCGTGGGGTTCTTAGAAATCTAGTTCCCCATGCATTAATTTTTTCACTGCACGTGTTCACTTGACCACTCTTCATCTTAAGGTATGCGACCTGTAAAATTAATTGTGCTAATTAAGCGATTCGCGTTATAGACCCGTTAGATAACGCTAGGAAACGCCTCGTTAAGATAGAAACCGTCATTTGGACTGCTCCTGCTCGTTACAGCTGGAATTTGTTTCGCGGAGGCCGAAGGTTTCTCCCTATTGAGAGGGTCCAGTACATACAGCCTCTACGAGCTGACCCTGTTTCTCGATGCATCTTGGTCAGTCAACGAGTTGCTGTCGAAAACCAAAATAGCGATGGATATACTTGGGCACTAGCTATATTTTGCAAATATTTATATTAATTATAAATTGTGAGTAAAAATTGCGCAAAGGTAAATTTTCTTAGAATTTAAAGCGGCCACCGAAAGTTGCAGCTATTATTTATGAGGCACTGTACACGTTTATCTTTGTTGCGTATGCTTTATCGCGAGGCCTCTCGACAAAACGCGTGTCGTGGTTCAAGTCAGAGATTAAATTATTTTTACCGGCGCTAACAGACTGCTTTTTAGTTAAGAGTTTTTTTTTTCGCTGTTCAGTTTCTACTTCTGGTCTTCATCCTTTTAAATGTTTACCAGCCCTGCGTGCTATTTGAAATTGACCACACCATCCACTACAAGCAAAGAAATAAAATCACCAGAAATATATAGGAAATACAAAGTGTTAGCCTACCTCATAATCAACCTTCTATTTATGCCGATGATGAATATATAAACCTTCTATACGGACGTAATCGACTATTTTAATGCTAAGTTAGGCCTCATGGAAAAAGACGCAGAAACTTCCGTTGCATTTGGCGAAAGAAATGAAGAAAGTCAAGGGCTTATAAATTTCTACTCTACCACAATTTATATGCAATCAATAGCATCGTCACCACACAGTATGTACAGGTGGGTCAAATAGTACGACCAGAAATGAACTAGATTTCATTATTTACACCAAAATAGAAATCAGAAAAGAACGAACCAAAATGTTAATAAGTTAACATGAAATAGCTAGGACTTACTAACGAATGAAGACACATTTAAAAAAAACGGAAGACATAAATTTACGACCCTTAGGGAACATAAGACAACAAGTTCCAAATATTGACAAAACCAACCAATAACTTATATGTGCCCTAAGAAATACAGAGAAAAAGTATAGAAAAAATAATACCGAAAAAAATTGACTGCAAGCAGAAAATAAACGCACGACGAACCGAACGAAGACTATTAAGTAAAGAGATATCAAAGGCAATATGTAAGAAGGTATAACACATGGAGAAAACATAAGAATAAAAGTGATGAGAGAGACTAGGGGACAAACTATAGCACATAAAGGAGAAAGCCTCAATATTTTCGAAGAGTTTTATGCTACGGTATATCAAGACAGTAATGATATGAATATGAGTGCTGAGATTCATAAAATACAAAATCAAAGATCTGGATATTTGCCGGTTAGCACGGTAGATGAAATAAGAATCGCATTGGAATTTTTTTTTATATATAAGCATACAGATTTACAAAAACAATATCAATACGTAAACGGCTAATAAATATAGGTCTAATTACTGTTGTTTCATAATAGACACATTACACTGTATGGCGTAAAAGAAAGTGATTTACAGTTAAACACTAATACAAAATGCGAATTACAGCTAGTATTAATACATTACAACTTATTTATTAAATTGAATTACCAATATGTCTTGTATTCGTGAAGACAGTAGTGGTATGATGCTTTAATAATATTATTTATAATCATTATTCATTGTACACTTCCTCCAATAACCAATAGTTTTTATATGTTGCAATAGATAGACCAGAAAGAAATTTACAATACCAATAATGGAATTAATAGTCATATTTTTCCAGACTATATTGTTACACTACAGTCTCTTAAACGACTCTCAAAACATTCTTCTGTTTGCAACTACTTTATAATCATTAATTGTTGATGTATTGAAAGGCTTAGGGCCGGTTGCAGAAAGCAATGTTAAGTCTGGTGTTAGCTAACGCGACGTCAAAGTGAACAAAAACGAATCAAATCTCAAATGTTTATGGTAACTAATACATTAGTAAACAAAATTTGATGCGATTTTGTTCACTTTGACGCGACGTTAGCCAACACCAGACTTAACATTGCTTTCTGCAACCGGCCCTTAGTGTTTTAAACATATTCTTGATCTTAACCCTACCTTTTTATTTTGATGGTAAATAAATCGTAACAACAGTTTTTTTAAATTTATAACAATCATTAGCACTCTGGGTGTTTTAAAATACAGTTAAAAATACGCCATCTGCATTAAATCTATATGGTTAGAATTAATTACAAGCATCTAAGTGTTTATTAGATCTTATACTTACCTAAAAAAATAAGTGTAACATTAATTCGTATAAGTATAGTATTACATTGTTATTCTAAATTAATGAACGTATAAGAGCAAATTTACACTACAATGTATAACTTATAATATAACTTTCTCAACGAAAAACTACACCATTTGAGCGCCACAACCGTCATACAATGCATATTAACTAAATCTAACTTGGGAAAGTATTTTTTATTTAAAAACACATAAAAGACAACGTAGTACCTCGGTTCCTGATTTATTTCTTTTGGTAACAGGAAGTAATTTTTAGTTTACTTTGTTTTTAATTTGAGAATTAAAACCAGTTTCAGTATTTTAAATTTTTGGAGAACTGATACTGTCTTATTTATTGTTTAATATCAACTCATATTTATAGTCGCTGGAAGTATCTTTATTAATTTGACAACATTTTTAAGTACTGAAAACCATAGATTTTTTACTCGTCTAAAAGAGGAAGGAAGCATTGTTTTAATGTGTCTTCAGTTTGATACACAATCATGAACACCGATTTTTTTAAAGTAAAATATGTAAATGGTTTGGTAAACATCACTTTTACACCAATTTTATGGCAATTTTCATTTTCTAAGTCTTTGGAAGTTGCAGTTATCTTATATAACTGCTCTACTGTCATATATACTCAAACTATAAAAAACAAAAACAACTTCAGTAAAGGATTAGGTGAACATGGCAATAAAAACCACATTCACAAACTGATCTAGTTTCAATGCAATAGCTCAATACATTTCTGAATAACTAAATATTAATTCAAAAATAAAATTCCCTGAAAAACTCTTTAGTAGATTTTAATGAATTCAACAATTTTTTTTACTGAACTACTCAATACATTTTTCCGAAAGTATTATATGAAGTTTTCTTTCCTGTGGATACTGTAAAGTTAACATTATGGTGTGCATAAACCAGACCGACCGAAACCATTCTCAACCTAATGAACCAATAAATAACTCTCTGACTCGTAACAACTTAACTTCCTTTACCATGAGGGAAAGTGTGCGTATTGTATAGACATTCAGAAAAGTGATCTGTGATCATGTGATCAATAAACGGTCAATCCATTGAAACTGCTTCACAATAAATTTGAACGTAAGTTTTTTAAATATTGCCCTATGTCTGTGTAAAATAATTATGACTTTGCACTTCAATATTAAAATATTATATAAAAAACAATTTTTTCGCCAAAGGAAGAATGAAGCTGCACCCATTTTCATGGCAGCACACATGACTGCAATTTAGATAATTATTAAAAAAATCCTCTGCTTAGACTTCCATCACATGAAGTGCTTTTTTCTTATTACCAAATCTCGCATTTGCGCTTGGGGTTCATTTTGGAGCCCACGGGGCACTGAAAGTCAGAAGCAAAATATTTTGAATTACTGAACGCCCCTATTATTCTAAAACGCATCGGCGAGTGAACATCCAGTAAAGATCTCTCCATAGATGCGGGTCTCTCTTTAGTACACCAGGTATTAGCTGCCGAAATCCAAAATAGTTGCTTAGCTGAATACTTGAGACCCGGTAAGGCTGGTTCTGGACCATTTCTTTCAACCCAGTCCATGTAAGCTAGATACGCTTCCTTCACCCCTCCATTATCAGCGATATTTTCACTTTGTGTTAGAACCCCGTCAACCTGAAGACATGCAAGTTAGATCAGCTATACTAAACACACAAAATTGTTGGAAAAATGGAGGATGAAAAGGTAAAATCAGACAAAATAATATTTTGAAAACATGGGTAAATTATGCGGTTATGTAAATCACACAAAAGGCAATGTTTCTTAATCTATCGGCCGCGACCCAAATTTGAGACGATAAGTTACCTGTGATTTTTACTTTTTTTATATACTAATACTAATAATTAAAACTTGTCATTACAATTTAAATATGTTTACGTCCTGAAATAGGTCGATGGACCCATCAAATGTTTCTCTCACATTTGATGAAGCCGTAAACAGCTTTTATTTAAATTTATCTATTTTTCTTAAAGTCATTACGATTTGTACTTCCCTCGCCTAAAACACAAAGAAAGTATTGTAATCGAGAAAAAAATCACCTTCCGAGATTTCTTCAGATCTTCACGTTTCAAGGACCCTAGCTGGAAAAAAACTGGTTTACTCAATTCCGTCTTCCTGTCTGTCTGTGTGCCTGCTGCCGGTATAACTCAAAAACTATTTGTAGGAGGAAGACAATATTTTGCATACAGATTATATGTATACCGGGCAGACAAATATATACAGGGTGAGCATCTTAAAATCATAAAATGTTGTTTATTGTTCCTCTAACTCAGAAATAGATAAAAGTAATAATTTGTACATAGCTCATGCTTTACCCTTGATAAAAATGAAACCCAACAAATACTGGGTCAACAATAAATGTGTGCAATTTAAGGCAACCGCAACCCAATGATGTGAGCGGTGCTCCGTTGCCGCATGCAACGTACGGGCGGTAGGCTTGCGTGCCGCTTAAATCTCATTCCCAGGCGCTGCGGTTCGAATCCCACTGCCAGTAATGTTTTTTTTAAATTTGCAAATTGATGCAATATGCATTATTAAGTGTTCCCTTTTATTGTTTCGGTATTATTTGGAATGTCAAGATATTTTTATCTCTAGTTTCTTTTGATTTTTAAAACTATTTAGTACCACAACGTCCACTTGCGAGGGAAGTTCTGAGTAAAGTTATCAGTTTCTCTTCAGCTGCTAATTATTTATTTTAATGCAGATCTAAAATTTTTAACAATTTGCTTGGTTACGTTATCTCAGTTCCAGTGTTTTTCCATTTACAAATATTTTCTTGCTCCCAACTCTGGTAAATAATTTTTTTTCGCTTTCCATCTTCTACCGTACTTCGAATTTTTCCTTGTATTTTTTCCTCCGTAGTTAAATTATCACATATAATCTCATAAGAGCATTAATTCTTTCCGGAAATTTTTTTGAGTGCGTTCCAACGACGTCGTATTAATTTGCCCGAGCGGGACGCGAGGGCAAATTAGGACGTTGTTGAATGCACGAAAAATAATTTCCGGGTATGAATTAATGCTCGAATGCAGATTCGGTAAGAAAATCGTAACGACACAAACCCTAAAAAGTAGTATTGTCTACCTACAAAAAATTTCCAAGAAATTTTTTTGTTGTCTTGGATACGGCTCGTGAACTAATTTTTCTATTGGTCATTAATGAGTGTCGTGCGATTTTCATCAATATTTATTTGCGTGTTCTTCAAAGCTAGCACAAAGTGAGCACAGTTTGATACAATCATAAAAGCATTATAAATTTAAAGTTGCAGCCACAACGATTTAATATATTTGATTCTAGTTCCCAATATACGAGGTACGTACCAAAATCGCGTGCCGTTGTGCTGTAAAATCAAAACTACTTATGTGATAAGGAAAATTTATTTATTATTTTTCAACATTCGCTTAATCATACATGATTCCCAACGCTTTATCCAATTTTCGTAGCAATCTATGAACCTTTCTGCAGGAGTCCTTTTGAAGTACTGATAAACAGCACTTCCTACTGCAGGACGTGAGGAAAAACTGACTCCTCGGAGCGAATCCTTAAGGTTTGAAAAAAGCCAAAAATCACTAGGCGCTAGATCTGGCGAATACGGGGGGTGAATGAGGGTTTCAATTCCATTTTTTAAAAGAAAATCTGTAACAATTTGGGCTTTGTGCGGTAGAGCATTATCCCAGTGCAAAATGAAATTTCCACCAGTCAGATGAGGGCGGAGTTTATCGATTGCTGGCAAAAAAAACAATCACGCAAAATATCACGTGTATATTCGCCAGTTATTGTATGACCCTTAGGTACAGAATGTGCTAAAATTAGACCTGCTTTGTCCCAGAAGATGGCATAAAGAACTTTGTTGTTTGATGGCACTTGCTTGAATTTTCTTGGTGGGGGAGAATCTGAGTGTTCCCACTGCTTTGATTGGCGTTTCGTTTCAGGATTGTAATACGGTATCCAGGTTTCATCCATGGTTATCACATTATTTAAAAAAGTATTCCGACTTGCTCAATTTCTTGTCAATAAGGTTTGACAAACGTCCATTCGAGCCTGCTTTTTCTCGTCAGAAAGCATGCGAGGAACCCAGCTCGCACTATCCTTGCTAACCTTTAAATGATCTGTTAAAATTCGCTCAATAGTACCGTGAGAGAGCCTGTACGTTCAGTCAATTCATCAATAGTCAGCTGTCGATCTTCCATTATCAAATTTTCGATTCTGTTAATGTGTCCAGGCGGCACTGCTGAAATTGGCCTTCCAGAACGCGGCTCGTCTTTGGTGGACCTTCTTCCGGTTTTAAATTCTCTTACCCACTTACGATCGGTGTTGTCAGCGAGAGCAGTGTCCCCACAAACATCTTTGAGCTGCTGATGAATCTCCCACGCTTTTTCGCCACGTGCTGATAAAAATTTTATCACCGCCCTTTCCTCGTCTGCACTAAATTCATTTTTTAAGGCACACTCAAAAGCTCTTCAAGTTGAACACGCTGTAACTTTCGTAATATTACAGTAATATTGACGCGCTTTGGCATATCCAAAGACAACATATATAGGTTTTATTTTTAAGACATTTGCTCATTAACCCAGCCTACTTTCTGAAATACGAGCAAATGGCACGCAATTCTGGTACGTACCTCGTATATTTTCATTTCCTTGGTTCTACAAGTTTAATTATTGTTTTTTTATAACATAAAATACATATCATACTGTACTGTTTGGGTCGCGACATCGATACAATTACGTCAACTTGAGCCACGTCAAGAAAAAGGTTGCTTCACTATAAAAGATATCAGTCTGAATGTACACATATCTAATAATACTTACATTCTGGTCAATTTCGGGCACAGTATAATCGGAGTACTGTTGAATAATACATTCTGTCTTTTTTATAAAAGCTTCGTTTGTTTTATTATCCCACCAGTTCATCATATCTCCTTCTTGATCAAATTTCCTCCCTTCATCATCAAACCCGTGGGTGATCTCATGGCCAACAAAAAATCCCATATTTCCGTAGTTCATAGAACGCAGACGATCTTTATCAAAGACAATGTCTTGTAAAACAACAATTGGCAACTCTGCAGAAAATTCAGATAAATGCTGGAATCCTCATTTTTCAACACTTACGTATGCTGTTCTCTTGTGGATTGTAAACTGCGTTTACTTCTACTTGAGTATAGCGTGTTTTCCAGTCGGTTTTATTAAGAGACTGCCCTAAGAGCCTTTTTTCTTGATTCACTTTAAATGCATTTGCTTTGGAAGCAAACCTAAGTAAGATATTATCATCATCATTGACCGATAGCTATAAAGATATATTTTATAAATTCATAAATAAAATTAAATATATATAAAGTACTTCTGAATAATACTCCTCCAACTTTTTGTCATCCTTATACTCATCTGGATATGCTACGTTCTTCCGTATATTCAACGCTTTCTGAACAGCTTTTTTCTTAGTAGACTCATCCATCCAATCCGCTTTTTTAACAATTTTAACAAAAGCCTGCTGTATATCTGATATCATTTCAATAGCACTCCGTTTAGTTTCATCTTGGGCATATTTACGCACATAGAGAGCCCCAGATGCGATATTCAATCTGAAAAAGCTCTTATTAGTTCCAAATTTATTTTCGTACGTGGTACATACTTATCCGATACGAGTGTTACGCAATCGGTCGATCTTGGGGCCGCTTTAGTAGTTCCAAAAAGCGTTGCTACGAAGTTTTGTTCCAGGTCCCTCACTTGCTGTGGCAGGTATGTTATCAAAGAGCGTAAAGCTTGAAATATGGCGTGATTAGCTTGTGCTCTAAAACATAAAATCGGTTTGAAAATTGATATAGTCGGAGATCATTTCTACCTTTTTGAAGTGCGACTTAGCAAATATGCTACCTTAGTGAGATAATTTGGGGCTGCCACATTTACCACTTGATCGCTACTAACAGGTTGATCTGAAAAACCTACAACGTTGTTCAGGAATTCCGACCAATACACATCAGGATATGCCTTTTGAAGCTCTTGGAGAGTCATTGGATGATACTGCTTTGTTTTTTCTCGACGTTCTTCATCTGGGTCACTTATCTGATACAAGAGAAATAATGTAACACTTTATGGACTAGTTGCTATTTTATTGACTTACATTTGCAAGCTGAATTTTAAATTCTATCATAACTCTTACTTCGTACTCCGCAAATACTCGTTGAGCTCCAAAAAGCTGAGCTAATTTCACCATGTACTCGTAGTAACCTTTTACAACTTCATCGTCAAAGCCTCCTAACAAATTATCTCGTGCTATTTCCAGCTCTACCTGATCTAACTAAAATAGAAAGCGTCACATAAATATTACATGAAAAGATGATCAGCTACTGCCATATTCAAAACTTGTAATTCACCTGTATTATAATTGTTGACGAATTTTTAAAATCGGGTTCTACTGTAACTTTAATAAAATTGTCGGTACTTAATCCATGCTCTCTAAACTTATAAACAGATTCCTTCCAGTCAAAACTCCTCTCATCCCAAGAGTTTCCTTCTAGGACCGGCCAGCCCCCCAAATCCCTTATTAGTTCAATCGCTACTGCTAAACCGCCCTCTTCAATGGCGCTGGTGTTTAAGCAAACACTATACAACTTTTTAAGCTTAACAAAAGGGGCAAGTTCATTGGGTGCCGCAGGTTCTTCAAAAATGGTTCTTAGTTGCCCCTGAACGAGATCGTTGAGATCATTGAAAGAGCCCACTTCGGTTTTGTCCTCCGGTATAACAGCTTCTTGTAAAAGCTTTCCGCACGCAAACTGGTAAAAATCGTCGCAAGGATTTACAGATTCATCCATGTTGCTTAAGATTTTCGCTGCTGCTTGAACGCAGCCGGGAGTATTGCATATGTTGTTGTTAGACCTTCAAAAATAAAAATATATCAGCAATGAAAATAGATAAAACAAGAATTAATCACTTGTTCTGCAGTGTGTCTCAAAAATCACTGAGATTTTCTACAAAACAAATGGCCTAATGGCATTTTTTATACAAAATTGCAAATGTTTAAAGTTGTTTAATAGTAATTTACGATGCAAGTAACGTTATCAAGCGTTTTACATTACAAGAGAATAGTTTGAATGAACAAGCGACGTTAGGAGTAATGTAGAAAGCAGGTAACGTTACGTATATCGTAACACGATTTAGTTTATCCTAAAACACTAATCTTTTTCAAAAAATAGGAAAAATTGGTATTAATGACACAACAGCGAGACATATATCTGCTATGACTGTGGTGGTATCACTCAATACTGTATTGTTGGTAGCACTGTCAGGTTATGTTAAATTCGAGCTTAGCAGGTTAAGCTTTGCGTCAGTCTGTGTCAAATAACAAACAAAACCTAACCTACTATCATCGAATTTGACATAGACTGACATTGTCACTAATAATACACGTTAGTACTGCCAACATTTGATTAAATGCTAATAAAGTATCAATATGTTATTTTTCTTAACAACACTAGTGCTGTTAAATGCATCTTAACGCAACTCGTTGCTAAGGAGTTATTATCGTAGTAACATAATAGGATAAAATAATAAATATTAACGATACAAGTTTGATTATGAGCTTCTTAACGACACGAGTTTGATTGCCAAAAACGAGGCGGTGAGCCGAGTTTTGATGCAATCAAACGTGTATTGTTCAATATTTTATCTTCATCAAGAAATTCTGGTTCAATGTATTTCTTTATACAAAAAGAGTGCGGTAATGAAGCCCTTAATGATACTAAAATTAATTTGATTAAGAGTCTCTAACAACACTGATGAAGATAAAAATATTTAAAAATGTTTAAATAATTTCTCCCCACTTATGATTAATACACAAAAATTTATTTTCACAATATACATTGGAATGGTTCTAGAACATGCAATTATGTTCAGATTATTCAGGCATAGCTCTACAGGCGCTTTGAATACTGGTGGATTTAACGCGAAGGACCTAAACTCAGTGTTTCCCTGATTACATTCTAAGATTTTATAAAAGATTAACAAATAAACCGATTGCTACTACACGAAGTAATTCCTTTTTAGGGGCTCCCATCTTGTAAGTGCTGACAATTTCGAGGCGTGCGAGCTAAGTTTACTCTCTCTCGTCAACTTATCTTGATAGAGCTCTTATCTTTTATTTTTACTATTCGGTTTCCCTTGGCAAACTCTTAATATTTTCCGATCCCAACTGTGTTACTGCAGCTACTTTTAAAACCCAGAATAATGTATATGTAGGTTAATAGAGTAGCAATGTTTTACTTCCTTTTACAATAAAGGAAGTTTTGGATTCCCCCCAAAAATTCGAAATTGAGTTTTCAACAGATCTTCACGTTTTAAAGTCCCCTGAACCCAAAAAAACATTTTTTTTCATTGGTCTGTCTGTGTGTCTGTGTGTCTGTCTGTCTGTCTCTGTGTGTGTCTGTGAACAGAATATCCCAAAAACAAAAAGAGGTATGGTGTTGAAACTTCATATATACGTTTTGTGTACTATGTAGATGCGACAGCAAGCTTTTGAAAAAAATCGCATAACCGGAAGTAGGTGTTTACTCTTGTAATTTTCGGTTTTTTTCGATTTTTTTAAAAACGGCTGTAACGATTTCTTTTTAAGTTCACATTTTTATTACATTTTGAATGTGTAATAATGTGAGATAGGTAATTTTCCAGTTGAATACTTCTAAAATGGGTTTCTTTTGTAATTTTTTTCTATTTTTTTTATTAACTCCTATTTTAAATAGAACACCCGGTATATTATTACTGTTTTGAATTCAGCATAAAATTCTAGAGAAAATTTTTCTCTTGCACTAACGCTCTATTTTGTACCGCTTTTGCAGAATTTGTAATTACTTACAAATGCTTAAAAATTTAAAATCAAATTTTTGGTTAATTATAAGATCGGTGTAAAAGGAAGTTGTGTGCGTGTATCACACCAGATTTTTCCATTGGTGTCAAATAGTTCTTTTCTGTTTGTGTTGTTGCAAAACACATTAGCATTCCAGTTAACTTTGACCGTAGTTAATGATTTAATGGGGTTGCAACTATTTTTGGTGCAGTAACTAGTGTTTGAACTTTGCAGCATTAGAACCCCAAGCTTCTTACGTGCATACCCTATCACATATTCTAAAGTTGGTTATTTTGGATAGTGTTCAGTTTCAAGTGAGATGTGAAAATACTCTAAACCTTACTAGGGAAATGGTTACATCTGTGAAAAGTTTTTCTTCATGAACTACGTTCCTGAAAAACATTGAGTGCATGTTTCTCATCCATTGAGCCGACATTAATTTCCGTTACACCGTTTAAAATGTTATAGAAATATTTAATATAATTTATATTTGTACCTTCAATCTGTGTTATATGCTAATTTTCTCGCAAGCCGAATTTGTGTGTTGAAGTGCACCTTAAATTTAGCCTAGATCTATTACCCTACGTTTAACCAATTTTTAGTAAATAATCACCTGTACCTTGTACTATATGATATGGAATTCGTATTATTATACTATGATACTAGCATTGTGGTCTTCTTCTCTGTTACTGCTCTGAGCTGATCTTGATTTTTCTTTCAGAAAATTGTGCTACTGGAGTTTACGCATTCTCTATGATATTTGGATACACTTGTCGTTAATTAAAATATTCGTTGGCGTCCTTTATGACTGTTCAATTAATCGGTAGTACTTAAAGAACTGCATCCGTCTCCCTGAGTTAGTCCGGTCGGAAATGTATCCACGTAGCCGTTAATATTATATTTTTGAAAGATTTGGCCGATGAATCAATTGAAACTAACATATTCTACCCAACAAGCCCTAATATTTATTTTCATGAATTCTATCCTTACCAATCACTTATGGAGTTTATGAGAGAAATCTTAAAAATCTTGAATTGTTTTTACTTCCTTTTACGATAAAAGAAGTATTGGATTCACCCCAAAAATTCGAAATTTAGTTTTCAACAGATCTTCACGTTTTAGAGTCTCCTGAACCCAAAAAGCATGTTTTTATTCATTGGTCTGTTCAATAAAAGAAAAATGATTTGAAACGGGATGCTCCTAAATTCACGTATTCAGAATAGTGCTGCCTATGTCCGATCTTAGGCTTATTAAAATGCAAATATTTTACTGCAAATTGAACGATTTTGGTGTTCTTATTTTATTTAATTATCTGCAATTATATCAGGCTGCTCCGGTGAATATCAAAACTCTTTTTCGGGTTGGGTCGCTAAATTAGAAAACTGTGTAGAGCAAACTCATTTCAGTAACTCCACTTTATTAGGATTATTTTACTTGTGAACGCACCACAACTATATCTGCAGCAGCTAACCTCAAAATTTGACGTGAAACACGAAACAGTGTGCCTCGTACAAATAGCAATAATTTGATTTAAAACAATCCCAAAATCGGCAAATTTACCGCAGGTAAGCAATGTTTAAACTCGCATAGCAACAGTCGTAACGGCTTTTGTTCTCTCGTGACGTATAACTGACGCCAACTTTCATTTGTTTTTAGTTTCAAACGAATGGACGATTTTCTTGTAATTTCTACAATTTACACTGACGCCACGTTAATCTCCGAGTTCTGGAATGCTCTGGACTGGGGAACTGCGGCAATGTGTAGTGGAAACCCCAATCTTGCAATCCCCAGCGATATAAACAAGCTCTTGGTGATAGAATTTGCGGAAATACCTGGTTTCTATCGAAGCTTTGATGCAGCTTACACTTCTCAGGGGACGCCAACTCGTGTTTTCCGCTGAAAAACGCCTGGTCTTTCGCATTCTTGCCTGATGTACTGCGTGGAGGGCAAACTTGGCTCCAGCTCGCTCCTGCAGGTGGTATCGAACTCCCAAACGTAGCCGAACCTGGATCGCCAGTTGCCTGGTTTTCTCGAAGACGATTATACACCAAATACAGCACTTTAATACTGGCAAACTGGTACTAAATTGTACCCTACACTTCACTGGTTAAATAAAACCAACACTTTTACTAAGCTGGATGTGTTTTATTAACAAATTCAACCTTTTTATGGGAGCTGAAGTGACACAGCTTGCGCAATTATTAATAGCTCTCTGTGTGTGGTTGTTAAACAAAAAACAATCTCGTATCATAGCAATATTTCACCACAATTGTTTAAGGAAATAAGGTTTGATACTTAAAATTAACTTATAGAATAAGATTTTGATAACATTAATAATTCGTACAGGCTAAATAAATGTTATTATAAGGTTAGAAACGCACTTGACTTTACTAGCCTTTGATGTTACCTTTGCCGCAAATTGTGAAACTCAGCTGCACTCATCAGTGCATCTATCTCAATAAAAGTAAGCTAAGCTTGCACCAATTAATAGCTATTTAAGTAACAAGGAATGTAAGGACCTATTAACATTTGAGTTAGGCAAGTACAAGCCAAGACGAAGTCGCGGCTTGTTGCCTGCCGAAAATTTTAATAGGCGATACATTCCTAGTTATCTTATTATATTTTTCCCGCTGCTTATTGAAATTTTCCTGGATTTTTGAAAAAATGGTTTGGTTTGTCATTTGTCACCAGGATTAGTTTTCGTGAGTCGTGTTACCTGTGAGTGTCACATGTCACGTAAACACTTGCAATTTATAAACAAAACGTTTAAATCTGCATCTTGCTTTGCTAATTTTATTATCATAGGAACTTAATAATAATATTAAGTTCCGTTGTCAAGAAAAAGCAGCAAACAAATATAATCACCGACTTACACGTTTTGTTACTAAAGCTGTATCACTAACTTACATGATCAGCAGCGGGAACAATAATTAATTCTGTGATTTGATTTTTAATCCATTATAGTTTGATCGGCTAACAGAATTGTTGAGAGCACAAAACCATCTCAATATACAGGGTGTTTCATTAATAATTGGAAATATTTTAACTGTAGAATCCTGGGCTCAAAATATTAATATTTAACCCAAATCACTTAGATAAAATGTGGCTTGTTACTGAGATATAGGGTGTTTTATTTAAAATTTAAAAATGATTTTTCCCCATTACTTTAAAACTATTTGACGTATCCGTATCATATTTGGCAGGAAGTTTAGACACTGTAAACCATGCTAAATTGTGTTAAATAAACGTTTCTGACTACTACCAGAGGCGTACCACAGACAGGGGCAAGTGAGTGGTTGACCCTTCCCAAATTCTACGCCACTGGCGGAATTGCCATTTTAGCACAATTTTTCGACTCTCCAATACTTTTTATGCAAATAACATACTCTTTCTTCGTCACGATAACGTCATTATTTTTCGAGATATTTAAATTTAAACAAAGCGGAACAGTTATTTTGATTTTAATGTGTATTAATTATGTTGGTGTTTTATGTCATAAGATTGCATTTATTACGCAAATGAAACTTTAATCCGTATTAACAAAAAAATATAATGTTATTTATTGAAATTTATTGAAACGAATACATGGATACATTTTTTTTATGTTGAATGCATCTATGTATTAGTTTCAAGAAATTTCAATAAATAACATTATGTTTTTTGTTAATACGGATTAAAGTTTCATTTGCGTAATAAATGCAATCTTATGACAAAAAACACCGACATAATTAATACACATTAAAATCAAAATAACTGTTCAGCTTTATGTTTAACTTTAAATATCTCGAAAAATAATGACGTTATCGTGACGAAGGAAGAGTATGTTATGTACATAGAAAGTATTGGAGAATCGAAAAATTGCGTTAAAATGGCAATTCCGCCAGTGGCGTAGAATTTGGGAAGGGTCAACCACCCACTTGCCCCTGTTGTACGCCTCTGGTAGTAGCCAGAAACGTTTATTTAACATAATTTAGCATGGTTTACAGTGTCTAAACTTCCTGCCAAATATGATACGGATACGTCAAATAGTTTTAAAGTAATGGGGAAAAATCATTTTTAAATTTTTAAATAAAACACCCTATATCTCAGTAACAAGCCACATTTTATCTAAGTGATTTGGGTTAAATATTAATATTTTAAGCCCAGAATTCTACAGTTAAAATATTTCCAATTATTAATGAAACACCCTGTATAAGTTTTGTGTACTATGTAGATGAGACAGCAAGTTTTTGATAACAATCACATAGCCAGAAGTAGGTGTTTACTCTTGTAATTTATCAGTTTTTTCGATTTTCTTAAAAACGGCTCTTACGATTTTTTTCAAACATTAAATTTTTATTACATTTTTAATGTGTATTGATGTGAGATAGGTGATTTTCCTATTAAATACCTCTAAAATGGGTTTCTTTTTTTTCTATTTTTTTATTAACTCCTATTTTAAATAGAACAACCGGTATATTATTACATTTTTGAATTCTACTTAATTTTTTAGAGAAAATTTGTCTCTTTAACTAACTCTCTATTTTGTACTGTTTGTAGAAAATGTACTTTTTATACATTTTTGACAAATGCTTAAAAATTAAAAATCAAGTTTTTCACTGTAAAAGGAATTTTTGTGAGTGTATCATGTATGATAAAATACGCATATCTGAAAAATAGTTGAATTTAGGGATATGCAGTTAGATATCAAAAGAAATCTCATTAAAAAAAAATTTCAAAAATATAAAAATATACAGAGCGTTCTATTTAAAAACCCCGAAATTATTAAATTTGTAAATGACGATTACTCTGTATAGCATTGATACCCAGACCCACTACTTTAGACTCTAAACGTAATTCACAAAAAAAAATTATTTGGTAACATATCCCTTCATTCAATTGTCCTCTGTTACTTAAAAGAAAACCGTTGAGAGTTGACCCATACAACTTTTAGTACTATGCACCATCTTCCTATCTACAACTTCTATATAAGCCATATTCAGTGGGAATAATGTAATAGATGATTGAATTATGCAAAATTAGACATAGGGCATTTACTTAATGTTAACATGGTGTTTGTAAGCAAAATAACTATAGAAATTAATTGAAACTGATTATTTCATCGTAATTTTCAAAACCGACAATTGATACTAGTACTAGGGTAAATTGATTAACACTAAAATGAAGTTGTCAATGTCTTACATTATTCACACTGTTTATGTAACTCTCAGTCTCTTAGTTTTCCAAATATGGTCCACACTCGCATCGCTTCCGGACCCTGCATTTCGTTGTCAAACGCATCAAAATATAAATAGTACGCTATTCTATTTTTCTGCATACTGTTTAGCAATTTATTCAAATTAAGTTTTCTTAATCATTGTTTGTTTATGTCAGCTCTCCCACACTGACGCCGAATCCTATACCATGTTTAACATATGTATATGAGATTTATCTCGATTAAAAGGGTAAATTAAACACAAAACGCCCTGTTCAACCACTGCTCTTTATTTTCACGAGTTTTCAGCTACAAGGCAAACCCCAGAATGAATATTTGAACAGAAATCTCGATACTAATAACTTCTCGTTTTTATGAGTCTTAACACTAATAAACAAAACCGTCGGTCTCGGGGTGAGCGCCGCCCCTCGTGCCGCCCAATTAGCCGGCAGGAATTTGGAATTCGTCTCGGTCTTGCAATCGGCCCCGGGGAACGTCAGGGTTGATTTCCAGTGCCCTCGATAAAAATCCACAGCAATGCTCACACGGCCAACCTGATGCTTGAATTCGTTCTCGAATTAACCATCACCCAGGATGTCGTCCTCCTCGTAGTTAACTACCAAACTACCTGTAATGGAGAAACAACTCTGCAGCATCGAGTTTTACTCCTAAAGACAACAGGAATCAACTTTTCATACATTCCATAATCATCACAACATCAATAACATATCAATAAAGCGATTTTCTATTCAATATTCACATCCAATACCCAGCTTTTCGTCCTGCAAAGTGCTTTGCTTTCAACAGTAAGCTCCTTTCTCTTTTGTCCTGTAAAGCGTTATGCTTTCAACAGTTTGTTCTGTAAAGCGTTATGCTTTCAACAGTTTGTCCTGTAAAGCGTTAAGCTTTCAACAGTTCGTCCTGTAAAGCGTTATGCTTTCAACAGTTGTCCTGTAAAGCGTTAAGCTTTCAACAGTTTGTCCTGTAAAGCGTTATGCTTTCAACAGTTTGTCCTGTAAAGCGTTAAGCTTTCAACAGTTTGTCCTGTAAAGCGTTATGCTTTCAACAGTTGTCCTGTAAAGCGTTAAGCTTTCAACAGTTTGTCCTGTAAAGCGTTATGCTTTCAACAGTTTGTTCTGTAAAGCGTTAAGCTTTCAACAGTTTGTCCTGTAAAGCGTTATGCTTTCAACAGTTTGTTCTGTAAAGCGTTATGCTTTCAACAGCAACCCGAAACATTTTTTTGTTAATCATTCTGCAAAGCGTTGTGCTTTCAGCAGCCCTCGTATAATCAACAGCAACTTTGCAAAGCGTTGTGCTTGAAACCATTGTAAAAACCAATACTACTATTTCCATTCACAAAGAATACCACCGTAAAGCGTTCTGCTTTCAACGAATTGGTTTCTCATCAGTTTCACAGCAAGCAAGAATGCTCACAAGTTACACAGCAAGAATTTTAACAATGCTCAGAATTTTCACAAAATGCTCACACAATTTTAACAATTCTCAGAATTTTCACAAAATGCTCACACAATTTTAACAATGCTCAGAATTTTCACAAAATGCTCACACAATTTTAACAATGCTCAGAATTTTCACAAAATGCTCACACAATTTTAACAATGCTCAGAATTCACACAATTTTAACAATGCTCAGAATTTTCACAAAATGCTCACACAGCCCTTTCTACTCACCGTTACTGTATACTTAGTCGGAAAATTCTCCTGGCGAAAATTCTCCTGGCCAAGTTCGGACCATATCTTTCCCAACTATTCTCTTCCGGGTAGTAGCCAAGTTCTGAATTTCCAACCGATCGTTAGGTAGAAGCTGCAGCACTTCAAACGTGCCTTCATATTTTCGGTAGAGCTTGGGTAAATGCAAATTTCCGGAAGGATGGAAAATGAAGTCACCTACATCTATTGTTTTGTTTGTTCTTCTAGTCTTATCAAATCGTCGCTTAGAATAATCTGCTTGTTTTTTTTTTGTACGCTCGTATGCCAGAGCTCGGTCATTTTCCAAATTAGTATTAGTTTCTTTTGGCAACATAAATTCTGTCAAGGATCCTATTTCAGGTAAACTACTGTTTTGACCGGTTAGTAAGTAAATAGGTGAGAATCTAGTATTTAAAGCTACTCGCAATTTAGAAACACTGGTCGACCATTCTGACTTATTTTGAATTTCTGTCCTTAATAAATTTAGTACTGTTGAAACATATCTTTCCACCTGTCCGTTGCCACGGGGTGCACTTTTTGCTATAAGATGTTACTTGATCCCTAATTTTGTCAACAATTCTTTCACAGTTTTATCAGTAAAATTTGTGCCTCGATCAGAAATAAGTCGTTTAGTAGTTCCGAAAATATTATCATAAATTTGTAACACATTATTCATTTCCAAAGAATCTGCATTTTTTGATATTTAGTAAAAAAATCTGCTTCGGCTAACGCACGCAAAACACATTCTAATTTTCCCAACCTTTCTGAAATGGTGTCGCACGGAACTAATAAATCGTCGAAATACACAAAAACATCTTTATCTTTTAATTCTTTTAACCGATCGATCTGATCATCAATCCGCGGCAGAGGAAAACGGTCATTAATTGTTATTCGATTAAGTGCTCTAAAATCAACACGGACCGGACTGGCGTATGGCGAATTGCTCTCACGAATTATTCCATTTTTTTAAGAGGTTTTCTACGATAGTTTTGACTTTTTCTTTCTCACACAGAGCCATTCGATAAGGGTTGTACCTGATAATTTTGTTTTCCTTGAGCCGAGTAGACAGCTTAGCGGTTTTTATGGCTTTGACAGAATTACCGGTTGTGAAAATGTCACCGAAGTCGCTCAATAATTTTAGTAACTCAACCATATCTTTGTCTTTTAATGGGGTATTAATTAATTCGGGTGGTGAAATTGAAATTCGATTAATATTCTTAACAGCTGATCCAAAATCGTCCTCAAAGCAAAGTCGAGTTCCCTGCGAATCGGTACAAATCTTCACACCTTTATAATTTAACAAATCACGCCCCAGAATAACATCTGGTGACATTGCGGAGTCATCCACAACATAAAAATCAACCTTAAACGCGGTACCATTTTTTTCAATGAGTAAGGAAGTTTTTGCGCGGGTCGGAATCAAGTTACTACCAATGCCTTTTAATATAACGTAACTTGGTTCCAAACGGCAGTGTAATTTCTTGAATATTTTTTCCGAAATAAGACTGCATTCGGCACCTGTATCAATGAGACAATTAACATTTAAATTTTGAATTTGGAAAATAGTAGAAAAATCTTTGTCCAAAGTGACACAAAAATAATTCACGCCTAGTCAAATATTAGGTTTGCGGTTAGAGCGTGTCACGTTTTTGTCACGCCTATCCTTTGCAAAACATTTGTCACTATTGTGCCCAAATTTACCACAAAAATCACAAATAACAGGATGAGGAGTAATTTTCTTTGAAGAGTCGCTTGTCGAGGCTTTTAAATTTAATGGTTCGCGACAACGGCGACTTAAATGACCGGGTTTGTTACAGTTATAACAGAGCTTCATTGACTTTGAATATTTTGTTTCAGAGAATGGGTATGGACGCTTGGTTGACAGATTTTCGGGTTTAAATAGCTTGTAATTGTCAAGCAAACGCAACAAATCACAGATTGAATGAACGTTGCTGTTAAAGGCTGCAGTTTTTACATGAACATCTTTTATGTCGCCAATTACAATTTCTAATATTTGGTCATCAGATAAATGAAAATTCAAAGTTTTTAAAAGAGTGACCTTTCGTCTGGCATACTCACAGTAAATCGTGGCTGCATCACTCGAATACAAGCTGGCTTGGGAAATTTTTCGCTTAAATTCTTTTTCGGTGGATACAAATTCTCAAAATCTGCTTTGAACTGCGTCCAATTTTTGATCTCCGGTTCCCACGCAGAAAGCCAATCTCGCGATTCTTCGACCAACCCACTGGAAGCTCGTGCAAGCTGTTCAACTTCGGTCCATTTAAAAGTGGATCCTGCTGGACGCTGCGAATTCTCCTTGATTTCCTTCAAAGTTTCGGCCAAAATTTGCGTTAATCGTTCCATTTTTACACACAACTCGAACTAATTATCACACGTAGGCGATCCCACTTCTGATATGAGATTTATCTCGATTAAAAGGGTAAATTAAACACAAAACGCCCTGTTCAACCACTGCTCTTTATTTTCACGAGTTTTCAGCTACAAGGCAAACCCCAGAATGAATATTTGAACAGAAATCTCGATACTAATAACTTCTCGTTTTTATGAGTCTTAACACTAATAAACAAAACAGTCGGTCTCGGGGTGAGCGCCGCCCCTCGTGCCGCCCAATTAGCCGGCAGGAATTTGGAATTCGTCTCGGTCTTGCAATCGGCCCCGGGGAACGTCAGGGTTGATTTCCAGTGCCCTCGATAAAAATCCACAGCAATGCTCACATGTATGTTAGCGTCCAGACGAATTCTAGCCTTGAGACGAATTCCCAGCCCTTCAGTGGTGTTCATTTCTTGACCCCCGGATCACCCGCCCTATTAATCACGCCACAAAATGATCTGCGAGACGTGTTGTCCAAAATATGGAAAGAGTATTGTATTACAATTTCAGAATGCGGCGTGTGGACATTCATTCGTCTCCTGGGCTGGCCCGAAGGTGCCAGCGCAGATCCTTACGTTATTAAAATGCAGTGTAATTCGTTTAGTTAATAGAGCTGGTGCGATACTTTGTTTTAATTGACGCTTTAATTAATCGTTTTCGCTAATATCAGAAGTGGGATTGCCTCGCGTTTCACATGAAAATGAATTGTAATCGTGATGGAATCAAGGGATGCTTTAACCGCTGGTTTTCGTTGTCTGCGAGAAGTGCCGGACTCGGGCTGAATTTCGACCCCGAAGATGCGGACGCTAGTTGTGCTGTGTTAAATTTCAACAGCTGGCCGAGGAATTTCGCTGGTCTTCCCGCGAACAGGTGGCTGTAGCCAGAAAAAGTTTTGAAATGTGACGCTCGAAGATGGTTTGATGATTGGAGCCTAGAAGGAAGAGATTGGGATGCGTTTAAGCTAAGTACTTAACTTAAGAAATACTCGGATTGCAAATATTGCGACGTTAAAAGGGGAATTTGGTTAATCTGATCGGGATGCTCTGATTAGAGTGGCATGTTTTATAAGTTCTGTTAAATGTTGGTGTGAGGAACGGAATCCTTCCGATCGTAACTGGGAAAATTTAAAAATTGATCTACAAATTGCGTTTCCTCGAAAACGTAATGCTGGTTATCTGAGTTTAGTAATTTTAACAGTGATTTGCGTCCTTGTATGAGGACTATATTACGGACGAACATGAAAAATTGAAATAATTAAAAGCCAATTGATCCGAGTTTGTTTTAGTGGAAATTAGTCTTTTTGATATTTGTGATCGTTATTAGAGTCTCATCTGTGGGCTCGGATTGTCAAATTATATCCGAGTTAGTAACTGCGATTTTATCATTTTCACTTAATAAACGCTTGCTTGATGAGCCTCGTACTGACTCGTTTACAAAACGGCGCTTTGAAACACTGGGCGTTTGAAATTACAATAATGAAAAACGCAAATGTCTACGATGCTAAAAATCTGGTAATTCGAAATTTCAGTGCCCCATAACCGATGCTGCTAGCATCGGTATACAATACAGAATACAGTTTCTGGATTAGGAAAAAAAATCGAGAACAGGTCGGGTCGTTAACATATTTGTTAAGATTTTAATTCTGGCCGTTCTGCCGTGTGGAATAATTTTTTTCTTAAAGCTGGCTGTTAATGTAGCAATTCTTTAAAATAATGGCGAAAATAGCTAACTAAGTCCATTAACTGTCGAAGTTGTTTTACATTTTTCGGAACTCGATAATTAAGTAAAGCTTTGTTTTTTTTATCAACTTTAACGAAAGTAGAGCAGAACAAAAAGAATAGAACCCGTCACCTTAGTAATGCACTAAGAGTTGGAACCTTATCTCCAAGCAGTAGCTATTAAAGAACAAGTTATATTCTATAGAAAAACGTGTTTTTGCGTTAAATGCGGACACGGCGTTACGTCCTGTTGGGCCAAAGAAAGGGTTACAAAAGGTTACCAATGTAAATCTGTGTTCGAAGAATTTTACAACTCCTTTTACGCTTGTGTTAATTAAGCTCATACTTGTGTATTTCTTAGTCGATTCCCGCGCGGATTGTTCCCTGATAACCGAAAAAATATCTAAACAAGTTGAAGCTCATTGGACTCCGTGTCATGTCGCATTGCAGGAATTAGGGTCGAGTAGTACTTTTACCTTGACGCGCACAATTTTGATTGTTTCTTGTGAGGGTGTCACGCTGAAACTCGATTTTCATATCGTACCGAATGACGCTATATCTCACGATTGTGTGGTTTCTAACTCACCTGAGTTTGACATAGGATGTACTCTTCAGGGTGGCGAGCGTCAGTGATTATTTTATTAGATCTATTTGACGCACATTTGGAAATGTTCACAAATAGCAATAAAGTTCGTAGTGTAACCTGCGGCGAAATGGCTATAAGTTAACTTCTGACTGATTTGTTTCTTACCACCCATATCGCCCGTAGTAGAACGACAGCAAGTGCGGAAATTATCATTGAGCTACTCCAAAATAACAGTATTCAAAAACGCTCCTCTCCGTTCGCTAGCACTGTGCTGCTTATTACAAAAAAAAAATGGTACAAATCGCCTATGTGTTGATTTTGTGCTGTGAATAAGATAACTGTAAAAGATTTTGACTGCCATTAAGCTTTCCCAATTGATTTGTTAGGCATTCACTTTACTGTCATTACTGACTGCAATTCCATTAAAGCCAAGGCGAATAAAAGACATCTTGTGCCCGTTGGTGGGTTTACTTACAAGATCTTTCTTTTACCTTGGGATATAGAAAAGGCGTAGCAAGCCCTTATCCGGGAAAAGAATGGTTAGCTCCACCCCATTGATAAAAGCCCAGTGCCCTTCCATACCATACAATGCGATATTGCCGGACCATTTCCTCCTGGTTCAGATGCTTTCCGCTACGTGTTTATAATTATTGATGCGTTTTCTTACAACTAAATTCCGATTAAAATGTTGACGGCCAATGAAACGCTTCGAGTTTATCGTACACATCTGTGCACTTTTGGAACACTTAGTTTGGTAATCACGGACCGAGCCTCCAATTTTCGTAGCGCGTCTTTATCGAACCTAGTTAAGGAATTGCATATTGAACACCAAATGGTCGTTACTGGTGCGCCGCGCGCGAATGGTCAAATTGAGCGGTACGTGCGTACGAGGGTAGACTTGCTAACTATAGAAAATTTAAGAAGTCAGAATGGACGAGCGCATTGCAAAAGGTGCAATTAACATTAAACACCACTGTCCAGAAAACCACTGGATTTTCCCCTCTTCATACCTGCTCCACCCAACCCCTCTTCTGTAACGGAGTATTTTTTTTTTCTATTTTCGGTAAGTACTACCTAGTCACGCATGGTCCGTGTTAGGGAGTTACTTAGTTGTTTGAAAGGTTGATTGATTGCTATTGTTTGCTTGATAAGTACTGCAAAAAAAATTATTGCGACATTGCATGTGTTTGGTGAGTTACTTAGTTGTTTGAAAGTTTGATTGATTGCTATTGTTTGCTTGATAAGTACTGCAAAAAAAATTATTGCGACATTGCATGTGTTTGGTAGTAGGGTAACAAGCCATAGTACCCTCTGAGCATTGCGAAATGACAAGTCGAGTGAGAGACCGCTGAGCATTTCGGAGTGACAAGGTTCGTGGCCTCTGAGTACCAAGTACAATGTTAAGAGAAGCATGTGCTTTTGTTTGATAGTAGGATAACAAGCCATAGTACCCTCTGAGCACTGCCGAATGACAAGTCTAGTTAGAGACCTCTGAGCATCGCGGAGTGACAAGGTTGATGGCCTCTGAGTACCAAGTACTATAGTAGGAGACGCATGTGCTTTTGTTTGATAGTAGGGTAACAAGCCATAGTACCCCCTGAGCATTTCGAAATGACAAGTCTAGTGAGAGACCGCTGAGCATTTCGGAATGACAAGGTTGATGGCCTCTGAGTACCAAGTAGCAGGGTAACAAGCCTATAGTACCCCCTGAGCATTGCGAAATGACAAGTCTAGTGAGAGACCGCTGAGCATTTCGGAATGACAAGGTTGATGGCCTCTGAGTACCAAGTAGCAGGGTAACAAGCCTAGAGTACCCTCTGAGCACTTCCGAATGACAAGTCTAGTTAGAGACCTCTGAGCATTGCGGAGTGACAAGGTTGAGGGCCTCTAAGTACCAAGCAGCAGGGTAACAAGCCTAGAGTACCCTCTGAGCACTTCCGAATGACAAGTCTAGTTAGAGACCTCTGAGCATTGCGGAGTGACAAGGTTGAGGGCCTCTGAGTACCAAGTAGCAGGGTAACAAGCCTAGAGTACCCTCTGAGCACTTCCGAATGACAAGTCTAGCTAGAGACCTCTGAGCATTGCGGAGTGACAAGGTTGAGAGCCTCTGAGTACCAAGTAGCAGGGTAACAAGCCTAGAGTACCCTCTGAGCACTGCCGAATGACAAGTCTAGGCAGAGACCTCTGAGCATTGCGGAGTGACAAGGTTGATGGCCTCTGAGTACCAAGTATAATGTTGGAGACGTGTATGTTTTGGACATATGTTGACAGGGTAAATGTTTGAGAGTTGAAAAACTGATGATTGTGATAACTGTGTTCTCTGAGCACTATGGTGACAAGACAAATCAGTTCGACACGTGTGAATGATAAGTTCTGAAGTACCTGACATGAGTTACTAAGGTGTGTGTACGGCGAAGCACGAGCCGTACTATGTTATTTGTTTAGCAGATCTGGGTTTTTCGAGAGCGAAAAACAGTTCAGGATTGGCCGTGTTAGCGTCCAGACGAATTCTAGCCTTGAGACGAATTCCCAGCCCTTCAGTGGTGTTCATTTCTTGACCCCCGGGTCACCCGCCCTATTAATCACGCCACAAAATGATCTGCGAGATGTGTTGTCCAAAATATGGAAAGAGTATTGTATTACAATTTCAGAATGCGGCGTGTGGACATTCATTCGTCTCCTGGGCTGGCCCGAAGGTGCCAGCGCAGATCCTTATTAAAATGCAGTGTAATTCGTTTAGTTAATAGAGCTGGTGCGATACTTTGTTTTAATTGACGCTTTAATTAATCGTTTTCGCTAATATGTATAATTTCATTATAATATAACAGGTGAGTATCTTATTTACATTTGAACTACTTAGGTTCCGTTCTTATTCATGTCTATCAAATTATTAAGAAAAGAGGCATGTGACCGACTCCAATGCTATGTATAATTGGCGTTGCAGCAATTGTATTAAAAGTAGCACAACGATTGCCTGTTAAAGCTATAAAAAATCACGAAGCCTAATTGACACCAGCAGTGTACTATTTTTCATTTCATTGAATTCTACAATGACATTGAATTTTTACTTGAATCCATGGAATAACAAAGTGATGACTTGACGATAGCTTAGAAAACGAAGTTGGCGCCATTTAATTGAAATGTCTGTTTTTAGTCAATGAGTAATTGTCGCGCATGAGTAATCCCACATATGAGTGCATTTTTTGTTTACTAAAAGTGCAAACACATCAAACTAAACGCTAAAACCGACATGACGTAACATTCAAGGTTCTTTGTTATATAAGGAATGTAGCGTATATATAAGATATTTTTATATGTGAAACGACGAACTGTAATTTACTACACTCTTGGCCCTCTTATCACATTTCTAAATTAGTCTTTTCAACTACGTAGAAACCCGCTGATCGCATAGCTTTCGACTTATATTTGCTTGTTCCCGGTCCAATCCTCCAATCACACTACTTTAAAGTTTGGATTCATATTGGTTCTATAAAAAAAAAGACTACTGAAAATTGTTAGCAGACTTGCAAACCCACTATATTAAACAATTACAATTTGTTATAACCGAATACTATTAACTGTTACATTGGAAAATTCGTTATGCCAACCAACGTTTGATTATGGTGTTTGTTTTATTATACTAACGAGAAATTAAAACTCTAAAGACCCTTAAGACCATTCTACGCATGGTAGTATTTTTAAATGGTATTACAAAATCTCTCAAACGTTTACGGTTCCACAAGCTTCCAGGATTACTTGCCATGCACTGTAGTTGTCTATGAATATTATAATTATTATATAAATTACTTTCGAAATTTACAGGATGATAAGAACTAATGTTTAGAAAAAACTTCAGCCAAGTACAACTACGAAACCTAAGCGTACTATAAAATTCTAATAATTATCTTTTCTTTTGCGTATAACAAATTTGTCGATAAAGTGCAAGCAGAATTACATACTCGTATAAATAGCTTTTACTTAATAAGATAATTCTAAAAATCGAAGAAGCAGAAGACTCAAACAAAATTTGCCATGATTTAACTATATATATGTATATATACAGTGTGTTTCACTTTACATGGAAGCACCCCTGTATTTTCTTTGTTTTTGAATGAATCGATTTGAATTTTTTACCAGTTGTACAACTCACCAAGAGGCATCTATTCATGTCTTTGAGCGCAAATGACGTTTTTAGCCTTGCCTACTACGATCAAGAACATGGGTCGTATTGTCAATATTTTGCATCGCGTTAAAGTTACATCAAAAAGTTATTAAGAAAAGTTGTTTAGAATGAAAAGAATACCCCAAATACCGATTTCTGTTTAATAATTCTAATTTTTAATTTTTATCCATAAAATTGTCAAAGTCTTAAATTTCAACTTTTAATTTGGTATCAAATGGTGCCATGGAGAAACAACATTTTTATTATTGTTGCAAACGTCATTAGCTTTTAATAATGGCTGAATTACGTTTAACTGTAGCTGAGAAAGTAGAAATAATTAGAATTACTGGTGAAAATGCAAGATCCAATAGAGAAGTAGCTAGAATATTTAATGGAAGGCATCCAGGGCGTGCACGTATTTTTCCTCGCACTTACCTAGTTTCTGACGATGCAAGCAGCGGAAAATTTTCGATGGTGGAATAGTTACATTTAATGCCATATCTCAGGAGGATTGGCGTGATAAACAGCCAAAATCATTTCCTCCGAGGGATGCTCTTGAACTATTCTTCTTGGTTTGGGCTTAACAACATTTCCAGTTAAATTAAAAAGTTGATTAATTTTTGAAACAGTTCCAGGATAAATAGGTGCACGCCCTAGTTACCTTCCATTAAATATTCTAGCTACTTCTCTATTGGATCTTGCATTTTCACCATTAATTCAAATGATTTCTACTTTCTCAGCTACAGTTAAACGTAATTCAGCGCTAATGACGTTTGCAACAATAATAAAAATGTTGTTTCTCCATGGCACCATTTGATACCAAATTAAAAGTTGAAATTTGGGAGTTTGACAAATTTATGAATAAAAGTTGTACAACTGGTAAAAAATTCAAATCGATTCTTACAAAAACAAAGAAAATACAGGGGTGCTTCCATGTAAAGTAAAACACACTGTATATATATATATATACGTATATATGTTGGAACTATAGATCTTTTTTAACTTTTTAGTTTCCCGTATATTATTCCAGTCACCGATTTTTTTTTTAATTCATGCTATTATTCTACAATTAACATTGGCTTTTGATTATATGTGGAGTACATAGTTTGCAACGTATTTTTCGTAACAATAACTTCTAATATCAGTGCAGTTATATTCAAAAGTAATGTAGGTAATAGAAAGCTCTGTGAAGAATGCAAATCTTGTAAAACGTCTCTAATATAAGAAGGAATGCCACGAAAGTATAAAAGAAGTTTTAAGAAGAACGTATCTACTAATAGTAGGAAACAGCGTAAACATTGCTATGACAATACCAATATAGCTATTAACATACCTAGGAATGTTATGAGTATCATAACTGCCGCAGATGTTGTATTGAAATCCCAGCTCGTAGAGCAAGGATTTTAAGACATCTAAAGTTGTTATGATTCATAACAGCCGTGGTTTGTTCAATAGTTTATCGATTGCAGTATGGTAATGGTTGCCATGTACGGTAAAGGAATATTACCGTACAGATACAGTTGTTTCAGTATGTTAATGGTTGCCATGTACGGTAAAGGGCTATTACCGTACAGATACAGTTATGACTTAGTTACCAGCCTACTTTTGTATAGGTAAACGAAGGCTTAATATCCTGAAACCGATAAAATAATTAACAAACTAAAAACGGGTTACGCTCTTACCGGCACTTTTGACTACGTTTATTTTTAATATAAGTGGTTGGTATCCGACATTACTTCTGAACATTTCAAAAGTGTATTTTATATTATTAACCACTTCTCTTTATACTGATAACACTGAACAATGTATTATTCTTACGATAGTAGCTAAATGTTTAATTTTGCGAGTCTTTCTATACGTAAAATATTAAAATAACTACTAAAAATCGAGAGGGCAAGGAGGTAATTTCTTAGGTGTAGCGGAATTATAGATGCCGTAAATCCCTTAGCTTCTTCCTACCTTGCGTGGCAAAGAGTCACACACTGCACGGGCTGCCCCTTATTTAGCAGAACACAACGGATCTAGACTAGAAAAAGTCGATAAAAAATCCTCCTAGCGTAAGGCTGGTAACCTGGCTTAGGAGAAACACTAATATACTCGAAAGTTCAACTCATGCCTCGCAAAGAACGGATCTAATGATAACGAACCTAGCCAGAAAAAGGACAAACGCAAATGGATAGAAGCTGATCTAAAAGTAGCAACATGGAACTTGAGGGGATTGAATACAAGAGAAAACGAATTAATTAAGACCATGAAGGAAAAAATAATAAGTATAATAGTACTCACAGCAACAAAGAAAAATCTGGTGCGATACACGCACACAACTTCCTTTTACAGTGATCTTCTAATTGGCCAAAAATTTGATTTTAAATTTTTAAGCATTTGTCAAAAATTTTCAAAAATTACAAATTCTACAAAAACGGTGCAAAATAGAATTCTAAGCTGAATTCAAAAATGTAATAATATACCGGTGTTCCATTTAAAATTGGAGTTAATAAAAAAAATAGAAAAAAACAAAAGACACCCATTTTAAAAGTATTCAACTGGAAAATCACCTACCTCACATCAATACACATTAAAAACTTAATCAAAATGAGAACTTTGAAAAAAATCGTTAGAGCCGTTTTTGAAAAAGTCGAAAAAAACTGAAAAATCACAAGAGTAAACACCTACTTCCGGTTAGCGATTTTCTTCAAAAGCTTGCTGTCGCATCTACATAGTACACAAAACTTATATATGAAGTTTCAACCCCATACCTCTTTTCGTTTTTGAGTAATTCTGTTCACAGACACACAGACACACAGACACACACACACACACACACAGACACACACACACGCAGACATACCAATAAAAAATATATGGTCTTTGGGTTCAGGGGACTCTGAAACGTGAAGATCTGTTGAAAACTCAATTTCGAATTTTTGGGGTGAATCCAATACTTCCTTTATTGTAAAAGGAAGTAAAAAATTAAAAGGTACTAAAGATGTAGAGAGGAGTTTAATGCTATGCGTGGAGTGAAACAACAAGAAAGAGCTAAAGCAGGAATAGGTATAATAATCGATAAGGAATGGAAAGACACAATAAAGAAATACGAATTTATAAATGAAGGAATAATAAAAGTCGATCACATACTAACAGAGGACCATCTACCATAAATGGGATATACGCCCTGGAAGAGAGAAGAAAAGAAGAAACTGACAAATTCTACAAACCATTGCAAAAATAATGTTAGTGTTAAAACCAACATTCAATGCATTTTTAACGCAGCGTCGCCTTTAGGGGGGCGGCCGGGCACACCCGGATGCCAGGGGTGGGGTCGCGGAGTGTTGCTGCAAAGGGACCAGCCAGCGATCTTCGGTACAAACAGTCGGCAGTCAAGATCCATCAGGGTAGCTCCGTGCTACAACGCATTTAGCATAGTTCAATTACAATACATTTATACAGTCCACTTGTTCAAATCAGAAATAAAGTTCAGTTCAACAACAACGGTGTTTTGAATCAGCGTTCGGCGAACTACAATAACAATTTTGGACCTTCGGAGCCGCATAGTTGAAGTTGAATTCTGGAAAATCTGGGCATTTTGGGAACAACGTGGACTTGGACCTTTGACCATTCGAATTGTGAGGTATCGGCGCAGGAAGACTGGGCAACACAAGAGACGACTTCCCGCCAACTCCACTTTCAACACACAGGGACGAACTCAGGAGTAAGTAAAACCTTTCCTTTTCCTTATATTTCAGCGGGTTTTCACTTCGAGTCAGTACAGAGCTATATTCAAGTTAACATGTCAGAAGCGGAATTTAAAAAATTAATAACAATGAAGGGGGCTTGCAAAAGTCACATAACGCGTTTTGAAAGATATTTAGACAAAATATAAAGGGGTGTCTCAGATGAACGGGTTCTAATCGAATTAGAGGACAAATTAGGGCAAATAAAACTAGCTTATGATCAATTTAACACAGTACAGTTGGACATTGAAATACATACGGGCGCTGAAGATGATGAAGAACGAGAAACTTTCGAAGACAAATATTTTAAACTTTTGTCAACAGCAAAGGCACTTGCCAAAGAAATTAATACCGCGTTACATCCCGTGCGAATGTCAGAAGTTTCACAGATAGCTTCAGTTCATTCGCAAGGTATTCAAAATTTAAATACTACAAGACTCCCAATTATTGCCCTCCCAAGTTTTCAAGGAAATTACGAGGGTTGGTTAGAATTCAGAGATATGTTCAGGGCACTCGTACACGACAACATTTCATTAAGTGATGTGCAAAAATTTCAATATTTACGGGGGTGTATGGCGGGAAAAGCGAGCGATATTTTAAATTCATTACCAGTAACCCATGCAAGTTATGAAACAGGTTGGAAACTTCTTAAGGATAGGTTTGAAAACATCAGAATGATAATACAAAATCATATCGCGGCTTTTTTTGATATAGCACCTTTAAAGAAAGAGGCGCATGGGGCATTAAGGCAATTAGCGGATACGATTACAAAACATTTAAGGGCAATTGAATCATTAGGTCAAGATACGAGCGGTTGGAATTTGTTGCTAATATATATTGTTGTTTCCAAATTGGACTTAAATGCGAGGAAGCATTGGGCAGAATTTCACATGGAAACGCAGTTAACGACATACAAAAACATAACAGACTTCTTGGCAAAACCGGGGGAAGTATTAGAGCAGATGTTTCCAAATCAATCACACGAACAAAACTTGTCACATAAACTTAGGCAAAACTTTAAAGTAACGGCGGCGACTTACAATACCAACGGTCAAACGACCCTTTCACGGCAGGTAAAGTGCGTTTATTGCAGCAGCTCGCACCAAGTTTATTATTGTGAAAAATTCATAAATCTCACAAACGAAAAGAAACGTGAAAATATTGTTAAGCTGAGGCTTTGATATAACTGTTTAAAACCTAATCACTCGGTAAAGGACTGTATGTCCTCGCGATGCCGCCACTGCAATAAAAAAAACACAACAGTTTGATACATGAAAACAATTCAGCACCCAGAGAACAAGCATCCGCGGTCGCTAACATATCAAATGATCACTTGGGCACTAATTTCACAAGCATTTCCCATTTGCGAGACTGTAAGGCTAATACTAATTTGCACGTTCTTTTATCTACGGCTATAGTGACAATACGGGGACCAAACAATAAATATTCCAATGCTAAGGCATTACTCGATTCAGACGCTCAGGCCTGCATTATAAGGGAGGAATTAGTACAAAAAATCGGACTGCAAACACAATAATGTTCATCTAGGGTCACAGGGATCAATCAAACTGTAACTAACATAAATAAAACAGCTTGTTTCATCATTCAAAATTCAAAGGGAGAATTTGAAATACCCATTAAGTGTTTAGTTTTGCCAAATATAACGAATAGATTCCCAAAATTATAAATGTCACAATCTTTAAATATCCCGTCGAATATTACGTTGGCTGACCCTGAGTTCGCAAATGGTGGTGACATTGAAATCCTCATCGGGGGTGACATATTTTGGTCTATTATGGGAAATAAACGGATTAATTTACAAAACAATGAAATGGTACTTTTCAACTCGAAATTTGGGTATATTCTAGCAGGCACATTACATGACACATACGCAGAAAACGTTATATTTATTAACACATGTACGGATAATAAAAATAATTTAAACAAACAGTTGGAAACATTTTGGAACATTGAACACATAGCCGATGTAGTTTCGTCATATACACATACCGAACAAATTTGCGAAAATAGTTTTTCAGAGACACACAAACGTGATCCGATGGGCCGATTCATTGTTAAAATGCCAATTAACGAAAACATCAATAAATTAGGAGAATCAAGGGAAATAGCTTTACGTAGATTTTTTGGTATAGAGCGTCGTTTGCAGAACAACACAGAATTAAGGAAAAAATACGTAAAATTTATAAATGATTACATCAACTTAAATTACATGACAGAAGTTGTCAATCAACAACCAGCAGAACATTCATATAATTTGGCGCACCATCCCGTCTTTAAAAATGACCGCGAACGCAAAATAAGAATAGTTTTTGATGGCAGTATGAAAACAACTACAGGTGTTTCATTAAACGACGCTCAGTACATTGGACCAACAATACAGCGCGATTTATTCAGCATTTTAATTAACTTTCGTCAACATAAATACGTTTTAGTTGGGGACATTGAAAAAATGTATTCTCAAGTTGTGGTGCATGCCGATCATAGGAAATATCAACGAATATTTTGGCGCGACGATATTACAAAACCGGTAAAGGAGTATGAACTTACGCGTGTAACGTTCGGACAATCGGCTAGTCCTTTTCTCGCGATACGATGTTTACATCAATTAGCAATAGAGCATAAGTTATCACACCCTCGCGTTGCCCATATTATTGAGACTTGCTTTTATGTCGACGATTTGTTATGCGGTAGTGATTGTTTAGACGATTTAAGGATAATCAAACGGAATATTATAGATATTTTGAATTCAGGGGGATTCCCATTAAACAAATGGACTTCAAATACCAAATCATTGCTAGATTCAAATACAGTAGCTGGGACAATACAAATTGGCGAATCAACACAAAACAAAACACTTGGCGTTTATTGGAATCCTACCACAGACACATTTCATTATTCAGTAGACATATCAGCATTTCCAACTGGCAACACCAAACGCGCGATATTATCAACCATTTCAAGATTTTTCAATCCACTTAGTTATTTGAGACCGGTCATAATTAAGGGAAAAATTATAATACAAAAATTATAGCTAAACAGGTGTTCATGGGATGAAACAATTCCTTTAGAATTGAAGGAAATTTGGATCGATTACAAGGAGCAACTTGCTACATAAACCAAATGCATATACCACGCTGGGTTCTTACAGAACATGTAACTGAAACTGAAATCCATTCTTTTTCAGATGCAAGCGAAAATGCATATGGCGGAGTTATTTATATTAGATGCCATTTATCAGACGGTTCATTTATCACAAAGTTCGTATGTGCGAAGAGTAGGGTTAGCCCGGTAAAGAAAGTTTCACTGCCTAGGCTAGAATTATGCGGTGATTTACTAGTGGCAAAATTATTCAACCAAATTAATAAGGCAATGAATTTACATATTAGCAAAACATATTTTTGGACAGGCTCAACAATTACATTGCATTGGATAAAAAACACACAAACGCAATGGAAAACATTCGTGGCAAATCGAGTATCAATTATCCAAAATTTGACAGAACCAAACGAATGGTATCATATCGAATCTGGGGAAAATCCTGCTGATATTATTTCTAGGGGGATGTCTGGCCAGGGTATTCAGGGTTCCAGGTTATGGCGACACGGGCCCAGTTTCCTTCAAAAACCGGAGTTCATGTGGCCGCTCAGTAAATTCGATTGTAATAGCGTAGAACCGTCAGAATGTAAAACAATTCATATAACAACGGTGACGGAAAATTTTGACAATTTTAATCTGTTTCAAAAATATTCGAATTTAAATACAATGATAGGTGTGATGGCATATGTATTGTGTTTTATACAGAATTGTAGATTTCGGACGGATAGGCGAATTGGTAATTTGACTCCGGACGAATTGAATCAAGGTTTAAATAGGTTGATCAAAATTAGTCAATTTCAATCGTTTGCGAAGGAAATCACGATTTTAAAGCGAAAAGACAAAGTGGCGAAGAAAAGTCCGCTCGTGCCGTTGTGCCCATTTATCGACGACACTGGGTTGATCAGGGTGGGAGGTTACAAAAATCCCCATATTCATTCAGCAAGCGACATCCAATATTATTAGACCCAAAACATATACTTACACAACTTATTGCGCGACAAGAACATATTCGATTATTACATTGTGGGGCACAAACATTGCTCGCTTCAATTCGCGAACGGTATTGGCCAGTCAAGGGTAAGAATTTGATGAAAAGGATAACCAGTCAATGCAAAACATGTTTTACATTTAATCCGGGAATCGTACAATACATGATGGCAGATATACCAAGGGTTAGGGTAGTTCCGCGACGGGCATTTGATCACTGCGCAGCAGATTTCGCGGGACCGTTTTAAATCAAAGACAAGGTTACTCGGGGCTACAAGTTAGTAAAAATGTATGTCTGCATATTTGTGTGTTTTGCTACCAAAGCTGTACATCTTGAGTTGGTTTCCAACCTGTCCACAGAGGCATTTTTAGCTACTTTTCGTCGCTTTACAGCCCGTAGAGGAAGATGCTCAAAAATCCATACCGATAATGGCACTAATTTTGTTGGCGCTTTTAACGAAATAAAAAGACTGTACGAGTTTCTGGAAAGATATCATTCTGAAATCAACAACTATTTGGGAAAGGACAGAATGTGTTGGAGCTTCTCTCCACCAAAAAGTCCTCATTTTAACGGCATTGCAGAATCTGGGGTAAGGGCTACTAAAAATCATTTGAAACGAATAATTGGCGAAACTCGTTTATCGCAAGAAGAGTTTAGCACTGTACTGGCTCAGGTGGAAGCTTGTTTGAACTCCCGTCCTATTTCCCCTTTATCGGACGATCCTTCCTACCTGAATGCGCTTACTCCGGGTCATTTCTTGGTGGGCGGTCCACTGATGGCTCTACCGGACGAATACGTGATAAAGGAAACAATCAACAGACTATCCCGTTGGCAGAGAGTATAACAAATCACTCAACATTTCTGGCGACGATGGAGAACCGAATACATCCATCATCTGCAACAGCAGTTCAAATAGAATCACTCCACTATTCCTGTACCAGCAATCCGCGATTTGGTTCTTCTAAAAGACAACAACGCTCCTCCACTTCAATGGGCGTTGGGGAGAATTGCAGGACATCTTCCAGGAGAGGACGGTATAGTTAGGGTAGTGAAGGTGAAAACCGTGCGAGGCCTCTATGACAGAGCAGTTAAAGGTGTATGCCCGCTACCGAGCAATGAACGAAACAAAAGGACATCTTACATGATTTATGTCGATTTTATTTGTTATATGTTGTTTGTATATATTTGTCTATGTCATTGATTCATTTATTTCTTGTTTTATTAAGTTGTTTAGTTGATAAATCTCACTAGTATTAATTTTTAGGAAATGTATTAGGACCTGTTATAAAATTTTGAAACGGGGTTTCAAGGTGGGCGGCTTTGTTACTGTTAAAACCAACATTCAATGCATTTTTAACGCAGCGTCGCCTTTAGGGGGGCGGCCGGGTACACCCAGAAGCCAGGGGTGGGGTCGCGGAGGGTTGCTGCAAAGGGACCAGCTGGCGATCTTTGGTACAAGCAGTCGGCAGTCAAGATCCATCAGGGTAGCTCTGTGCTACAACGCATTTAGCATAGTTCAATTACAATACATTTATACAGTCGACTTGTTGAAATCAGAAATAAAGTTCAGTTCAACAACAACGGTGTTTTGAATCAGCGTTCGTCAAACTACAATAACAAATAATATAACGCAACAAAGCAAAACAACTACATACTATTGGCAGGAGACTGAAATGCTAGGATGGGACAAATACCAATCACAAATATTTGCGGAATATATAGAGAACCAACCATCAACTCAAATGGCTTAGAAATGCGACATTTGCAACATATAAATAATTAAAAATCACCAACACATTCTTCAGTAAAAAAGGGTATCCACAAGTACACATGGTCTGCTAGAGGGCTAAGAACTTTAATTGACTACTACTAATAAATGCAAAACTAAATTCGTTAATAAAAGACGTCCACGTATATAGGGGATGTGATATAGGATCTGAGCCCTAGTTGTTAGTAAGCTCCATCAATATACCGTACCCATTAGTGAAATCCCAAACAAACATGAATAACAAGAAGCCACAAATTGCATATAAAGTCCATCTATTAAAAGATGAAGGCATAACATATCTATACTAAAGAAGACTAAACGTATATCTGAAAAGAGTAAACACTGCAGAAGACATAGAAACGGAATGGAACAATTTAAAAATAGCGATACACAACAGCGCTAAGAAAGCTCTAGGAAAAAGAAATCAACGCTATGGAGCAAAACGGTTAAGAATCTGGAACGAAGAAATATCGCAAAAAATAATAGATAAACAAAACGCATACAACAGATATCTAACAACTAAAACTTAAATCGACAAAAAACTATACAAAGAAAAGTGTCAAATAGCGAAAACCGCAGTCCGTAACACACACAAAGAAAATTGGGATATGTATATTAATAACATCGAGGAAGATCTACATAGTCGGCTACAATACGCTTAGAATGTAATAATACACCTAAATAGAGAATAAAAAGGTGGAGCTAACCTAAATATCGTAAGTAGTCACAAGTAAATGGAAAGAATATTATACAGATCTCTATAACGACCCGACAGACACAGAAACACGAGAAGAAACAGTAATAGATAATAGTATATATCACATAACTATTACAGAACTAAATGAAGCTCTAAGAAAAACCATACGTAGAAGGAAAACAGGGGTCGGTGGAATCGGTATGGAACTACTGAAGCATGGTGGAATACTACTAAAACTCAGACTACTCCACTTAATTAACATGTGCTGGAAAACACGTCAAATATCGGGAGATTGGAAAACTGCTAAGATGATAACTACATTTAAAAAGGAGACAGAAGTAACTAAAGCAACTATAGAAGTATCAGTTTACTCACTTCAACATACTTACAAAATATATGCAAGTATTCTAACAGCTCGAATACACCCTATAGCTGCAACAATCCTGGAACAAGAACAATGTGGCTTCTATAAAGGCCAATCGTGCATATATGGCATACTTATAATCGAAAAGAGAAGAGAATTCAATGCTGAAACACATATCGCATTCATAGATTTAGTAAAAGCGTTCGATAAGGTTAAACGAAACAAATTTGGAAAATATTAAAGAAAAAATTACTCCCATTGCACTTGATAAAAGCTGTTAAACGCTCATATTGTGACACAAAATTAAAAATATCAATTGATGAAAAAGTCATGCAGAAAAAGATAATGTGGAGGAAGCGTGCGAAAAACTAAAGAACAACATAATTAAAGCGACCGAAGAAGCTTTAGGGAAAAGACAAATAAAAAGAGCATCAACAACCAAAAATAGAGCACGCCTTGGTTCACTCCAGAGGTAAAATAAATATCTACACAGAGAAAGAAATAATTTTTACAATACAAGACAAGCAAAAGCACACAAGATCGCGAAAACTACATATGAGAAAGAAACTTGGTTAATGCAAAAATAAAAAAATAAAGGAACACTATTGGGAGAGCTTCACAAAGAATATGGAACGGGATCTATTTGGCGCGCAGAAAAATGTTTGGAAAATGCTCAGAAACAGAAAAGCTCAAGTAAATGAGACAATAAAGATCAATAACATTCAAACCGAGCAATGGAAGTAGCACTTCGAACAACTGTATAAAAATCAGCCTGAAGAAAATATAATACTAGACAAGGAAAAAGAAAATGTAACTATAACCAAGAATAAATCAGGAGGTCTTGAAAAAACTAAGAAACAGAAAAACGCCAGGTATGGATGGGATCAGAAATAAATACTTAAAATACGGAGGAGAAGGCCTGATTAAAGAACTAGAAAAACTATTCAATCTTAAATTAAAGTCTGAGAACATACCGCAAGAATGGACAGTCAGTGTATCAATTCCAATATTTAAGAAAATCATTCTAAAAACACTGCAACAATATATACACATGATTGAAGAGCAACACGGATTCAGATCAAACCGGTCCACTACTGACGCAATATTTATAGTACAATAGATAGTCGAAAAGGCGATTAAATATAATGCTTTCTTATATTTCGTTGATCTTACGAAGGCATTTGATCACACAAGGCTATGTGAGGTATTATCAACATTAAGAGACTTTGAAGTACCCAGCAAAACTATTAAGATTATTCACGATATGAATTTTCAAGTGAAAACAAAGATTAAAGTAGAAAATGAATTGATAAATTGTAACTCCGGCATACGACAAGGTGACTCCATGAGTCCTGTACTCTTCAGTTTAGTAATGGACAAATTAATTAACAGCGTCAAAGATCTACCAGAATACCAAATAGCACTTCAAAAACTATAATATGATTGTATCAAAAACAAAAACAAAATCTATGACAATCGCAAAAGATCCTATACGCTGCAAACTAGAGTTACGGGGATATATGATAGAGCAGGTCATGAATTTCAAATATTTAGGGGTAGACATTACAAGTCATATAAACAACTACGAAGAAGTAAAACGACAATCTTGGAATGGGGCCAGAATATCCGGCTTTCTTAGAGATATAACCTGGCGTAACAAATATTTCTCCGTTGACAGTAAGGTGAAAATCTATAAAACTATAGTGAGGCCAACATTAGTCTATGGTGCCGCAACCAGAGCGGATACAAAAAGAACAAAAGAACTATTACGGACTGCAGAGATGAACACGCTTAGGACCATCATGGGAAAGACTAGAATGGACAGAATACGAAACCAATATATACAGTGTAATATCGCCGATATAGGAAAATTTGTGAAGAGAAGGGGCAAAGAATGGAACGATCATGTAGAAAGAGCTGACGACAACAGATTGATAAGGATAGCAAAGAACTCGAAACCTCTAGGAAAGAGTGGACCAGGAAGACCACTAAAACGATGGATGAAAAGTTGGCTAACATCTTAAGCAGATTCGCCATAAAATTATCAGAAGAGTGAAGAAAAACAGGTTGTCAAACCTACAATAAAGAAGGAGAAGAAGAAGAAGAAGAAGTCAGTAACGAATACATCCCAAGTAAGACAAGGGTGCTGTTTATCTAACGTGCTATTGAACCTTTACTTGAACGACATGATCAAAGAATGGAAATTTATTTATTTAGCGTATGGCATACAAGGCAATTACAAATTATATAATATAATATAGTGTACAAACATATGCAATATGGAGTCAACACAAATGATAAAATGTTCATAAAACATAGACATAAAATATATAGACAAGCAACGATAATTATACTAGCAAATAATTAAAATATTATGATTAAACATTGATATTTAGTTTGCTTAACCAGTCTACGGCTTCTGACGTTGCTTTGAGAATATCCTACCAGGACCCTGGGTAGGCTCTTAGGGGACAATCGGATGCAATATGCTGCATTGTTTGATGAGCATGGCCGCAATCACATTGTGGCGTAGTGATTTTGCCCCATTTATTAAGTATGTCCGCACATCTACCAAATCCTGTGCGGAACCTGGTTAGGGATACCCAGGTTTTACGGTTCACGTTGAACACTGGAAAAAACAAGCGCCAACAGGAATTTCTCGCACAACAGACAACTCGATCAGCACAATTCTCTTTGACGACGATCAAGCCATCATAACAACTTCATAAAATAACTTACAAAAAGCGGTCTATAAACGGAAACAT
>OW679198.1:112096732-112299356 GCA_940337035.1 Agriotes lineatus
ATAGACATTGTCAGGAGCTTGCCATAGATCCCAAATACTAGCACCTTTAAAAATGATCAATGGTGGACCCTTTTTGCCAGATGCGCTTGCCAACAATGAGATAGTTGTGTTCTCACTGCCGACCTGGGGTGCTCGTAATACGGGAACAAGGCAGTCCTCGTTTGCCGACGACTTTAGTTTTACTCGGATCTATGCAAAAACTGCTCTCGTCAAGGTTCCAATTTTGGGATCTTCAAGTTGTAGATCATTTAACGTTTTTTTCAAAAGTTGAAAGTATCCATAAATCGTGAAACGATCGGTGGCCTTCGTCCTAGCGTATTCAACCGACTGTGGCGTTTTTAGGCTTAATACATGTCTTTTTTTAAAGGCCATAAACCAGTCGGTGCCTGACATGACATCTTTAAATGGAGTACTTATATTGTGCTCTTTAACAAACTGGAACACCAGCTGCAGGACTTCCTTTCTGGATAGGCCAAATCCCCACTTTTCCAAAGTGGCAATTCCCTGGCTAGCTCCAGTTCCTGGTTCCAATCTAATGCTATTGATCTGCCCTTTTCTTTTTTCACGCCGCAAAGTCCTTTCAGGCGGCTGTAGATTGTGCAATACGGAATTTTGTAAACTCCAGTGGCTCTGTAAACAGTCATCCGAGCTGACCGACTATATATTCTCCGAGGGGCAAATGTGACGCACGCTATTATAAAAAAACGCAATTATCTTTTAAACCTATTAACAACAATGAAAACTACCCAGTTTCTTACATATGTGGTCAGGTTTTGGAAAGACTCTCTCTAAAAGCTCGACTACATGACTGAATTCAAGGCGCACCTGTTAAACTTGATTACTAACCTCAAATGGCAAGTCGCAAGAGTTGACAGATAATTTTGTGTTCGGTCGGTAAACGATTTCTAACCGGCTCAAGTAGAACAGGGATGTAAGTTTTGTCAGTTCAGTGCTAAAGAAAGCAATTTTGATAGATTTTTTTAAAATTTTACCATGTTATATTACACTTGCCCCACTTCACCTTACATCAATCTTACACCAGCCTCCAATCGGGCGACGACACTACAGATTGCTTACACTGAAACTCAACATGCAACACAAAGAAAATGCAGCGGAAGCGTTTAACAAATCGGTCTATTGTTCTTCAAATACATATGGTACACAAATAAGGTACACAAACATTAGTTAGTACGCAAAGCGTAACGAAAAAGGGGGTGTTAAAAACAACCGTTAGTTAATGCACGAAGATGATTAGTACGCAAAGGTGACGCGCCTGCATATGGCACTGTACATTGAGAATGTATTCGCACTGCTCAATTAAAAAGGGGTGATATAACAAACGTTAGTTAGTGCACGCTTATGATTAGCGCGGAAAGCTTACGCCTAGTACAATACCTTCACAGAACTTCCCTTGTGGCGGTCGAACGAAGTCCAACTTGCGATTCGGCGGATGTCCCAACACCTCACATTTGGGAATATCTAAATTTTAAAGTAAATATTATACACAATTAATATTATCCAATAAGTTTTTAATACTAAACGACGCGGTAAGTTATTCTCTTTAATTTAGTACCAATACCATTTTTTCCATAAAAATGGTGAGCAGGAATATGCATAACCTTGTAAATTGCCTATGTTCAGAGGTATGACCAGCCACCCGGTATATCTAGTGAGTTCTGACGTTTTTAAATGTCTTTGTAACATAATTTCTTCTATATAATAGGTTTTGGATGCATTTTCTGGTTGAACAGACTTGTAATACATTTTTGATAAAATTATTTGGCATCTATCACGAGATATAGCGATTTAATTGTTTCGATTTCGAGTGATGGATTTTACGACCAATATATTTCACAGTTGTGGAAGTAGGGAAAGTAAGGCAGTCGTCGAAGGTCGTGATACTAACAACATCACCCAGTATGCCATTAACGCTGTGCCAGATTGACTGGGTTTCGAAAAGAGATATTTCGGCAACCCTGACTCGCCATGGAATGAAGTGCCCGAACTTTACTTTACTTTATATTTCAAATGTTGGCACCCGATTGTAGGACATAACTAGAGAAACGCCTGTAATGAGCATTATTTCTTCAGCCGATACCATTTGGATTGACTTTTTCTTTTTTCCCTTAAGTATTTGTATCCTTCAGTTGGTACACTGCGCAATAAAAATAAATAAGCTTTCAGGAAAGAGTTTAAAAACAACCCAATTCAGAACTGCCGCAATTCAGATCAGCTAATACGACACAATCTTTGGTGTCCGCAATTTGTGTTTTAGGCTGAAAGTTTTCATCAATTTGTTCCTCGGGTTCCGAGTCTGACTCAGAATAAGCATTTTCAGAAGATTCGAAATCTTTGTCTTTTATGCTGTCGTCACTAACGTAGCCTTCACTACTAGAGAGCCTATATTACTAGCGTCTCCTCTACTTAATTTTGCGGAAGCTTGCGTTTTTTGTCCATGTTGATTCTGCATTTTGTACTTGTCGCGATAAATATACCCGCCAATAAAAATCTGTTGGGACATATCTGTGGGTGAGTTCAAGAAGGGCCAATGTCAAAATTGGTATTTGTTACTTATCGCTGTTGTGAAATTTGCAGAATTATAAAACAGTTCAGTTTAGTCTTAATTAGGCAGTATTGCAAATACAGTTTTGTGTTATTAAAATATATGGATATCCTAAGTTTTTCCTGCATTTAAGATCTAGAAAAATATTTTGTTTTAGGTTTTATTTTTGACGTTGGCCTTTTTAAGTTAAAATAAAGTTGCTTTGGCCTGTTTTGATTTTACCTTCACCATAAGACAGAGATAATTATAAACAAAATAAAACAAATTTATTGTTATAAATGTTTATTTTAATTATGACTTACAAATTCGGAATTCTAAAAAAATAACGAAACTTAGGACGTATACGAGTAGATACTATACTCTAAACATTTTCAAGAACTGTGATCTTTTCGGTCATGTTTGCTCATCATATTCATAGTCATGTTCATTATCTGTTAACTCCTCGATATCTGGCGTACCTATTAAAGAATCAATAAAAGTGGAATAATAAATTACATTATTTGGATGTATGTAAGGCATTAGTTTTTTAAATCGTTGACCTTTTTAATAGGTAAGGCTATAGATCCATTATAAAAAAATTTGTTTTTGGCTTGAGGAGGGGATACCTTTTGTAGGCGCCCCTGTCTTCGCAGGGGGGGTGCTGGATTTCCCCATTTCTAAATGGGGTATACCTACTAAAACCCCTCCTCGATTGAGCTCTCTCCTCATCCCTGGAACTACTTTCGTATTACTTCAGGGAGTCGGGTGTATTATTTTTTTTCACTTACAAACGACAAAGCATATCGTCGTTGCGCCTGCAAAATTCGCCATGTGTAGTATAGAATTTTTTTCAGGAGAAGCAAAAAACGTTTCCGACAGCTTCTATTTTACTGGAATCTGATGACGAAGAACCCAGGCTCAAACGTTTCAAACCGATGGACCTCCCAAACCATTTTGTTTAATGTTTAATGTTCTAGTGTTATCAACCAAACTGTCTGTGTACTAGTTTTAAGGAAATTTTTATTGGAAAACTTCCTTCGTGTCATATATTGTCAAACTATTTACTAAATGTTCCTTTAAGTAACAGATTTTAAATGTATAAATAAACTAAAAAAATTTAATACCATATAAATTTGAAATAATTACCACTTTATATTCCTTATTGCTAGATAATTAATTAATTTCCCAAAATACATCATATTATATCTTTTGAGTGGTTGATTACTGATTTCTGCATATTTAGCTGATTTTTATTGCGCTTGTGTAACCACATAGCGCTCTTTTTATAGTACACATAAATTATAATATTCAGAATTAAAGTGGAAACGGTATTTATTCAAAATAGAAAGAGTACAAATGAAAGTATTCAAAACTAAACTTAAAAAGATAATATAACTTGGGTTTCTAATCTTCTAAACTATCGTAGAACATGTGATGGTCTTTATGCATCGTAGATTTAAGTTGCTGTAGTCTTTCAAACTTTTTTTGATCAATTTTTGTTTGGTGCTTTTATAGACTCTCAGGATCTTTTTCTGTAGTAGTTGGTCTTCGTTGTGGTAGTAGTTTCCAATCGTCAGTATGCCGCAGTTTGTAGCTTACTTTGCCATTTTGATAAAGTAATCCTCTAATATCAGTAACGGTAGGATCACCAGTTTTCGTGATTAAAGTTTTCTTTCACTTTTCTCAGTTACGATATACTTATTATCATCTGCATGTTTAAAAACTTGATACTTTCTGCCTAGCACTCGAAAATTTTTATTCTTCATGCGAGAATTTTTTGCAACTTTGGTTCATTCTTGATTAATATCATCCCCTAGGTCATCTACATTATCACTTTGAGCACTACAGTCACTTGGTAACCAGTCAGGGTCATTTTTGTTATTTAGTTTATTGTTGTCAGCCAAGAGCTATTGAATATTTTGTTCCATATTGGTAGCACTTTCTTCGGATAATATATTTTCCACCTGAAGCTCACATATCTCGTTGGTTCCCACTAAGAGCTCTTCAGTATTTTGTTCCATGTTGTCAGAAATTCTTGCGAATAATACACTATCCACCTCAAGCTCACATATTTCGTTGGTTCCCATTAAGAGGTTTTCAGAATTGTGGTTCATATTGACAGAAATTCCTTCAGCTAATGCATTTTCCACCTCAAAATCAAATATTTCGTTGGTTCCCATTAATACGTTTTGTGTTGCACTTATTTCATTTACAACATTTAGTTCACTGCAGTACTAATTTGCGTCAACCCAGAATTCAGATACTATGTTGATTTCCTCTGTACCATTGTTCTCTAGTGTGCTGTGCTCACTAATGTATATGCGCCATCTTTCTTCTCGCGGTAATAGTACTATACAGGCTTTCATTACACTTCGTTCACTCAATGATAGTTCACATTTAGCGTGTAGATCGTAGATATATTTCAGTGTTTGTCACAGTGAGGTTATGTTATACAATACATGAGAATAATAATAAAACATGCTTTAAGCACATCTGGTATGATATATTGCGATGGTATTTAGCCCTCAAATCGGCTCTGATTGCAGTACAAGCAAATAGCAAATTAAATCATTAAAGCACAGAGTTGTAATAATGCAAGCATCTGAGAAAATTCACATAAATTGCCAAATCATAATAACACTGGTATAATTCGCCAATGACATTGATTATTTTTGAATGGGCACAGAAATATGGAAGCTCAAATTCCGTGTATTGGGTTTAGCAATATAATTTTAATCGTAATATAATAGATTTGCACAAACTAAAAGCCGAATCTAAATTAATTAAGAACTGGCACATTAGCTCAGTTGGCTAAGGCCCCAGGCTTTCATTGTAGTGGTAAGCGGTTCAAATCCGCGTAGGATCCCACAGGGACCAATGGCGAATCAGTAGATAAGCTGACGTCATTATAAACACAGAAGATAGCAATTGTTCTAAATAAATTGGTGAAAGTGCTTGGTTTTTGCTCTATCTTTAATTACCAAAATTTCATAGAAAGCATAAATGTATAAAAAAATAAATAGCACCATCGTAATCAGCGAATTCGAGTGTATCAGCACAATTGGAGGCAAGAGATTCCAGGTATTTGAGTTTTTGGCGTTCCGAGGCGACGACGGCAGCCACGGCTTGGAGGCGATTTCCCGCAGCATCAATCTGCAGCATCGTGGGAAGGCATAGGGTGTCAGGATTCTTCCGGCAGCTCCACACATCAGGCCAGAACATAATCCAGCATCACGAGCAGCCCGGGGAGCAAGATTACAGCCAGATTCACCATCAAAAGGGGGTCCCGAATCTACGAAAGTGAGGTTAGTGAATTGTCCAATTTTGATCTGCCCGATCGGTGTGAAAATTTGAGCATACGTTAATTACGACCTGGAGAACACGAAAATCGTAACAGTTCCCGTGGATGGCGAGGTGTTTTCCCAGGATTTTCAATTAAAATCGTCAATTGGAGGCACCAAGAAACAAATGCGAATACGGCGTCCTTTTTAAGAATGCACCAATAGCTAACGATCTGGAAAAACAAAAGATTGCCTAGAAGCCGCTTGAAGGCAATTATTCAAAATCTTACCATCAAAATTTGTTCATTTAATTGTTGATAAATCAATTTCCCACGCGAGCTGAAAATAATTAGAACTTGTTGTGATAGATTTGACGTACAAACGGCACATTACGCCTACATTTCAGGTCAATCTGCCTACTTTTCAGAGGCGTACCGTAGAATTTTAACTTGGAAAGTCAGGAACCCAACACCTGAGATTTTGAGTTTTAATTTCATGTCTCTGTTTAAAATTGAGCTAGCGAAGTCATTAAATCAGATGAATGGATTAGATAAAGGGCAAACTACCACAAGAGTAATTCTCAATTTTGGTGTACCCAACGAAATAAATTAAGCAGTCAGTTTGATCTTAATAAATAGTAGAACTAAATTAAATATTGTGTGGTGACTCTATTTATTTATTACATTAATTATAGACATACAAATATTATACGTAAAGGGTCATTGCAATATAACAATAAAAGCAAATATTTTATATACTTATATGGATGCTAAACTTCACTACACCCGAAAATTGATCAGTAAAAATAATGCCACACTCACACATCACGCAGTAGATTTGGTTATATGTTGTTATGAGCTCGTACCGAATCAACAAGAACAACCAAAGCAGGCATCAATAACAGCTATGTGTCACAATCTTACACATAGCGGAATTTGCAAACCATAATCGACCACGGTACTAGGTAGCAGCTATGTGCATTTCACATAACTGTGTTTAATTGCAACACACATAGCGGTTTAGGTTCTAAACAATTTCCATAAAAATCTGACGATAATTCACATAGCTGGTTTTCTACAACGGTGACGGTTAATATTTTGCACCACCCATTTTAACACTCATTTTTCATCAAATGTGCACATAGCGACTTTTGCAGGCGGAACGACGGTTTACAGTCTTGTTTTTGGTATATATATATATTTTGGCAAGTGTGTGCATGTTTCTTATATCCGTTCCTGTATTTTGACGCTAATTATCCCTCTTGCGAGCTCCTCCCCCTGCAGCATGGTTTCTACTATCTTATCCTTACTTAGGATAATTCCAACCCTGGCGCTGGTTTCGCCCCTCAGACTTTTCCATCGTTCGCACTCGAAGAAAGTGTGTTCCACATCGTCTTTTGGGTTGTTGCAGTAGATGCAGCTTTCGTCTTCAGTTTAGTTTTTGTTAGATTTAGTGATTTAAAATTTTCAGGCAAGTAGGAATTCTTATACAAAATAGTTTCTGAATGTTCCACAGTACAGGACATGATTCGTAACTTTAAAACAAGTTAACATTTTCCTTTTGAGTATTTACGCTTCTATTAATATAAATACTTTTCAATAAATGTTCAAAATTTAAGAAATTTGATTGAACCATTTCAACTACTTTCAGTTTAGGATTTCGGTGAATCATTCTGATTAGATTTATCCAGTCTTTGGGAATCTCAGTGTCAGCATTTGTCTTTTTCTTCTCTCTTTCTATGGCATTATGGATGGTATCTGCTTCCATGTGAGTATGTCCGGGTTCTAGGAATTTGTGGTTTCTTTCAATTCCCCTGTTGGTTATTCGATAGCTTCTAACTATTTCAAGAAACATAACAGCTACAAATATAATACGATTCTGACCTGAGCAACGGTCGCTGTATATATTAATTGTTTCTATTTCATCCGGAATGTTTTCTTTAAAAAACTTATACAAGCAAGAAGCTATATCTTGACCACCACGTTTGGCCAGCGATTCGTTCCAAACGTAACAGATAGCTCGGTTGGAATTCTGAGTGATTACATACAATGTTCAATTGAATGTCCAAAGTTGTCGCTTATAAAATGATTCTCTAGTTTTAAGATATGCTGTGGGCAGACATTTTTGTAAGCCACCGTCATTGTTTTATTAGAATGTTTACTTCAAAATTTATCATCTTTTTTTCATTATGGGCTGCTTCGGCAGCATTTATATGTTCATTCATTAAGTTACTGTATTTCTTCTGTTCTTTTCGCAATTCTTTGAGTTAATGACCATTTTATACTTATCGCATTTAGCAGATGTATCGTTTTTCGGTTTCTTAAATGCCAAGTTGAAACATTCTCCATATATTTTTCGATAAAATGATTCGCTTTGATAAGCAATATTACGTTTATTACAGAACTCTTTGTATAATTTGTACATCTTTAATACAGTTAATTTTTGTGAAAGGTACTTTTTTTGTGTGGCTACTGGACTAATGGCTTTCAAAGGCTGGAAAGCTATTGCTCTTTTATAGTATTAACATGATCTTCATAAATTCGTTTTTGATTGCCATTTTTTCGTTGGTCTTCTGAACAAACTCCTAACGTTGAAACTATTTGCTTTTCGCATATTACTCTTCAGTGGCGTTGCGTAACTAATTGCTACTATACACTAACTCGATACGTCTATGTTTACATTGTGCAAATTTTTCAGTCTTGTAACATAGTGTTTCTCAGAAAGGTTTTACACGTTTTAATGTAGAAAAATACCGTTCGGCTTCTGCCGTAGACATGGAGATGGTAATAATTATGTCCATGAATTTTAGAGTCTCTTCAAACATATTTTGTAGATTGTTTTCATATAAAAAGAAAAAAGCGCCGAAACTCCACTTTTTTTCTGAATTATATTCTCTTGTAGATAATCTCTAACTCGGTACGCAGCTTTTTTGCTTCGAAATATGTCCAAATTCTCTAAACTGCTTGTCAATTTTGCTAACTGTACATTGAGATATGGGTGGTAATTCTGGAAATTTCTTCCTGAAGAGGCGAACAACTTCGGCTTGAGTACGTGTTGTTCTATCTCCATAACCGATCATCATCACTATAGTTATTTTATGAATTTCAGTTACATACACCATCTTTGCAGTAAATCTAAATCGACGACGATTTTTAAATTTGCTTTCGGCTGACTTTCAAACTGGCTTTGACACTACTTTGAAGGTAGGTACATTGTATTTATTAAAATTGATATTTTCGAAATTATTTTTTTCCTCGTTAATTTCGAATGGGATTCAAAAACCAGACACAGTGCTGAATTCCCCTTTCCAATGATGTTCCACTTGGCAAACCGTCTCATTAAAAAAAATGTCGGTGACGTCACCGACAGAAGTCACGTGAGCCATTAGTGCAACCAATAGGTCCTAAATATCCGCTACAATCTAAATCGATTGACGTGTTTCGGCATATCAGTGACAAGTGTCAAAATATGGAGATATTGAATTTATTCCATTTGGCTGATGCACACTGTATTGTAAAGGTATATTGTAATATTATTATGATTATGAATTAATAAATAAATAAATACCCTACACATATTTTTCTTTTCAAATCAAATTTTAACTGATTAAAATCAATAATTATCCGTATCAATGGGTTCATTGAATTTGTGTTTTGCCCTTTTTTAGTATCGCACACATCTGCAAATAAAATAAATTATGGCTAGCTCAATTTTGATAGGCATGGACTCAAAATCTGGTTGGGTTCCCCTATTTGTTCAAAATAAAAATCCCTGTGTTATGCCACTGGGCTATGAAATTTAGAAGTATCAATTGCGCAAACTCGCTGCGCTGTCAAAATTATCTATTACCAAATTAATCTTACGTGCGGTTCGATTCTTTGTTGATTAGTGAATTTAAAAGCAAATCCATGAACAAATAAACAGGTAAATAAAATTTCGCGCTTTATTAAGCGTTCCTAATTGTGTTTTGTTTTAGATCGATGTAGTAACGTCCTTCGCAGGCATTTGTCTTATTAAGGCGTCCCTACATAACCTCAACTTAGATTTACAAATTCTGGAACTCCTGGACTATTTTGATGTATTGTAAATTTGGGATCGGATTCCTCTCAACAAGCTCGTTCCTCGTGGTAAATTTCGTAGCTCTAGCACGCTTATTTGCTTGACATCACTAACCTTAACCTCACTTAGACTGCCGCTGGCTTCTCGAACAGTTTCTCCTGAAGCTTGTGGCTGGATGCTGGACCCCGGGATACTGTAACTGCTGTGCTGGCCTCGTACACACCGGGCGGAACTGCTGACACCCTCTCTCAGGTTCTGGAACTCCAATGAAGCCCGCAACTTGTGCTCGGAAAGCTGAACTGGTCTGCCGATCTTCTCGGAAACGGTCACAGTAGAAAATATTTTTTTATGTGCTGGATTTTAATGCCCACATTCACACATATACACTAGAATCTGCTGATTAAGCCGGTATAATTTTTATTAATTTATTTTAATGGTAAATGGTAAAAATTGCAAATAAACTGGAGACACAAATTTGGCTTGTCAGCAATTAATTTATTTTCAATTGTTTCTCCTCCCGTCTGTTAACAACAATTGTCTATCTGGCTACATAAAAACGGATGTTGACTGAATACAATGCAACTTCTTATAAACTAAAATTACAACTTAATTAATAAAACTGTACATATTCTTATGTCTAAATTATTGTTTGTCCATGTTTGCAATTTATCTAAGTTCTAGTGCCACTCACAAAGTTTTAATTTAATTGTCTGTTCACTTGTGGCATTACACTGACTTATTTTTAACCACAAATTTTATCTACTTCCTTTAGTGTGTACTTTTCTTGCAGTTTAATAAAATCTGTCTTATTTTCACCATTTGAGGCTTTCGCGGTTACTCGAATTATTCTCCTTAGCATAGAATTTCGGCTTAGACCGCGTAGTATTTGTATATGAATACCCAGCATTTTCTGGCTTAATGTGCCTTGCAACCTTGTGAAGTCGAGCAAAAACCCGCGCGATGGCCATGCTCTCTGGTGGCTCGTGTAGTTTGAGTATCTCGAGAACGAGGATACTTAGGCAGATTTGGCCGTTTTGCTGTTTGTGCATCCATATTCACTAACGTTTCGCAAGACCTTGCAGCTTGCATCATCAGAGTGAAAGTCGCACTAAGAACCGAAGGTCGGTGTGGAGCTATTTATAGTCCTCTGTGCCAGGCGCGCGGAGTGGCGTAACGCTGGTTGGTCAATCCAAGTGCAACGTAATCCGTGGGGCGTGGCCGTATGACGCACCGTGGTTGTATGCTTTAGATCGTGTATCACAGGGGTCCACGTTTTACTAAGTTTAAAGCCATCTTCCCTGTTGATATTATTTGGATGGTTTTCTATTTCTATGGCTTCACGTATAACTCGCGGGAAGTAATGAGGTATTCTGGCAAGTACTCTGGCATGCTCAAATTCTAGAGTGTGTCCATTTGTAAATGTATGCTCAGCTACGGCTGATTTTGTGATGCGTTTGTGTTTGCAATCGCCTTTATGTTCTTGGAGTCTTAGATCAACGGAACGACCAGTCTGTCCAATGTAACTCGAGCCGCAAGAACAAGGAATGCGATATACGCCAGCGGTTTTTTAAACTTGGAATCTTGTCTTTTACCGATCTGAAGCCGTTACCCAAAGTTTCCTTGCTCGTGAACACAGTTTTGATGTTGCATCGTTGCAGGACACGTCCAAAATGCGCATGTCCGAATTGTGTAGCCAACGGTGTTAGGACGCATACACACATCACACACATTCTATACTATATTGTACTGACCGACGAAATCTCATATTACTGTTGAGATGGGAAAGGAGTTTTAGTATAGAGATGCGTGAAAGTCTAGAAGCGTGATGGCGGAAATTGGAAGTAATATAAAATTTAAAATATTTTTATAAATTAATAATTATAGGGGTGCGCGCGCACCTGCGCACCTTAACAGAAAACGCCACTGCTACTCTTACTCTTTTTAGAGAAATTGACAAGAGTATTCAAAAACATTTCTTGACAAACTTCTATCGTCATCCGATTTTTTTTAAATTATATCGTTTAGTAAAGTTTCTACGAGAAGGCGAATTTCCGTCTCAGCGTAATCTTTGCACATTTGTATCTGAGTCCTTAACGTGAAGCAAAATGAGCTGTTGGTTGCTTAATGACAGTTTATAGAAATCTTCAAAAATATTCCCTCTTGTCTCGTGAAGAAAGTTATCTGTGCATTTGCGACATGTGTCACCACATTGGAGAAAGCATTCGCTTAACTGGCACAGCCACCTTTTTATAATTTAGAGACTCTTCGCCGGCAGTTTTCTTTCTTTTATTCACATTTTTATACCAAGTATCAGGATTTCGCTTTCTTTTGGGAATTCCTGGCTTTACGCTTTATGGTATGCTTTCCTTTGTGGATAGAAATACCTAAATTACTTTTACTTCTTACGCCTATATCTTTTTTAGGTTCCGAAGTTTTAGGATTTGTTGTATTTGATCTTCTGTTGGATTTGAGAATCTGGTCATTGTCTGAACTTGAAGTAATAGAACTCGGTGGTGCATATGATGATCCACTATCAGAATATGCCTCAGATAGTTCGACTTACTATAGTAATTTATGTATTGATTATTTTTCTTATTTATAAACAATAATTAAAATTAGAAATAAAATGATATAAAAAAAAATTAGCCGCGCATGTACGGCTCAAAACCAAACTTACAAAATTTCACCGGAAAAATTAATTGCATAATCGGAATCAGAAAATATATCTGTTTTATTTAGATTTTTATACTGATTCCGAATATGCCACTCAATTTTCGAAAACTCTCTTTCTCTCTCTCTCTCCCACCCTCCCTCCCTCCCCCTCGCCCCCTCCCTCCCCCCTCGCCCACCCTCCCTCCCTCCCTCGCCCACCACCCTCCCCCCTCGCCCCCCTCCCCCTCCCTCGCCCACCCTCCCTCCCTCCCTCGCCCACCCTCCCTCCCTCCCTCGCCACCTCCCTCCCCCTCGCCCACCCTCCCTCGCCCACCCTCCCTCTCTCCCTCGCCCACCCTCCCTCCCTCCCTCGCCCACCCTCCCTTCCTCCCTCGCCCACCCACCCTCCCTCCCTCCCTCCCTCGCCCACCCTCCCTCCCCTCCCTCGCCCACCCTCCCTCCCTCCCTCGCCCACCCCTCCCTCCCTCCCTCGCCCACCCTCCCTCCTTCCCTCGCCCACCCTCCCTCCCTCCCCTCTACCAGAAAATGTCAAAAAATATATACCGTGTCATTTAAAAAAAATTGCACGTGACGTCTCCACTCTGAAACAATTGAAGATAAAAATTTTTTGATAGTGTTAAAATGTAGGTTTTTATGTGCCATTTGATTTGATGTAAGGTTTATTGGGTCTAAAATAAATAATAAAGTAGCTAGAAGGCGGGGCCTTTTTTATAGAACAGACTGTATACATCAACAGTATTTCTATTTATTCTTATTCCACCAAAAGGGAATAATGGATGAGGCGATGGAATATATTCAGAAGATGTTGGAACAATTGCTTCGTAATGATCTGCACGTCCTTCAATGGGTTTAACAGCTTTTCCAGATGCTGTACAATGAACTACACTTACGGTTCGCGTTCTATTTAAAAAAAAATTACATTAATATTTTTTTACAAAAAACCTTGTTACCTGAATGTTGTTCTATTGCGTAAAGATTTCGCGTCCAAATTTCGTTGCCATAATATTGGTATAAATAAATTGGCCGTGAAATGGCTATTGCAGTTGCAAATTCTATTTCGTCACTGGCAAACGCGTTCAATGGCCCTTTCCGTTTGAGTTCTGCTGTTATGTTCCCGTCAATTCTACGACACATGTCTTCGAAATATTCAACATACATTCAACTACACTTAATGGCTCGCGTTCTATTTAAAAAAATAATACATTAATATTTTTTAAACAAAAAACCTTGTTACCTGAGTGTTGTTCTATTGCGCAAAGATTTCGCGTCCAAATTTCGTTTCCCTAATATTGGGTTAATAAATTGGCCGTGAAATGACTATTGCAGTTGCAAATTCTATTTCGTCACTGGCATACGCGTTCAATGACCCTTGCCGTTTGAGTTCAGCTGTTATGTTCCCGTCAATTCTAGGACACATTTCTTCGAAATATTCAACATTTTCAGCCATAGCCATCAGAGAAGCAAATCTAACAATACTGCTGTATTTCTCGTTTCCGAATAAGCAAATCGATATAGAATTGAACCAACAATTGCCATCCCCTGTTGTTACTAATTGTTTGAAATTATTGCGGCATTCTCTTGGTAATAATTAATTGATCGCCGGTCGCCTCAGGAGAGAAAACTACATAAAATTGATATTAAAGCCTAAAATGTGAAAATTCGAACATTAAAGTCGCCTCTCCATACAACTAGCATGTTTTGTCGCTCGTTTTCATATAATATTGTTAAGTTCTACAACTCCTTACCATCTTTATTTAATGAATCATCGTCTTCAAAATTTAATAACAGTATCTTCACGTATTTTCTAAATAACTGAATACCTTCTTAGACCAGTGGTCAGTTCAACAAATTGTTTTTGTTATAAACCCACAGGTAAACTGATAGTCATGTCACTAAGACACTAAATTATTTCTATGGCATATAAGTCACTAAATTAAATTATCTTGATGGCATATAAGTAATTATCTATTATATTAATTATTGTAACTAGGTTAAGTGGAAGAGCAGTAATTTTACCAAAATTACTGAACTTTGCCTTTTGTTATCTTGAATTGTGAATTCAATTGAAAGAATTGGAATTATTTATTTTGTGATAACAATAAAGACATTATTATTATTATTATTATTAATATTGATAATAATAATGGAATGTACGAATTTAAATTTCAAGTATGCCGTGGATAATTATCGAAGCAAAGCCACCCCGAAACTGCAGGAGCTAGGCAGGATGCCAGCAGGTGTTGAAAATGAAATCCGGACAGCAATCTTGCTTCCAAGATTAAATTCTTGGGTAAAACTGTCAATTAAGAGCTAAAGAAACATCAAACAGAAAACCTCAATCGTACCTGAATCAAAACTATCAGCTCTTCAAAACTAATCGTCGTGGCGTAATAAAGCACGAACGGGACCTTTTTAGAAGCAAGTCGCTTCGTTGAGGTGCAGGAAAATAATGCCAGCGCATTTGGCCAACTGGCAAGATGCTGGGAAAAAAGATTAAAAAAAAGCGCTATACTCGGCTGATAGCGAGCGGCGATTTAGGCAGATATTCCAATGGACAAAAGTGGGAAATTAACAATTCGAAATGCGAACTGCTTATGATTTAAATTAAATATACAGGTTAGACCAGAAATAATTGGTATGTGGAGAAAACATTTGAGCAAAGCCGAAAAATGGTTTCAAAGTCAGTTCGAACTATAACCTATAATTTATAGTTTTGACATTAGTAGCTTAATTAATTGTTTCTAGTTACCCATAGCTTGACTTAAAAGTATTAACCACGATATAAAGGATTGTTTTTAATTGGATTTTGACATTGACAATCCGGGACTATAGTGAATAGTTAGTAGTCTAAGAGCTGGTGACATTTTTTAGTGCTCATAGTTAAGGCCTATTTTTGGACAGAATGTTGCTGGAGGCATGTATAAATGTTATCTGTAAGGATTATCCTTGATAGCGGTATTGAAGGGAGGCAGAACACCCCCAATTTTCACTGTAAGTATATGTCAAATTCGAGGTTAGCAGGTTAGGTTTTGCTTCAGTTTGTTGATACCAAATATTCAGCATCGACATTAAATTTTGAACACCCAGTAACAAAAGGGGTGGTGGATAAACATCAAGTATGCAGATCAGCACGGCGGTTATTGCCCAAATAACCAATGTATCTCTATGTGAAATTTCAATGGCCAACTCAGTTTTATCGGAGAGTGGGTGGATTCAATTATTACAATTAAACAAACCACTAATATGCAAAAGGTCTTATTTTTAGGCGTCAGGTTTGACAAAGCCCCAAAGAAATACAATTTACTACGATTCAGCATATCAAACCTTATGACTGGAATCGCACGGAATGCGTTGCAAACACAACTTAATTGTTGCTATTTAATCTGCTGTGGCAAACTAAAATTATTACCACCTGTAACGTTGCTTCAAGAGCACAACCAATAACATAACATTAAAAAAACGGTTAGTATATTTGGTTTATTTCGTATTAATCAAATAGACAACAAAATTTCTAATAAAATATTAAATTTACATGCAATAATTCGAGTTTCACAAAATGAGGGGTATCAAATTCAAACATTGAAGTCGCGAACAGCAATAAAGTGCAATGACCCTAAAGACAATAACTTATGCAAAGCAATATTTCAAACATCACAAAACGAGTATGTTATTCAAATAGTAAATATATAGATCAAACGGCAATACACCTGAATTTTGTATATCGTAGAGTGTAATCATATTATGACTAGCAGTTCATTCTGCGTTCATTCAACCATTCATACAATTAGTCAAATAATATGCTTACCATTGAAGCTCCTCTTGCCAAAACTCTGCCACCGCTTGCAAAATCAAATAGTGTTTACATTTACCATTTGCAGAAACGAGTACCTTCTCGCTTGCAGTATGGAAATTGCTGTATTAACATGTAATAAAAGAAAATGCTAGATCGCGTCCTTTGGTCTGGATTGTAGCAACCGCTTGAAGAATCCCTCAGTAAATTAGTATAGATGTGGTAGCTTCACTGTACAACGATGCGCCGCTCTCGTGAGAAATGTGGTCTTGTGTCCCTGCTCACGTGAAACGGAAAACTTAGCAAAGTAACAGGTGTGACCTTGCGATGTAGCGCTAAATAAGAACGAACACACAACGCAATTAGCGAACAATCTAAAGCAAATCTGACGTTGCCTACCTTTTGCAATGGAAGCGCCGAATTTACAACTGCGCCGCTCTGTTCCTGTTCCTCTGTTCTCAAATCTCATATTACAATGGTTTTATAAGTGAGCGACAATTCGTCCCCACGAAATAAACATCAAAACCATACTGATAAATCCGTAAATTAACGTTTACGACAATTAATTCTGCCACGTGCAGAATTATAAAATCAGCTCTGGCATTGCGTCTGGAAACACGACCTCTCGAAGTGCGTCCTGGCTGCAGAAGACACACGATCTCTTGCGCAGGCCAAAGTGCGTTCGCAAAATGAAAATATTAAGCGCATGCGTTCGGATATCAGAAAATATTAGCAGTTCAACTAACTGTGTCAAAACTGACGGAAAATCTAACCTGATAACCTCGAATTTGACATAGACTTACAGTGCCACCATTCTATTATTCATACGCTTCGATTTCCACAGCCGCCCTTTATGAACTTTTTAATGTAAGTCTATGTCAAATTCGAGGTTAGCAGGTTAGGTTTTCCATCAGTTTTGACACAGACTGACGCAAAACCTAACCTGCTAACCTCGAATTTGACATATACTTAAGTGAAAATTGGGGGTGTTCTGCCTCCGTCCGATACCGCTATCAAGGATAATCCTTACAAATGACACTTATACATGTCTCCAGCAACATTTTCTCAAAAAATAGGCCTTAACTAAATGATCACTAAAAAATGTCACCACCTCTCCTACTATAGGTAAGTTATTGACCGCGTGTTTTTTTTTGTGCAAGTTTTAATGTACTGGTGTCGTTCACCTTTAACTTAGATTTGATTACCAAGCGGCTCGTCAAATTTAGTGGAGATAAATGATGGAAAAAATATGCTCTGTCACTGGTTGAAATTATTGCATGAACTTCCGTAACACGCTGTATATAACTCTTCTTTACTTTTTTATTTATTCTAGACTGTGATACCCTTATTATGGGGTGTGGTGATGATAAAATCACTCTTTGGAACATGGAGCACGGTTACGTCGTTGCTACTATTGATCTCATGGTTACCAACCAACAACCTCGAATCCTTTGGGCCAAGTGTGACAGGGTGAGTTTTGTGTTGTCGTCTTTTGAACTTTAATTAATTTCAACAAATCAACAAGAGGGCCCTCAAGGATCACTTTGTAGCCCACCACTGTTTATTTACTTCAAGAAAACTGTACTAAGGAGACGTAACTTGCTATGATGGCTGTGCATAAAAGCGGCTCTAATACCGGGGAGAGCCGTTGCGGCACTGTCGAAAGCGTGCACATTTTCGTTCGTTTTCGCTGCCGTTCGAGAGTTGGAAGCAAGCTAAATGAACCTGTAATCGCGGTTAAAAGTCAGTTTACGGTTGTTAATCAAATGGAATGTATTTCAAGTGTGTTATTAATTGTTAAAACATGGCCCGAATGTGTTGTGTCAATATATGCGGCCGGGTACACTCAGCAAATATTTGACATTGACAGTTCACGAGTTTTGTGAATGGATAATAGTACACGACGACCGCCATATTAGTCAACTTTTAGCGGTCCGCTTCGACACGCCAGTTATTTCTCCTTAGTACAGTCTTCTTGATTTACTTATTAAAGATGTTTGTAACATTCACCACAAAAAAAGTAAGGGCAGATTCTATGCCAGAAAGTAAGAAGCAAAGTATCTATGAAGGTGTACTTGGAAACCATTACATACGGAGATGTGCGCCTTCAAATTACCAACATTTATTGCCTTTTTTTAAATTCTCCACTATTACGATAACCTTTTCATATTTAATATCATGTCACAGGTATAATTTTGATTTTATTGGTTTTAATTTTTATTGTATTTTTTAATCCTTAGTAAAATTCTTAATTTGAGGATAATCCCTCGTGGAAAATGAACAATTTTATGAAAAAACAATTCTCATCTTATACCGGGTGTCCGTTCTCAAAGTCGAACATAGGCAATTAACATGGTATTGAATGTTTTTGCCGATTCCTGCTCGCCAATTTAACTCACAGGGAAGGTAATGGTATCAATGGAAAGATAAAATTATTACGCATCAAATGATACCAATAATGATATTCAAGATAAGATTTTTGTTTTAAAATACTAATTTTAAACTTGGGAATAAATAAATATGTCATGCCTTGCTTTTCAAGTTCGATAGCATTTGTCAAGAAAATTGGTAATTAGTTGGCGTAAATCAGGTATTTTCTGTCAACGTCTGTTAGAATTATCTACAGAAACATGAATTATTTCAATGAAGAACGAGTGAATGCACTAATGTTAATTGCCTATGTTCGACTTTGAGAATGGACACCCGGTATACAGCCTGTTCAAAATTAAGTGTGCACTATTGCTATCTCAAGTTGCTATTATAGCTACAAAGTTGGTTAAATAGTAGCATATTTCGTGCCGATTAAAGTGGCGCACACAAAAAAACAATTGAACGTCGGGTTTTTGACATATCAAAAAATGCATGTTTTTTTAAATGGAATTTCCTGCATATTTTGACGTCAAACGATAGCCAATCTTTTTCTGAACAAAAAACTTCTTATACCCTACTATCCTAAAGTTAATAACAATGGAGATATAAGCCTGTTAAAAATTAAATGTGCACTATTGCTAACTTGTTTATTATGGGAGCTACGACGTCGGTTAAATGGGCGAAGTAGTAGTATTTTTTACGTGAATTACGGGAGTAATTATAAAAAAACTAAATTAAAAAAGTTATTTAAATTTAAATGTTTTGCGAAAGCGTTAAATAAAATGGTTAGGTAGCCATGAAAAAAACAAAGTTTTATTTAATCAAACAAAATATGAAAACAAAATAATCAAAGCAAATGTTCAAAAATATTTCCTTCTTGTTCCATACACTTAATTAGTCTTTTGCGAACACTGAGTATTGCTTGCAAAATAGATCTACCATCAATATTCCTGATAATCGTGGTAATACCCTCTGTCAGTTCCTCTAAAGTTGCATATCGTATTCTGTACACTTCATTTTTCACATGACCCCATAAAAAGAAGTATAATGGCGTCATGTCTGGCGACCGCGAGGACCATTGAATGGGGCCATTTGTACCAATCCAACGATCTTCAAATAACCTTCCCAATAGTTCATTTGTACCATGATAATTATGGGCTGGTGCTCCATCTTGTTGAAAATAGAGTAATTGCCGGTCTATCAAATTTCAGTTATCCAGAAAATTTTCTTAAATGCCTGTCATCAATTCTACATAGCGTTGTCCTGATAAATTACCATGATAAAAAAAGGTCCCAATATTCTGGAACCTCTATTATTCCACATCAAACATTCACACTAAAACGATTTTGCGGATTATGTGGATGGACCATAAAGGGGTTTTCACGGCTCCAATAGTGTTGATTTTTTCTATTAAACATTCCATTATTGGAAAAATTACATTCGTCACTCCATAAAATATGTTTTAAAATATTACGTTAATAAGCCAACGAGAAAAGTTCAGTCTTCTAGCGTAATCCCCGGGTGTAAAGTCTGGATCGGTCGATATTTATATGGAACATATTTATGTTTTCTTAAAGTATTCTGAATACTACCTAGAGAAATATGTGATTCTTTTAACAAATCTCGTACGGAATCATTAGGACTGGCTTCAAAGTATGCTAGAACATGAATCTCCGTTTCCTCATTTATAATAAATAGTTTCTTCTTTCTTTTTTTGCCAAAAACTTCTTCATTTTCTCTTAAGTTTTCTATAATATTTCAAAAAATATAGACGGCCGGGAATCTCACGATCAGGAAATGTCTGGCTATAGTAATCTCGGGCGCTACCTGCATTTTTTCTACATATTATGTACGCTTCCAACATATCACACTTTTCCAAATGTGTAAAAACCATTTTTCACTGAGTAAATCACAATCATTTTAAAGAAAAAACTCTTGCGTCTTTAATCTGACAGATTGAAAACAAACCTGTCATCTTTTGTTTAGTTAAATAAAACTTTGTTTCTTTTTCATGGCTACCTAACCATTTTATTTATAATACAGTTCTAGAAGTATTTTGCAAGCAATACTCACAGCCGTATTTATAGTCGTTCGCCAGCGGCTCGCCGGCGAGTCTCCGGAGATTCGTTATGAATAGTATGTTGGCGGCACTGTACGTCTATGTCAAATTCGAGGTTAGCAGGTTAGATTTTGTGTCAATTTCTGTCAAAACTGAAGAAAAACCTAACCTGCTAACCTCGAATTTGACATAGACGTACAGTGCCGCCAACATACTATTCATAACGAATCTCCGGCGACTCGCCGGCGAGCCGCTGGCGAACGACTATGAATACGGCTGTCAGTGTTCGCAAAAGACTAATTTAAATGTATGGAAGAAGAAGGAAATATTTTTGAACATTTGCTTTGATTATTTTGTTTGATTAAATAAAACTTTGTGTTTTTCATGGCTACCTAACCATTTTATTTAACGCTTTCGCAAAACATTTAAATTTAAATAACTTTTAACTTTAATTTTTTTGCAGCAACTCATTTAAACTTGTTTGTATATATATATATTAGCACTATGGGCCTTGGAGGCCCTTGGCTTGTTGCACGATTGATGCCCATTTTTTCCTATCCCTGGCCTTCACTTCCCACTCTCGGATATTTAGGTAATTCAGATCCTCTTGCACCTCACTTCTCCATTGCGTTCTCGGCCTTCCACGTCTTCGTCTTCCACCCATCTCCGCAGCCCATATTTTTTTTGTTGTCCTCTCGCTCATTCTTGTTAGGTGCCCCAACCATCTAATTCTTTGTGCTTTAGCAACTCCCACAATATCTGCGTCATCATAAAGTTCCCTGATTTCCCTGTTCGTTCTTCTCTCCCATCCCCAAACTTGTTTGTAGAGAATGTAATTTTATTTCAAAACATGTTAAAATGTATAGGGTGTTTCAATAAAAAAAACGTTTTGCTAAATATCTCAAAAAAGCAATGTTCAATTGTTTTTTTATAATTACCCTCGTAATTCATGTAAAAAATACTACTACTCCGCCCATTTAACAAGTTAGCAATAGTGCACATTTAATTTTGAACAGGCGTATATCTCCATTGTTATTAACTTTAGGATAGTAGGGTATAAGAAGTTTTTTGTTCAGAAGAAGATTGGCTATCGTTTGACGTCAAAATATACAGAGGGTTCCATTAAAAAAAAATGCATTTTTTGACATATGTCAAGAACCCGACGCTCAATTGTTTTTTTGTTTGCGCCATTTTAATCGGCATGAAATATGCTACTATTTTACTAATTTAACCAACTTTGTAGCTATAATAGCAACCGAGATAGCAATAGTGCACACTACATTTTGAACAGGCTGTATACTGGAAATGCCCATCACGGTAATTATATTATCCATTGCTCAATTACAGGGATTCCTCTTCACTCTTCATCATTTCAACGATGGACTTTTGTCTTTGATTGCGATAAACACTTTTGATTCCACGTGGAAGAAATTACAAGTGTACAAGCCTGCGCAAGAGAATGACAAGTACTATTTTATTAGATTCTAAATATCTCTTTTCTAATAATTAATTTTTACAGTTTACTGGGTGTTTGTATGGAGAAGGGGTTAGTTGTGGCATTTTATGATTCGAGCGTCCTGTGCTGGAAGGCCGAGACAGGCGAATTGATTGTGGAAGATACGTACGAAGATAGTGTGTTTTTGCCGTTTGGAAAATACGTCGTGGTAGTGCTTAAAAATCAGGTTCATGTTAGACATGCCTTAGAATACCTAGTTAATAACGAAGATTCTTAAAACTATTTTGTATATATAGTTAAATTATTACATAAATATATCTGTACTGTTATGTATATACTACTTAGGAATATTAAAAGGCTATGGTCTGTAACTGTTTTGTGTGTAGCCTTCCAAGTATATGAATCCCTCTTAAATGTCAAACAGTTACATTCTTTTTAAAGAAAAATGTAACATTTTTGTGGAATTTGTCATTTTGTCTGTGCAAACCGTTCGAATTTTTGAACTATCATTAAAATTTTCCGGTAAATTACAAATTTAAACTACCACCATTTTGTAGGCGAGTGGAGTTTAGCATGAGCCAATAAAATTTAAATATAAAAATGCCTCCTCGATTGGAAAGTTAAAAGACCCGATAGTTTCCGAATACGACCAATTTATTTACACGTATTTTGGTACCTTCGTTCATAATAATTATAGAATTTGTAATAAAGTTTTAATTTATTTTAAAATATAAGGATTATTCTACTTTTTAATGATATTTTAGTATGTAAAATACGATTGTGAGTTCAAGTTCGATTCGAGACAGTTTGACGAAAAGATGCTGGAAGTGTGGTTTGAAAAATCATGGTTCATTCCTGTTTCACTCATTTTTCATTTATACAGTGTGTTTCACTTTACATGGAAGCACCCCTGTATTTTCTTTGTTTTTGTATGAATCGATTTGAATTTTTTACCAGTTGTACAACTCACCAAGAGGCATCTACTCATGTCCTTGAGCGGAAATGACGTTTTTAGCCTGGCCTACTACGATCAAGAACATGGGTCGTATTGTCAATATTTTGCATCGCGTTAGAGTTACAGCAAAAAGTTATTAAGAAAAGTTATTTAGAATCAAAAGAATACCCCAAATACCGATTTTCGTTTAATAATTCGAATTTTTAATTTTTATCCATAAATTTGTCAAAGTCTCAATTTTCAACTTTTAATTTGGTATTAAATGGTGCCATGGAGAAACAACATTTTTATTATTGTTGCAAACGTCATTAGGTCTTAATAATGGCTGAATTACGTTTAACTGTAGCTGAGAAAGTAGAAATAATTGGAATTAATGGTGAAAATGCAAGATCCAATAGAGAAGTAGCTAGAATATTTAATGGAAGGCATCCAGGGCGTGCACCTATTTATCCAGGAACTGTTTCAAAATTTAATCAACTTTTTAATTTAACTGGAAATGTTGTTAAGCCCAGACCAAGAAGAATAGTTCGAGAGCATCCCTCGGAGGAAATGATTTTGGCGGTTTATGACGCGAATCCTCCTGAGATATGGTATTAAATGTAACTATTGCACTATCGAAAATTTTCCGCTGCTTGCATCTTCAGAAACTAAGTGCCAAGAAAAATAGGTGCACGCCCTGGATGCCTTCCATTAAATATTCTAGCTACTTCTCTATTGGATCTTGCAATTTCACCATTAATTCCAATTACTTCTACTTTCTCAGCTACAGTTAAACGTAATTCAGCCATTATTAAGACCAAATGACGTTTGCAACAATAATAAAAATGTTGTTTCTCGATGGCACCATTTAATACCAAATTAAAAGTTGAAAATTGCGACTTTGACAAATTTATGGATAAAAATTAAAAATTCGAATTATTAAACGAAAATCGGTATTTGGGGTATTCTTTTGATTCTAAACAACTTTTCTTAATAACTTTTTGCTGTAACTCTAACGCGATGCAAAATATTAACAATACGACCCACGTTCTTGATCGTAGTAGGCAAGGCTAAAAACGTAATTTGCGCTCAAGGACATGAATAGATGCCTCTTGGTGAGTTGTATAACTGGTAAAAAATTCAAATCGATTTATACAAAAACAAAGAAAATACAGGGGTGCTTCCATGTAAAGTGAAACACACTGTATATAGCTAGCAAATCTTGTTTACTGAAAATGCCAGAAACATTTCTACATCTTTTTTAAGTGTGTAATATACTTTGAAAATGTAACTATGCCAATTTTCGTAATTATTTCAGAAACTGTGTTAACTCATTGGCTCCTATGGATTTTTTTTTGTGGGACACCCTATATACACTTTGTAATAATTTGTTCTATTTAAAGAATGTGAAAATTTTCTAAGCAAATGTAGCTTGAATGCTGTATATTTTTAAACGTTTTATAAATCTGAACGCCTATAGGTTAAGAATGTACTACTAAGATAATTTAAATAAAAAATGTGATATGAATGTATGTCGAAAAATATTGAATTTCATAATGAAGTTGCATGAATATTAACTTTAGTCATTACTCGTTACAATATGGTTAGTAACTATACAGCATTCACAATCTTTTAGACCATAGCACCTAGGACGTAGTTTTAGACATTGGATTTATTATGTTGGTATTAAATTTATTTGAAAATCGAACAATTTGTGATTTTGTCAGATGTTGAGTGATTGTTTATGTATAGGATATTGTAACCCAGGGGGTTGTTTTGTCACCCCCCGGGTTACCAGTTTTACGTGCTGCCACGTTTGTGTGATATAGGGGTTGGTTTGAACCCGTAGATCACTATTTGCAAGTAGGGGATATGGTACCTTAGGGGTGGTAAGGGCTAGATTTGATTAAATAAAACACCCACAAAAGAACAAATAAACATATTGAAAGAAACTAATAATTCTGCACAATTACAATTCGCTTCTGCCCTATCTGTTCATTGATTAATTAACTGTAAGCTTCGTAAAAAGGATTAATCAAAATTATGCTTAATTTTTATGACACCAATTTACTTTGGAAGGGAAGAACAAACATAGCAGCCCTGCTTTTAGTTGGTTAATAAAATACCATAAATGACTGACCTTCGTCCAGATGCCGTCTCTTGAACATGGAAGGTGAATGTTAATTTTAATTTACTCGGTACGCCCGAAAGTATTATGGATTTCGAAAAGTGTTAGGATGTTACTTGAATGCCCCTGGCTTCATTGGTATTCCATTTCTTTTGAGTGGCTCGGCATTGCACTAGCTCACAAATATTTTAAATAGAACTTTCAATTTTAACTTTGATTGTTTCGCGTGGCACGCGGCTCGCGCCGTGGTGCCGTACGCCAAAAGCGGCTTTCGCCGGTAATTAGTTTATTATCTCGCGGGATACGGGAACGAACTGCCTGTCCAGTTCGCGCTCCCCAAAAGTCATTTTCTTTCGTGAAGCGCCGGGAGTTCCCGTTTTGCCAACTTGCCAAAATGGCTTTATTCTTAGTGGCTCTAGGTACTGCATGAAACCAAACTGACTCATCGGTTCTCACAGTATAGAAATTGCATGTTTGCTGGCGCAGCCCGATTCTTTGAAAATTCTGCCAGTAAGTTAATATCGAATTTCTTTGACTTCCCGGATGCAATTCAACCGTTGCTTGGATTATAACAATGTAACCTTTTACGTGCTTAGTAAATGAAATTTTTGCAGGGGCGGCTTCGATGTATTCTTCCTCATGACAACTTAAAATCTATAAGGTTTATAATTATATACGCAATTCTTGCTGGTTGTTACAATAGTGTGCTGCCAAATATGGCTTGTTAAGAGTTCCCATAACGTGAAAAAGGGAATAAAGTTTTGTCAGAACACTGAAATTCCAAACAAAATCTCTGCTAAAACTAAAATGCAAATTAAAAAGTACTTGGATACTTTTAAAAAAACAGAGAAATCGCAGTGATATATTTGCGCCACGTGATATTAAGACATAACTAGAAGACAAAGAACTTGAATCATTTTATGATCAATGAAAAATAAAAGTGGTACTGTGGAATTTGCACAAATTAATTAGGAAATAAGTAAAAGAAGATAAAAGTATAAAAACAGCAGAGAAAAATCATGATATTCATAGAAAGAAATAGAGGAAAGTGGATTGCACTAGAAAAGGATGGAAAAGATATAAAAGTGTTGCCTACAAAACGCGACTTTACGACCGAAAAACACAAATTAGTTACCACGTAAATACCCTTAACGCCACAAAAAATTCAAACTTTAACCAGATACGTAGAGCCCCAACCCTGTTACGATGGACAACAATTGACTTGGCTACATCCAAACAGTAATGACTTTAAATTCTGCACACAGAAACTACATTACATGATCAAAAGTATGAACAATCACTCAAATATTGACGCAACGACAATGTTTACTTGAACTTACAATGCAAAACGACATATAAACATTAAAATTTGACGGCAAAGGCTAACAATCAACTTCAAGGTGGTAGTTCTGTTCAATATCTTACAATTTAAATAAATAATGGCCAAGAAAACAACGGTTATCAACAAACAAATACCTGGTGTAGGAATCCAGATGCTCTAAACTGATGTCCAATGCAGCTGCGGATCGCACCATGAAAAGAACGACTGGGAACCACATGGGGGCGATATTCGAGCGGGTTTAAGCGGCATTTTATCCCCAAGACGAGGGGACTTGAACGAAACCCCGGGCAAACAAGCAGACGACGGTATGGTAGCGGGTCTTCGTTATACTCGCAGGTTTAGCACACAGTTGAGAATTCCAAATAAGATCAGCTGGAACAGGAAGATGCTAGCTTCTTGGGACGGAAAACTCTGCTAAACATTCACCACTAACCACTTTGCGATAGCCAATAATGCAGCTCCACAAATTTCGACATTTATCACGGACACACTGATCACCCCTCTGAACGATCTCAAGGGCAGCTACTGAATGATGCGTCGGCCAACGATGCGGGAACTAAATAACAAGGCGCACGCGCTACTTAAACTCGTTCCTTATTCCACTCATAGCATAGGGTTGCCACGGGACGAAATGATGAAACATAATTTCGCTTATAAAGGGGATTCACAGGTAAGTCATGCAATCGCCTCACTGGAACCAAGATCTCATTAAAAACGTAATAAGAGCAGGATGGCATCACCCAGACGGCATGCCAGAACGAAGCTTAATTTAGAATTAGACATCGACGATCGTAATTACGCTGCAAAACGCTAGACTCGAAGTGAAAGAAAGGAATTATCGGATGGACTAAAATTTTGACTACACCACTGAACTATGAACTTGGGCTTAAATTGTGCACAAAAGCACTGAATTCCAAAAATTGTTCTCACAAAAGATAGATGTAAGATAATCTCCACCCAGAACATTACTACAAAGCTTTGTATTCATCCAGAGAGAGCCCAATAGTGAAAACCAAAGAAAAATTGAAGGAGCAAATCATAAATGTTAATTCCGAAGACCTACTAGAAATCGAAGATGAAATGGAATATGTCTTAAGAAAAACAAAAAACAATAAAACACCCGGAAAGCACAATGTCATCAATGAAATGTTGAAAAAAGGTGGCAGAATAGTTATAAAACCGTTATAAATACTTGTCAACAAATATTTACACTGAGGAGGAATGCCGTTGGAGTGGAACGCTGCAACGCCAACGGGAATATTTAAACAAGTGCGGGCGCAAGCCAGGGCCGTAACGAGTAAAAGAAACAGAAGCGGGCCAAGGTAGTATTAAAACTTACAGCGCGGAATAACCCGATGATCTAGAACAAAACGACGATAACTATAAAGAACGAGGAGTACGTCTACAAACCATAAATATAGGATCAGAACGCGAACAAAGAATCGCAGCATAAACAGTCACAATGGAAGAAACCAAAAAAGAGTTCACCCTCACGGACATGATGAATAGATTGATACAAATGGAAAATAAAATGGATAGCACGAGCACAAATATGAAACAATAACAACAGCAAATAAATAAAATGAAGAACAACAGGAAAGGAAAATTTGGATCCTGGAAAAAGAAGCTAGAAACAGAAACATAGTAATTTTTGGCATCCCGGAAGAGAGAGAAGAGAATATAGGAAAACTGAAAGATATATTTATGGAGATAATGGAAAAGATCAAAGTAAAAGTAAATGAGCATGAGATAGACATGATAAACAGAATAGGCCCTCCGAAAGGAGATAAAACCAGGCTACTAAAAGTAGGATTAACAACAAGAGTAAGAAAAATAGAAGTTATGAAAAAACATAAAAAAATTGATAGGCACGGAGATATGGGTAAAGGAAGACCTAGACAAAAAACAAGAGATGCGAGAAAAGAATTGCTGCCGTACATGATAGACGCGAGGGAAAAAGGAAATAAAGCATTCATAGTAGATGACAAATTAATCATTAATGGAGAAGAATGGAAGATAAAAAACTTAGAAGATAACCTAGAAGCAACAAACACAGAAGAAACATGCGAAGAAGGAGAAGATGAAAGTAAGGTAAACAAAGCCAAAGAAACAACAAAAAAACGAGGAAGATCCACGGACAAAGAGACTGAAAAAACAAGTATAGCACTAGCAAGCAAGGGAGCATTTTCAAAAAGAAACAGAAACTGGGAACAAACTTTACTGATATATAACAAAAACCAAAATAAACCAACAGAGAAGGCAAAACAAGGAAAACCCGGAAAATCAGCCACAGAAGATCAATTAAATAAGACAATGAGAGACAACGAAAAGATAAGAAGAAAAGAGGGTTCCCAATAGCCGGAAACAGCCGTAAACACTGATCTAAAAATCTAACTAAAGCAGCCTGACATTGCAAGGTCTCTCTTTCCTTGTTAGTAAGGAGGCGTTAGTATCAATTCATTGTTTTTCTTACTTCACTAGGAACAGCGCAGCCCGACAGTGCAAGGTCTCTCTTTCCTTGTTAGTACGGAGGCGTTAGTATCAATTTTTTGCTTTTCGTACTTCACTCAGTACAGGGCAACCCGACATTGCAAGGTCTCTTTTTCCTTGTTAGTAAGGAGGCGTTAGTATCAATTCATGTTTTTTCTTACTTCACTAGGAACAGCGCAGCTCAACAGTGCAAGGTCTCTCTTTCCTTGTTAGTAAGGAGGCGTTAGTATCAATTCATGATTTTTCTTACTTCACTAGAAACAGCGCAGCCCGACAGTGCAAGGTCTCTCTTTCCTTGTTAGTACGAAGGCGTTAGTATCAATTTTTTGCTTTTCGTACTTTACTCAATACGGGGCAGCCCGACATTGCAAGGTCTCTCTTTCCTTGTTAGTAAGGAGGCGTTAGTATCAATTCATGGTTTTTCTTGCTTCACTAGGAACAGCGCAGCTCAACAGTGCAAGGTCTCTCTTTCCTTGTTAGTACGGAGGCGTTAGTATCAATTTTTTGCTTTTCGTACTTTACTCAATACAGGGCAGCCCGACATTGCAAGGTCTCTTTTTCCTTGTTAGTAAGGAGGCGTTAGTATCAATTCATGGTTTTTCTTACTTCACTAGGAACAGCGCAGCCCGACAGTGTAAGGTCTCTCTTTCCTCGTTAGTACGGAGACGTTAGTATCAATTTATGGTTTTTCGTACTTCACTCAGTACAGGGCAGTCCGACATTGCAAGGTCTCTCTTTCCTTGTTAGTAAGGAGGCGTTAGTATCAATTCATTGTTTTTCTTACTTTACTAGGAACAGCGCAGCCCAACAGTGCAAGGTCTCTCTTTCCTTGTTAGTACGGAGGCATTAGTATCAATTTTTCGCTTTTTGTACTTCACTCAGTACAGGGCAGCCCTACATTGCAAGGTATCTCTTTCCTTGTTAGTAAGGAGGCGTTAGTATCAATTCATTGTTTTTCTTACTTCACTAGGAACAGCGCAGCCCGACAGTGCAAGGTCTCTCTTTCCTTGTTAGTACGGAGGCGTTAGTATCAATTTTTTGCTTTTCGTACTTCACTCAGTACAGGGCAGCCCGACATTGCAAGGTCGCTCTTTCCTTGTTAGTAAGGAGGCGTTAGTATCAATTCATTGTTTTTCTTACTTTACTAGGAACAGCGCAGCCCAACAGTGCAAGGTCTCTCTTTCCTTGTTAGTACGGAGGCATTAGTATCAATTTTTCGCTTTTTGTACTTCACTCAGTACAGGGCAGCCCTACATTGCAAGGTATCTCTTTCCTTGTTAGTACGGAGGCGTTAGTATCAATTCATTGTTTTTCTTACTTCACTAGGAACAGCTCAGCCCGACAGTGTAAGGTCTCTCTCTCCTTGTTAGTACGGAGGCGTTAGTATCAATTTTTTGCTTTTCGTACTTCACTCAGTACAGGGCAGTCCGACATTGGAAGGTCTCTCTTTCCTTGTTAGTAAGGAGAGGAGGCGTTAGTATCAATTCATTGTTTTTCTTACTTTACTAGGAACAGCGCAGCCCAACAGTGCAAGGTCTCTCTTTCCTTGTTAGTACGGAGGCGTTAGTATCAATTTTTCGCTTTTTGTACTTTACTCAGTACAGGGCAGCCCTACATTGCAAGGTTGTTAGTACGGAATTGTTAGTATCAATTCATTGTTTTTCTTACTTCACTAGGATCAGCGCAGCCCGACACTGTAAGGTCTCTCTTTCCTGTTAGTACAGAGGCGTTAGTATTAATTTTTTGCTTTTCGTAGTTCACTCAGTACAGGGCATCCCGACATTGCAAGGTCTCTCTTTCCTTGTTAGTAAGGAGGCGTTAGTATCAATTCATCGTTTTTCTTACTTTACTAGGAACAGCGCAGCCCAACAGTGCAAGGTCTCTCTTTCCTTGTTAGTACGGAGGCGTTAGTATCAATTTTTTGCTTTTCGTACTTCACTCAGTACAGGGCAGCCCGACATTGCAAGGTCGCTCTTTCCTTGTTAGTAAGGAGGCGTTAGTATCAATTCATTGTTTTTCTTACTTTACTAGGAACAGCGCAGCCCAACAGTGCAAGGTCTCTCTTTCCTTGTTAGTACGGAGGCATTAGTATCAATTTTTCGCTTTTTGTACTTCACTCAGTACAGGGCAGCCCTACATTGCAAGGTATCTCTTTCCTTGTTAGTACGGAGGCGTTAGTATCAATTCATTGTTTTTCTTACTTCACTAGGAACAGCTCAGCCCGACAGTGTAAGGTCTCTCTCTCCTTGTTAGTACGGAGGCGTTAGTATCAATTTTTTGCTTTTCGTACTTCACTCAGTACAGGGCAGTCCGACATTGGAAGGTCTCTCTTTCCTTGTTAGTAAGGAGAGGAGGCGTTAGTATCAATTCATTGTTTTTCTTACTTTACTAGGAACAGCGCAGCCCAACAGTGCAAGGTCTCTCTTTCCTTGTTAGTACGGAGGCGTTAGTATCAATTTTTCGCTTTTTGTACTTTACTCAGTACAGGGCAGCCCTACATTGCAAGGTTGTTAGTACGGAATTGTTAGTATCAATTCATTGTTTTTCTTACTTCACTAGGATCAGCGCAGCCCGACACTGTAAGGTCTCTCTTTCCTGTTAGTACAGAGGCGTTAGTATTAATTTTTTGCTTTTCGTAGTTCACTCAGTACAGGGCATCCCGACATTGCAAGGTCTCTCTTTCCTTGTTAGTAAGGAGGCGTTAGTATCAATTCATCGTTTTTCTTACTTTACTAGGAACAGCGCAGCCCAACAGTGCAAGGTCTCTCTTTCCTTGTTAGTACGGAGGCATTAGTATCAATTTTTCGCTTTTTGTACTTCACTCAGTACAGGGCAGCCCTACATTGCAAGGTATCTCTTTCCTTGTTAGTAAGGAGGCGTTAGTATCAATTCATTGTTTTTCTTACTTTACTAGGAACAGCGCAGCCCAACAGTGCAAGGTCTTTCTTTCCTTGTTAGTACGGAGGCAATAGTATCAATTTTTCGCTTTTTGTACTTCACTCAGTACATGGCAGCCCTACATTGCAAGGTCTCTCTTTCCTTGTTAGTACGGAGGCGTTAGTATCAATTCATTGTTTTTCTTACTTCATTAGGAACAGCGCAGCCCGACAGTGTAAGGTCTCTCTTTCCTCGTTAGTACGGAGGCATTAGTATCAATTTTTTGCTTTTCGTACTTCACTCAGTACAGGGCAGTCCGACATTGGAAGGTCTCTCTTTCATTGTTAGTAAGGAGGCATTAGTATCAATTCATTGTTTTTCTTACTTTACTAGGAACAGCGCAGCCCAACAGTACAAGGTCTCTCTTTCCTTGTTAGTACGGAGGCGTTAGTATCAATTTTTCGCTTTTTGTACTTCACTCAGTACAGGGCAGCCCGACAGTGCAAGGTCTCTCTTTCCTTGTTAGTACTCAGGCGTTAGTATCAATTTTTTGCTTTTCGTACTTCACTCAGTACAGGGCAGCCCGACATTGCAAGGTCTCTCTTTCCTTGTTAGTAAGGAGGCGTTAGTATCAATTCATTGTTTTTCTTACTTCACTAGGAACAGCGCAGCCCGACAGTGTAAGGTCTCTCTTTCCTTGTTAGTACGGAGGCGTTAGTATCAATTTTTTGCTTTTCGTACTTCACTCAGTACAGGGCAGTCCGACATTGCAAGGTCTCTCTTTCCTTGTTAGTAAGGAGGCGTTAGTATCAATTCATTGTTTTTCTTACTTTACTAGGAACAGCGCAGCCCAACAGTGCAAGGTCTTTCTTTCCTTGTTAGTACGGAGGCAATAGTATCAATTTTTCGCTTTTTGTACTTCACTCAGTACAGGGCAGCCCTACATTGCAAGGTCTCTCTTTCCTTGTTAGTACGGAGGCGTTAGTATCAATTCATTGTTTCTCTTACTTCATTAGGAACAGCGCAGCCCGACAGTGTAAGGTCTCTCTTTCCTCGTTAGTACGGAGGCGTTAGTATCAATTTTTTGCTTTTCGTACTTCACTCAGTACAGGGCAGTCCGACATTGCAAGGTCTCTCTTTCCTTGTTAGTAAGGAGGCGTTAGTATCAATTCATCGTTTTTCTTACTTTACTAGGAGCAGCGCAGCCCAACAGTGCAAGGTCTTTCTTTCCTTGTTAGTACGGAGGCAATAGTATCAATTTTTCGCTTTTTGTACTTCACTCAGTACAGGGCAGCCCTACATTGCAAGGTCTCTCTTTCCTTGTTAGTACGGAGGCGTTAGTATCAATTCATTGTTTTTCTTACTTTACTAGGAACAGCGCAGCCCAACAGTGCAAGGTCTTCCTTTCCTTGTTAGTACGGAGGCAATAGTATCAATTTTTCGCTTTTTGTACTTCACTCAGTACAGGGCAGCCCTACATTGCAAGGTCTCTCTTTCCTTGTTAGTACGGAGGCGTTAGTATCAATTCATTGTTTTTCTTACTTCATTAGGAACAGCGCAGCCCGACAGTGTAAGGTCTCTCTTTCCTCGTTAGTACGGAGGCGTTAGTATCAATTTTTTGCTTTTCGTACTTCACTCAGTACAGGGCAGTCCGACATTGCAAGGTCTCTCTTTCCTTGTTAGTAAGGAGGCGTTAGTATCAATTCATCTTTTTTCTTACTTTACTAGGAGCAGCGCAGCCCAACAGTGCAAGGTCTTTCTTTCCTTGTTAGTACGGAGGCAATAGTATCAATTTTTCGCTTTTTGTACTTCACTCAGTACAGGGCAGCCCTACATTGCAAGGTCTCTCTTTCCTTGTTAGTACGGAGGCGTTAGTATCAATTCATTGTTTTTCTTACTTCACTAGGAACAGCGCAGCCCGACAGTGTAAGGTCTCTCTTTCCTCGTTAGTACGGAGACGTTAGTATCAATTTTTTGCTTTTCGTACTTCACTCAGTACAGGGCAGCCCTACATTGCAAGGTGTCTCTTTCCTTGTTAGTACGGAATTGTTAGTATCAATTCATTGTTTTTCTTACTTCACTAGGATCAGCGCAGCCCGACAGTGCAAGGTCTCTCTTTCCTTGTTAGTACGGAGGCGTTAGTATCAATTTTTAGCATTTTGTACTTCACTCAGTACAGGGCAGCCCTACATTGCAAGGTGTCTCTTTCCTTGTTAGTACGGAATTGTTAGTATCAATTCATTGTTTTTCTTACTTCACTAGGATCAGCGCAGCCCGACACTGTAAGGTCTCTCTTTCCTGTTAGTACAGACGCGTTAGTATTAATTTTTTGCTTTTCGTAGTTCACTCAGTACAGGGCATCCCGACATTGCAAGGTCTCTCTTTCCTTGTTAGTAAGGAGGCGTTAGTATCAATTCATCGTTTTTCTTACTTTACTAGGAACAGCGCAGCCCAACAGTGCAAGGTCTCTCTTTCCTTGTTAGTACGGAGGCATTAGTATCAATTTTTCGCTTTTTGTACTTCACTCAGTACAGGGCAGCCCTACATTGCAAGGTATCTCTTTCCTTGTTAGTAAGGAGGCGTTAGTATCAATTCATTGTTTTTCTTACTTTACTAGGAACAGCGCAGCCCAACAGCGCAAGGTCTTTCTTTCCTTGTTAGTACGGAGGCAATAGTATCAATTTTTCGCTTTTTGTACTTCACTCAGTACAGGGCAGCCCTACATTGCAAGGTCTCTCTTTCCTTGTTAGTACGGAGGCGTTAGTATCAATTCATTGTTTTTCTTACTTCATTAGGAACAGCGCAGCCCGACAGTGTAAGGTCTCTCTTTCCTCGTTAGTACGGAGGCATTAGTATCAATTTTTTGCTTTTCGTACTTCACTCAGTACAGGGCAGTCCGACATTGGAAGGTCTCTCTTTCATTGTTAGTAAGGAGGCATTAGTATCAATTCATTGTTTTTCTTACTTTACTAGGAACAGCGCAGCCCAACAGTACAAGGTCTCTCTTTCCTTGTTAGTACGGAGGCGTTAGTATCAATTTTTCGCTTTTTGTACTTCACTCAGTACAGGGCAGCCCGACAGTGCAAGGTCTCTCTTTCCTTGTTAGTACTCAGGCGTTAGTATCAATTTTTTGCTTTTCGTACTTCACTCAGTACAGGGCAGCCCGACATTGCAAGGTCTCTCTTTCCTTGTTAGTAAGGAGGCGTTAGTATCAATTCATTGTTTTTCTTACTTCACTAGGAACAGCGCAGCCCGACAGTGTAAGGTCTCTCTTTCCTTGTTAGTACGGAGGCGTTAGTATCAATTTTTTGCTTTTCGTACTTCACTCAGTACAGGGCAGTCCGACATTGCAAGGTCTCTCTTTCCTTGTTAGTAAAGAGGCGTTAGTATCAATTCATTGTTTTTCTTACTTTACTAGGAACAGCGCAGCCCAACAGTGCAAGGTCTTTCTTTCCTTGTTAGTACGGAGGCAATAGTATCAATTTTTCGCTTTTTGTACTTCACTCAGTACAGGGCAGCCCTACATTGCAAGGTCTCTCTTTCCTTGTTAGTACGGAGGCGTTAGTATCAATTCATTGTTTTTCTTACTTCATTAGGAACAGCGCAGCCCGACAGTGTAAGGTCTCTCTTTCCTCGTTAGTACGGAGGAGTTAGTATCAATTTTTTGCTTTTCGTACTTCACTCAGTACAGGGCAGTCCGACATTGCAAGGTCTCTCTTTCCTTGTTAGTAAGGAGGCGTTAGTATCAATTCATCGTTTTTCTTACTTTACTAGGAGCAGCGCAGCCCAACAGTGCAAGGTCTTTCTTTCCTTGTTAGTACGGAGGCAATAGTATCAATTTTTCGCTTTTTGTACTTCACTCAGTACAGGGCAGCCCTACATTGCAAGGTCTCTCTTTCCTTGTTAGTACGGAGGCGTTAGTATCAATTCATTGTTTTTCTTACTTTACTAGGAACAGCGCAGCCCAACAGTGCAAGGTCTTTCTTTCCTTGTTAGTACGGAGGCAATAGTATCAATTTTTCGCTTTTTGTACTTCACTCAGTACAGGGCAGCCCTACATTGCAAGGTCTCTCTTTCCTTGTTAGTACGGAGGCGTTAGTATCAATTCATTGCTTTTCTTACTTCATTAGGAACAGCGCAGCCCGACAGTGTAAGGTCTCTCTTTCCTCGTTAGTACGGAGGCATTAGTATCAATTTTTTGCTTTTCGTACTTCACTCAGTACAGGGCAGTCCGACATTGGAAGGTCTCTCTTTCATTGTTAGTAAGGAGGCATTAGTATCAATTCATTGTTTTTCTTACTTTACTAGGAACAGCGCAGCCCAACAGTACAAGGTCTCTCTTTCCTTGTTAGTACGGAGGCGTTAGTATCAATTTTTCGCTTTTTGTACTTCACTCAGTACAGGGCAGCCCGACAGTGCAAGGTCTCTCTTTCCTTGTTAGTACGGAGGCGTTAGTATCAATTTTTTGCTTTTCGTACTTCACTCAGTACAGGGCAGCCCGACATTGCAAGGTCTCTCTTTCCTTGTTAGTAAGGAGGCGTTAGTATCAATTCATTGTTTTTCTTACTTCACTAGGAACAGCGCAGCCCGACAGTGTAAGGTCTCTCTTTCCTTGTTAGTACGGAGGCGTTAGTATCAATTTTTTGCTTTTCGTACTTCACTCAGTACAGGGCAGTCCGACATTGCAAGGTCTCTCTTTCCTTGTTAGTAAGGAGGCGTTAGTATCAATTCATTGTTTTTCTTACTTTACTAGGAACAGCGCAGCCCAACAGTGCAAGGTCTTTCTTTCCTTGTTAGTACGGAGGCAATAGTATCAATTTTTCGCTTTTTGTACTTCACTCAGTACAGGGCAGCCCTACATTGCAAGGTCTCTCTTTCCTTGTTAGTACGGAGGCGTTAGTATCAATTCATTGTTTTTCTTACTTCATTGGGAACAGCGCAGCCCGACAGTGTAAGGTCTCTCTTTCCTCGTTAGTACGGAGGCGTTAGTATCAATTTTTTGCTTTTCGTACTTCACTCAGTACAGGGCAGTCCGACATTGCAAGGTCTCTCTTTCCTTGTTAGTAAGGAGGCGTTAGTATCAATTCATCTTTTTTCTTACTTTACTATGAGCAGCGCAGCCCAACAGTGCAAGGTCTTTCTTTCCTTGTTAGTACGGAGGCAATAGTATCAATTTTTCGCTTTTTGTACTTCACTCAGTACAGGGCAGCCCTACATTGCAAGGTATCTCTTTCCTTGTTAGTAAGGAGGCGTTAGTATCAATTCATTGTTTTTCTTACTTTACTAGGAACAGCGCAGCCCAACAGTGCAAGGTCTTTCTTTCCTTGTTAGTACGGAGGCAATAGTATCAATTTTTCGCTTTTTGTACTTCACTCAGTACAGGGCAGCCCTACATTGCAAGGTCTCTCTTTCCTTGTTAGTACGGAGGCGTTAGTATCAATTCATTGTTTTTCTTACTTCATTAGGAACAGCGCAGCCCGACAGTGTAAGGTCTCTCTTTCCTCGTTAGTACGGAGGCATTAGTATCAATTTTTTGCTTTTCGTACTTCACTCAGTACAGGGCAGTCCGACATTGGAAGGTCTCTCTTTCATTGTTAGTAAGGAGGCATTAGTATCAATTCATTGTTTTTCTTACTTTACTAGGAACAGCGCAGCCCAACAGTACAAGGTCTCTCTTTCCTTGTTAGTACGGAGGCGTTAGTATCAATTTTTCGCTTTTTGTACTTCACTCAGTACAGGGCAGCCCGACAGTGCAAGGTCTCTCTTTCCTTGTTAGTACTCAGGCGTTAGTATCAATTTTTTGCTTTTCGTACTTCACTCAGTACAGGGCAGCCCGACATTGCAAGGTCTCTCTTTCCTTGTTAGTAAGGAGGCGTTAGTATCAATTCATTGTTTTTCTTACTTCACTAGGAACAGCGCAGCCCGACAGTGTAAGGTCTCTCTTTCCTTGTTAGTACGGAGGCGTTAGTATCAATTTTTTGCTTTTCGTACTTCACTCAGTACAGGGCAGTCCGACATTGCAAGGTCTCTCTTTCCTTGTTAGTAAGGAGGCGTTAGTATCAATTCATTGTTTTTCTTACTTTACTAGGAACAGCGCAGCCCAACAGTGCAAGGTCTTTCTTTCCTTGTTAGTACGGAGGCAATAGTATCAATTTTTCGCTTTTTGTACTTCACTCAGTACAGGGCAGCCCTACATTGCAAGGTCTCTCTTTCCTTGTTAGTACGGAGGCGTTAGTATCAATTCATTGTTTTTCTTACTTCATTAGGAACAGCGCAGCCCGACAGTGTAAGGTCTCTCTTTCCTCGTTAGTACGGAGGAGTTAGTATCAATTTTTTGCTTTTCGTACTTCACTCAGTACAGGGCAGTCCGACATTGCAAGGTCTCTCTTTCCTTGTTAGTAAGGAGGCGTTAGTATCAATTCATCGTTTTTCTTACTTTACTAGGAGCAGCGCAGCCCAACAGAGCAAGGTCTTTCTTTCCTTGTTAGTACGGAGGCAATAGTATCAATTTTTCGCTTTTTGTACTTCACTCAGTACAGGGCAGCCCTACATTGCAAGGTCTCTCTTTCCTTGTTAGTACGGAGGCGTTAGTATCAATTCATTGTTTTTCTTACTTTACTAGGAACAGCGCAGCCCAACAGTGCAAGGTCTTTCTTTCCTTGTTAGTACGGAGGCAATAGTATCAATTTTTCGCTTTTTGTACTTCACTCAGTACAGGGCAGCCCTACATTGCAAGGTCTCTCTTTCCTTGTTAGTACGGAGGCGTTAGTATCAATTCATTGCTTTTCTTACTTCATTAGGAACAGCGCAGCCCGACAGTGTAAGGTCTCTCTTTCCTCGTTAGTACGGAGGCATTAGTATCAATTTTTTGCTTTTCGTACTTCACTCAGTACAGGGCAGTCCGACATTGGAAGGTCTCTCTTTCATTGTTAGTAAGGAGGCATTAGTATCAATTCATTGTTTTTCTTACTTTACTAGGAACAGCGCAGCCCAACAGTACAAGGTCTCTCTTTCCTTGTTAGTACGGAGGCGTTAGTATCAATTTTTCGCTTTTTGTACTTCACTCAGTACAGGGCAGCCCGACAGTGCAAGGTCTCTCTTTCCTTGTTAGTACGGAGGCGTTAGTATCAATTTTTTGCTTTTCGTACTTCACTCAGTACAGGGCAGCCCGACATTGCAAGGTCTCTCTTTCCTTGTTAGTAAGGAGGCGTTAGTATCAATTCATTGTTTTTCTTACTTCACTAGGAACAGCGCAGCCCGACAGTGTAAGGTCTCTCTTTCCTTGTTAGTACGGAGGCGTTAGTATCAATTTTTTGCTTTTCGTACTTCACTCAGTACAGGGCAGTCCGACATTGCAAGGTCTCTCTTTCCTTGTTAGTAAGGAGGCGTTAGTATCAATTCATTGTTTTTCTTACTTTACTAGGAACAGCGCAGCCCAACAGTGCAAGGTCTTTCTTTCCTTGTTAGTACGGAGGCAATAGTATCAATTTTTCGCTTTTTGTACTTCACTCAGTACAGGGCAGCCCTACATTGCAAGGTCTCTCTTTCCTTGTTAGTACGGAGGCGTTAGTATCAATTCATTGTTTTTCTTACTTCATTGGGAACAGCGCAGCCCGACAGTGTAAGGTCTCTCTTTCCTCGTTAGTACGGAGGCGTTAGTATCAATTTTTTGCTTTTCGTACTTCACTCAGTACAGGGCAGTCCGACATTGCAAGGTCTCTCTTTCCTTGTTAGTAAGGAGGCGTTAGTATCAATTCATCTTTTTTCTTACTTTACTAGGAGCAGCGCAGCCCAACAGTGCAAGGTCTTTCTTTCCTTGTTAGTACGGAGGCAATAGTATCAATTTTTCGCTTTTTGTACTTCACTCAGTACAGGGCAGCCCTACATTGCAAGGTCTCTTTCCTTGTTAGTACGGAGGCGTTAGTATCAATTCATTGTTTTTCTTACTTCACTAGGAACAGCGCAGCCCGACAGTGTAAGGTCTCTCTTTCCTCGTTAGTACGGAGACGTTAGTATCAATTTTTTGCTTTTCGTACTTCACTCAGTACAGGGCAGTCCGACATTGGAAGGTCTCTCTTTCCTTGTTAGTACGGAGGCGTTAGCATCAATTCATTGTTTTTCTTACTTCATTAGGAACAGCGCAGCCCGACAGTGTAAGGTCTCTCTTTCCTCGTTAGTACGGAGGCGTTAGTATCAATTTTTCGCTTTTTGTACTTCTCTCAGTACAGGGCAGCCCTACATTGCAAGGTATCTCTTTCCTTGTTAGTAAGGAGGCGTTAGTATCAATTCATTGTTTTTCTTACTTCACTAGGAACAGCGCAGCCCGACAGTGCAAGGTCTCTCTTTCCTTGTTAGTACGGAGGCGTTAGTATCAATTTTTTGCTTTTCGTACTTCACTCAGTACAGGGCAGCCCGACATTGCAAGGTCTCTCTTTCCTTGTTAGTAAGGAGGCGTTAGTATCAATTCATTGTTTTTCTTACTTCACTAGGAACAGCGCAGCCCGACAGTGTAAGGTCTTTCTTTCCTCGTTAGTACGGAGACGTTAGTATCAATTTTTTGCTTTTCGTACTTCACTCAGTACAGGGCAGTCCGACATTGGAAGGTCTCTCTTTCCTTGTTAGTAAGGAGGCGTTAGTGTCAATTCATTGTTTTTCTTACTTTACTAGGAACAGCGCAGCCCAACAGTGCAAGGTCTCTCTTTTCTTGTTAGTACGGAGGCATTAGTATCAATTTTTCGCTTTTTGTACTTCACTCAGTACAGGGCAGCTCTACATTGCAAGGTATCTCTTTCCTTGTTAGTACGGAGGCGTTAGTATCAATTCATTGTTTTTCTTACTTCACTAGGAACAGCGCAGCCCGACAGTGTAAGGTCTCTCTCTCCTTGTTAGTACGGAGGCGTTAGTATCAATTTTTTGCTTTTCGTACTTCACTCAGTACAGGGCAGTCCGACATTGGAAGGTCTCTCTTTCCTTGTTAGTAAGGAGAGGAGGCGTTACTATCAATTCATTGTTTTTCTTACTTTACTAGGAACAGCGCAGCCCAACAGTGCAAGGTCTCTCTTTCCTTGTTAGTACGGAGGCAATAGTATCAATTTTTCGCTTTTTGTACTTCACTCAGTACAGGGCAGCCCTACATTGCAAGGTCTCTCTTTCCTTGTTAGTACGGAGGCGTTAGTATCAATTCATTGTTTTTCTTACTTTACTAGGAACAGCGCAGCCCAACAGTGCAAGGTCTTTCTTTCCTTGTTAGTACGGAGGCAATAGTATCAATTTTTCGCTTTTTGTACTTCACTCAGTACAGGGCAGCCCTACATTGCAAGGTCTCTCTTTCCTTGTTAGTACGGAGGCGTTAGTATCAATTCATTGCTTTTCTTACTTCATTAGGAACAGCGCAGCCCGACAGTGTAAGGTCTCTCTTTCCTCGTTAGTACGGAGGCATTAGTATCAATTTTTTGCTTTTCGTACTTCACTCAGTACAGGGCAGTCCGACATTGGAAGGTCTCTCTTTCATTGTTAGTAAGGAGGCATTAGTATCAATTCATTGTTTTTCTTACTTTACTAGGAACAGCGCAGCCCAACAGTACAAGGTCTCTCTTTCCTTGTTAGTACGGAGGCGTTAGTATCAATTTTTCGCTTTTTGTACTTCACTCAGTACAGGGCAGCCCGACAGTGCAAGGTCTCTCTTTCCTTGTTAGTACGGAGGCGTTAGTATCAATTTTTTGCTTTTCGTACTTCACTCAGTACAGGGCAGCCCGACATTGCAAGGTCTCTCTTTCCTTGTTAGTAAGGAGGCGTTAGTATCAATTCATTGTTTTTCTTACTTCACTAGGAACAGCGCAGCCCGACAGTGTAAGGTCTCTCTTTCCTTGTTAGTACGGAGGCGTTAGTATCAATTTTTTGCTTTTCGTACTTCACTCAGTACAGGGCAGTCCGACATTGCAAGGTCTCTCTTTCCTTGTTAGTAAGGAGGCGTTAGTATCAATTCATTGTTTTTCTTACTTTACTAGGAACAGCGCAGCCCAACAGTGCAAGGTCTTTCTTTCCTTGTTAGTACGGAGGCAATAGTATCAATTTTTCGCTTTTTGTACTTCACTCAGTACAGGGCAGCCCTACATTGCAAGGTCTCTCTTTCCTTGTTAGTACGGAGGCGTTAGTATCAATTCATTGTTTTTCTTACTTCATTGGGAACAGCGCAGCCCGACAGTGTAAGGTCTCTCTTTCCTCGTTAGTACGGAGGCGTTAGTATCAATTTTTTGCTTTTCGTACTTCACTCAGTACAGGGCAGTCCGACATTGCAAGGTCTCTCTTTCCTTGTTAGTAAGGAGGCGTTAGTATCAATTCATCTTTTTTCTTACTTTACTATGAGCAGCGCAGCCCAACAGTGCAAGGTCTTTCTTTCCTTGTTAGTACGGAGGCAATAGTATCAATTTTTCGCTTTTTGTACTTCACTCAGTACAGGGCAGCCCTACATTGCAAGGTATCTCTTTCCTTGTTAGTAAGGAGGCGTTAGTATCAATTCATTGTTTTTCTTACTTTACTAGGAACAGCGCAGCCCAACAGTGCAAGGTCTTTCTTTCCTTGTTAGTACGGAGGCAATAGTATCAATTTTTCGCTTTTTGTACTTCACTCAGTACAGGGCAGCCCTACATTGCAAGGTCTCTCTTTCCTTGTTAGTACGGAGGCGTTAGTATCAATTCATTGTTTTTCTTACTTCATTAGGAACAGCGCAGCCCGACAGTGTAAGGTCTCTCTTTCCTCGTTAGTACGGAGGCATTAGTATCAATTTTTTGCTTTTCGTACTTCACTCAGTACAGGGCAGTCCGACATTGGAAGGTCTCTCTTTCATTGTTAGTAAGGAGGCATTAGTATCAATTCATTGTTTTTCTTACTTTACTAGGAACAGCGCAGCCCAACAGTACAAGGTCTCTCTTTCCTTGTTAGTACGGAGGCGTTAGTATCAATTTTTCGCTTTTTGTACTTCACTCAGTACAGGGCAGCCCGACAGTGCAAGGTCTCTCTTTCCTTGTTAGTACTCAGGCGTTAGTATCAATTTTTTGCTTTTCGTACTTCACTCAGTACAGGGCAGCCCGACATTGCAAGGTCTCTCTTTCCTTGTTAGTAAGGAGGCGTTAGTATCAATTCATTGTTTTTCTTACTTCACTAGGAACAGCGCAGCCCGACAGTGTAAGGTCTCTCTTTCCTTGTTAGTACGGAGGCGTTAGTATCAATTTTTTGCTTTTCGTACTTCACTCAGTACAGGGCAGTCCGACATTGCAAGGTCTCTCTTTCCTTGTTAGTAAGGAGGCGTTAGTATCAATTCATTGTTTTTCTTACTTTACTAGGAACAGCGCAGCCCAACAGTGCAAGGTCTTTCTTTCCTTGTTAGTACGGAGGCAATAGTATCAATTTTTCGCTTTTTGTACTTCACTCAGTACAGGGCAGCCCTACATTGCAAGGTCTCTCTTTCCTTGTTAGTACGGAGGCGTTAGTATCAATTCATTGTTTTTCTTACTTCATTAGGAACAGCGCAGCCCGACAGTGTAAGGTCTCTCTTTCCTCGTTAGTACGGAGGAGTTAGTATCAATTTTTTGCTTTTCGTACTTCACTCAGTACAGGGCAGTCCGACATTGCAAGGTCTCTCTTTCCTTGTTAGTAAGGAGGCGTTAGTATCAATTCATCGTTTTTCTTACTTTACTAGGAGCAGCGCAGCCCAACAGTGCAAGGTCTTTCTTTCCTTGTTAGTACGGAGGCAATAGTATCAATTTTTCGCTTTTTGTACTTCACTCAGTACAGGGCAGCCCTACATTGCAAGGTCTCTCTTTCCTTGTTAGTACGGAGGCGTTAGTATCAATTCATTGTTTTTCTTACTTTACTAGGAACAGCGCAGCCCAACAGTGCAAGGTCTTTCTTTCCTTGTTAGTACGGAGGCAATAGTATCAATTTTTCGCTTTTTGTACTTCACTCAGTACAGGGCAGCCCTACATTGCAAGGTCTCTCTTTCCTTGTTAGTACGGAGGCGTTAGTATCAATTCATTGCTTTTCTTACTTCATTAGGAACAGCGCAGCCCGACAGTGTAAGGTCTCTCTTTCCTCGTTAGTACGGAGGCATTAGTATCAATTTTTTGCTTTTCGTACTTCACTCAGTACAGGGCAGTCCGACATTGGAAGGTCTCTCTTTCATTGTTAGTAAGGAGGCATTAGTATCAATTCATTGTTTTTCTTACTTTACTAGGAACAGCGCAGCCCAACAGTACAAGGTCTCTCTTTCCTTGTTAGTACGGAGGCGTTAGTATCAATTTTTCGCTTTTTGTACTTCACTCAGTACAGGGCAGCCCGACAGTGCAAGGTCTCTCTTTCCTTGTTAGTACGGAGGCGTTAGTATCAATTTTTTGCTTTTCGTACTTCACTCAGTACAGGGCAGCCCGACATTGCAAGGTCTCTCTTTCCTTGTTAGTAAGGAGGCGTTAGTATCAATTCATTGTTTTTCTTACTTCACTAGGAACAGCGCAGCCCGACAGTGTAAGGTCTCTCTTTCCTTGTTAGTACGGAGGCGTTAGTATCAATTTTTTGCTTTTCGTACTTCACTCAGTACAGGGCAGTCCGACATTGCAAGGTCTCTCTTTCCTTGTTAGTAAGGAGGCGTTAGTATCAATTCATTGTTTTTCTTACTTTACTAGGAACAGCGCAGCCCAACAGTGCAAGGTCTTTCTTTCCTTGTTAGTACGGAGGCAATAGTATCAATTTTTCGCTTTTTGTACTTCACTCAGTACAGGGCAGCCCTACATTGCAAGGTCTCTCTTTCCTTGTTAGTACGGAGGCGTTAGTATCAATTCATTGTTTTTCTTACTTCATTGGGAACAGCGCAGCCCGACAGTGTAAGGTCTCTCTTTCCTCGTTAGTACGGAGGCGTTAGTATCAATTTTTTGCTTTTCGTACTTCACTCAGTACAGGGCAGTCCGACATTGCAAGGTCTCTCTTTCCTTGTTAGTAAGGAGGCGTTAGTATCAATTCATCTTTTTTCTTACTTTACTAGGAGCAGCGCAGCCCAACAGTGCAAGGTCTTTCTTTCCTTGTTAGTACGGAGGCAATAGTATCAATTTTTCGCTTTTTGTACTTCACTCAGTACAGGGCAGCCCTACATTGCAAGGTCTCTTTCCTTGTTAGTACGGAGGCGTTAGTATCAATTCATTGTTTTTCTTACTTCACTAGGAACAGCGCAGCCCGACAGTGTAAGGTCTCTCTTTCCTCGTTAGTACGGAGACGTTAGTATCAATTTTTTGCTTTTCGTACTTCACTCAGTACAGGGCAGTCCGACATTGGAAGGTCTCTCTTTCCTTGTTAGTACGGAGGCGTTAGCATCAATTCATTGTTTTTCTTACTTCATTAGGAACAGCGCAGCCCGACAGTGTAAGGTCTCTCTTTCCTCGTTAGTACGGAGGCGTTAGTATCAATTTTTCGCTTTTTGTACTTCTCTCAGTACAGGGCAGCCCTACATTGCAAGGTATCTCTTTCCTTGTTAGTAAGGAGGCGTTAGTATCAATTCATTGTTTTTCTTACTTCACTAGGAACAGCGCAGCCCGACAGTGCAAGGTCTCTCTTTCCTTGTTAGTACGGAGGCGTTAGTATCAATTTTTTGCTTTTCGTACTTCACTCAGTACAGGGCAGCCCGACATTGCAAGGTCTCTCTTTCCTTGTTAGTAAGGAGGCGTTAGTATCAATTCATTGTTTTTCTTACTTCACTAGGAACAGCGCAGCCCGACAGTGTAAGGTCTTTCTTTCCTCGTTAGTACGGAGACGTTAGTATCAATTTTTTGCTTTTCGTACTTCACTCAGTACAGGGCAGTCCGACATTGGAAGGTCTCTCTTTCCTTGTTAGTAAGGAGGCGTTAGTGTCAATTCATTGTTTTTCTTACTTTACTAGGAACAGCGCAGCCCAACAGTGCAAGGTCTCTCTTTTCTTGTTAGTACGGAGGCATTAGTATCAATTTTTCGCTTTTTGTACTTCACTCAGTACAGGGCAGCTCTACATTGCAAGGTATCTCTTTCCTTGTTAGTACGGAGGCGTTAGTATCAATTCATTGTTTTTCTTACTTCACTAGGAACAGCGCAGCCCGACAGTGTAAGGTCTCTCTCTCCTTGTTAGTGCGGAGGCGTTAGTATCAATTTTTTGCTTTTCGTACTTCACTCAGTACAGGGCAGTCCGACATTGGAAGGTCTCTCTTTCCTTGTTAGTAAGGAGAGGAGGCGTTACTATCAATTCATTGTTTTTCTTACTTTACTAGGAACAGCGCAGCCCAACAGTGCAAGGTCTCTCTTTCCTTGTTAGTACGGAGGCGTTAGTATCAATTTTTCGCTTTTTGTACTTTACTCAGTACAGGGCAGCCCTACATTGCAAGGTGTCTCTTTCCTTGTTAGTACGGAATTGTTAGTATCAATTCATTGTTTTTCTTACTTCACTAGGATCAGCGCAGCCCGACAGTGCAAGGTCTCTCTTTCCTTGTTAGTACGGAGGCGTTAGTATCAATTTTTCGCATTTTGTACTTCACTCAGTACAGGGCAGCCCTACATTGCAAGGTCTCTCTTTCCTTGTTAGTACCGAGGCGTTAGTATCAATTCATTGTTTTTCTTACTTCACTAGGATCAGCGCAGCCCGACAGTGTAAGGTCTCTCTTTCCTGTTAGTACAGAGGCGTTAGTATTAATTTTTTGCTTTTCGTAGTTCACTCAGTACAGGGCATCCCGACATTGCAAGGTCTCTCTTTCCTTTTTAGTAAGGAGGCGTTAGTATCAATTCATCGTTTTTCTTACTTTACTAGGAACAGCGCAGCCCAACAGTGCAAGGTCTCTCTTTCCTTGTTAGTACGGAGGCATTAGTATCAATTTTTCGCTTTTTGTACTTCACTCAGTACAGGGCAGCCCTACATTGCAAGGTATCTCTTTCCTTGTTAGTAAGGAGGCGTTAGTATCAATTCATTGTTTTTCTTACTTCACTAGGAACAGCGCAGCCCGACAGTGCAAGGTCTCTCTTTCCTTGTTAGTACGGAGGCGTTAGTATCAATTTTTTGCTTTTCGTACTTCACTCAGTACAGGGCAGCCCGACATTGCAAGGTCTCTCCTTCCTTGTTAGTAAGGAGGCGTTAGTATCAATTCATTGTTTTTCTTACTTCACTAGGAACAGCGCAGCCCGACAGTGCAAGGTCTCTCTTTCCTTGTTAGTACGGAGGCGTTAGTATCAATTTTTTGCTTTTCGTACTTCACTCAGTACAGGGCAGTCCGACATTGCAAGGTCTCTCTTTCCTTGTTAGTAAGGAGGCGTTAGTATCAATTCATTGTTTTTCTTACTTTACTAGGAACAGCGCAGCCCAACAGTGCAAGGTCTTTCTTTCCTTGTTAGTACGGAGGCAATAGTATCAATTTTTCGCTTTTTGTACTTCACTCAGTACAGGGCAGCCCTACATTGCAAGGTCTCTCTTTCCTTGTTAGTACGGAGGCGTTAGTATCAATTCATTGTTTTTCTTACTTCATTAGGAACAGCGCAGCCCGACAGTGTAAGGTCTCTCTTTCCTCGTTAGTACGGAGGCGTTAGTATCAATTTTTTGCTTTTCGTACTTCACTCAGTACAGGGCAGTCCGACATTGGAAGGTCTCTCTTTCATTGTTAGTAAGGAGGCATTAGTATCAATTCATTGTTTTTCTTACTTTACTAGGAACAGCGCAGCCCAACAGTACAAGGTCTCTCTTTCCTTGTTAGTACGGAGGCGTTAGTATCAATTTTTCGCTTTTTGTACTTCACTCAGTACAGGGCAGCCCGACAGTGCAAGGTCTCTCTTTCCTTGTTAGTACGGAGGCGTTAGTATCAATTTTTTGCTTTTCGTACTTCACTCAGTACAGGGCAGCCCGACATTGCAAGGTCTCTCTTTCCTTGTTAGTAAGGAGGCGTTAGTATCAATTCATTGTTTTTCTTACTTCACTAGGAACAGCGCAGCCCGACAGTGTAAGGTCTCTCTTTCCTTGTTAGTACGGAGGCGTTAGTATCAATTTTTTGCTTTTCGTACTCAGTCCGACATTGCAAGGTCTCTCTTTCCTTGTTAGTAAGGAGGCGTTAGTATCAATTCATTGTTTTTCTTACTTTACTAGGAACAGCGCAGCCCAACAGTGCAAGGTCTTTCTTTCCTTGTTAGTACGGAGGCAATAGTATCAATTTTTCGCTTTTTGTACTTCACTCAGTACAGGGCAGCCCTACATTGCAAGGTATCTCTTTCCTTGTTAGTAAGGAGGTGTTAGTATCAATTCATTGTTTTTCTTACTTCACTAGGAACAGCGCAGCCCGACAGTGCAAGGTCTCTCTTTCCTTGTTAGTACGGAGGCATTAGTATCAATTTTTCGCTTTTTGTACTTCACTCAGTACAGGGCAGCCCTACATTGCAAGGTATCTCTTTCCTTGTTAGTAAGGAGGCGTTAGTATCAATTCATTGTTTTTCTTACTTCACTAGGAACAGCGCAGCCCGACAGTGCAAGGTCTCTCTTTCCTTGTTAGTACGGAGGCGTTAGTATCAATTTTTTGCTTTTCGTACTTCACTCAGTACAGGGCAGCCCGACATTGCAAGGTCTCTCCTTCCTTGTTAGTAAGGAGGCGTTAGTATCAATTCATTGTTTTTCTTACTTCACTAGGAACAGCGCAGCCCGACAGTGCAAGGTCTCTCTTTCCTTGTTAGTACGGAGGCGTTAGTATCAATTTTTTGCTTTTCGTACTTCACTCAGTACAGGGCAGTCCGACATTGCAAGGTCTCTCTTTCCTTGTTAGTAAGGAGGCGTTAGTATCAATTCATTGTTTTTCTTACTTTACTAGGAACAGCGCAGCCCAACAGTGCAAGGTCTTTCTTTCCTTGTTAGTACGGAGGCAATAGTATCAATTTTTCGCTTTTTGTACTTCACTCAGTACAGGGCAGCCCTACATTGCAAGGTCTCTCTTTCCTTGTTAGTACGGAGGCGTTAGTATCAATTCATTGTTTTTCTTACTTCATTAGGAACAGCGCAGCCCGACAGTGTAAGGTCTCTCTTTCCTCGTTAGTACGGAGGCGTTAGTATCAATTTTTTGCTTTTCGTACTTCACTCAGTACAGGGCAGTCCGACATTGGAAGGTCTCTCTTTCATTGTTAGTAAGGAGGCATTAGTATCAATTCATTGTTTTTCTTACTTTACTAGGAACAGCGCAGCCCAACAGTACAAGGTCTCTCTTTCCTTGTTAGTACGGAGGCGTTAGTATCAATTTTTCGCTTTTTGTACTTCACTCAGTACAGGGCAGCCCGACAGTGCAAGGTCTCTCTTTCCTTGTTAGTACGGAGGCGTTAGTATCAATTTTTTGCTTTTCGTACTTCACTCAGTACAGGGCAGCCCGACATTGCAAGGTCTCTCTTTCCTTGTTAGTAAGGAGGCGTTAGTATCAATTCATTGTTTTTCTTACTTCACTAGGAACAGCGCAGCCCGACAGTGTAAGGTCTCTCTTTCCTTGTTAGTACGGAGGCGTTAGTATCAATTTTTTGCTTTTCGTACTCAGTCCGACATTGCAAGGTCTCTCTTTCCTTGTTAGTAAGGAGGCGTTAGTATCAATTCATTGTTTTTCTTACTTTACTAGGAACAGCGCAGCCCAACAGTGCAAGGTCTTTCTTTCCTTGTTAGTACGGAGGCAATAGTATCAATTTTTCGCTTTTTGTACTTCACTCAGTACAGGGCAGCCCTACATTGCAAGGTATCTCTTTCCTTGTTAGTAAGGAGGTGTTAGTATCAATTCATTGTTTTTCTTACTTCACTAGGAACAGCGCAGCCCGACAGTGCAAGGTCTTTCTTTCCTTGTTAGTACGGAGGCAATAGTATCAATTTTTCGCTTTTTGTACTTCACTCAGTACAGGGCAGCCCTACATTGCAAGGTATCTCTTTCCTTGTTAGTAAGGAGGTGTTAGTATCAATTCATTGTTTTTCTTACTTCACTAGGAACAGCGCAGCCCGACAGTGCAAGGTCTCTCTTTCCTTGTTAGTACGGAGGCATTAGTATCAATTTTTTGCTTTTCGTACTTCACTCAGTACAGGGCAGCCCGACATTGCAAGGTCTCTCTTTCCTTGTTAGTAAGGAGGCGTTAGTATCAATTCATTGTTTTTCTTACTTCACTAGGAACAGCGCAGCCCGACAGTGTAAGGTCTCTCTTTCCTCGTTAGTACGGAGACGTTAGTATCAATTTTTTGCTTTTCGTACTTCACTCAGTACAGGGCAGTCCGACATTGGAAGGTCTCTCTTTCCTTGTTAGTAAGGAGGCGTTAGTATCAATTCATTGTTTTTCTTACTTTACTAGGAACAGCGCAGCCCAACAGTGCAAGGTCTCTCTTTCCTTGTTAGTACGGAGGCATTAGTATCAATTTTTCGCTTTTTGTACTTCACTCAGTACAGGGCAGCCCTACATTGCAAGGTATCTCTTTCCTTGTTAGTACGGAGGCGTTAGTATCAATTCATTGTTTTTCTTACTTCACTAGGAACAGCGCAGCCCGACAGTGAAAGGTCTCTCTTTCCTTGTTAGTACGGAGGCGTTAGTATCAATTTTTTGCTTTTCGTACTTCACTCAGTACAGGGCAGTCCGACATTGGAAGGTCTCTCTTTCCTTGTTAGTAAGGAGAGGAGGCGTTAGTATCAATTCATTGTTTTTCTTACTTTACTAGGAACAGCGCAGCCCAACAGTGCAAGGTCTCTCTTTCCTTGTTAGTACGGAGGCGTTAGTATCAATTTTTCGCTTTTTGTACTTTACTCAGTACAGGGCAGCCCTACATTGCAAGGTGTCTCTTTCCTTGTTAGTACGGAATTGTTAGTATCAATTCATTGTTTTTCTTACTTCACTAGGATCAGCGCAGCCCGACAGTGCAAGGTCTCTCTTTCTTTGTTAGTACGGAGGCGTTAGTATCAATTTTTCGCATTTTGTACTTCACTCAGTAGAGGGCAGCCCTACATTGCAAGGTCTCTCTTTCCTTGTTAGTACCGAGGCGTTAGTATCAATTCATTGTTTTTCTTACTTCACTAGGATCAGCGCAGCCCGACAGTGTAAGGTCTCTCTTTCCTGTTAGTACAGAGGCGTTAGTATTAATTTTTTGCTTTTCGTAGTTCACTCAGTACAGGGCATCCCGACATCGCAAGGTCTCTCTTTCCTTGTTAGTAAGGAGGCGTTAGTATCAATTCATTGTTTTTCTTACTTCACTAGGAGCAGCGCAGCCCGACAGTGCAAGGTCTCTTTTCCTCGTTAGTATCAATTCTTTGCTCTTTCTTACTTCACTTAACACTGCCCAACACCGCAGTAACAAGACGCAGCCAGCCTTTCTTGCCGCTTTGCGAGCTACCGACGAACGTCCGGCGTCAATTTCATACTTCGAAACGCCACAGTAATTGTAAACATATGTGATACATTTACATTTTGTACCAATATATGATAGTAGATCTCCATAACATTGTATTCTTTCAGTGTGAGAACTGAAGGTCTCCGGCCCCTGTACGACCTGAGCAAAGTTAGCGCAAGTAACACCGTTTACGCTAACCATCTGTAACCCCGCTACATCAAAGTTTAGGCTAGGGCAGAGATCATTAGAGTAGGGCAATTTAAATTTAAGTGTTGTTTAAAGTTAAATTGTTTAAGTTTAGTTTAGTTTAATACGAAGTTATGTAAATTCGAGCCAAAGCAGGTGTAATGCCGAAAGGCGGGGGCACCGGCCTGAATGTACTCTTTTTGATTAGTACTAAATATACATTGAAAGTATAGCTTACAAGGGGCTCTTTCATTAAAATATAATATGTGATCGGAATAATAAACTAAAACTCAAGAACAAACTGTCATAGTCATTTTTCTTACTAAAAAAATATCTTTGATCTATTCTCATGGCTCACAATAAAATTCAAACATGAATGAAAGAAAAACCGTATGCAAACTTACCTTGGGATTCACGTGAAAACAATATCACCACACAATCACTACTATTGTACAAAAACAGGGTATTCATCGAGCAAACATGGACGAATGACACGACCTTGTAGTGCACTTGGGTCGCCAAAACCCAGGTAGGAGGCCGCCTTTGCGATCCTTGAATCTTTTGTTCGGCGCGACTTCTTAGTAATAAGCCTTGGTCCATCGCAATATAACTCTACTGCAAATTCACACAATTGTTGAACCTATTTAGACATGTATCAAAAATGAATATTGTCCAGCTAGATCGTGAATATTTTGCATTGTGCGATGCTTCAATTTGGTCCGATACAGTATTTGACTTGTCAGCACTGCCGTACTGATCTCCCACAAATATATGTAGAAATCTGTAAAAAATCGGTAAACTGTCATAAATTCATTGAAGTTTGTGCTATTGAGTTCTTTCAACATTATTTTGCTTTTTGCTGAATTAAGTTCTCCAGCCTTTCTTGCACATTAATTGTAAGTTTTTATAACTGAAAACATCTGTGGCACTTGCTTAACTTTTTTCTATACTGAGAATTATTATTATTTATTTTGCTCTATAGGCCACGAAGGCCTAGGGCAATATCCACTATTTTTACCTAATTACATTATTACTTCTACATGACATTTCTTAGGTATTTATTTATCATTTCTTTCCATTCCCTTCTATTTGTCGCTTTTACCCTCTAGTTTGCAACTCCAATAGCATTTAGGTCCTCTTGCGCCTGAACCAACCAACTCTTTCGTGGTCTTCCCTTTCTTCTTTTACTTATTGGCTTTCTATACAAGACCATCTTGGGCATTCTCTCCCCTTGTAGTCTTTACACGTGTCCTAACCACCTAATTTACCATATACCGATATCCTAGGTTCCTCATATAATTCTTATATTTTCTTATTTGTCTTTCTTTTCCAAACTTCTTTGGTTCTCGTCCCACCATAAATGTATTTCAAAACCTTTGTCTCCCATCTATCCAATAGGTCTCTTTCCGATTGTATCAAAACCCAAGTCTCGCATGCATACGTTACCGCTGGTCGAAGAACTGTCCGTATATCCTTGTTTTAGTATTTCTGGACACCGGATTTCAATAGTGGTCTCAGAGCAGCATATTTTGTGATTACCTTTTACAATTTTTGCTTTTATTTCCTGATCCTCGCCTCTGTTTTCATCAATTTCTACCCCTAGATAGACTAACGTATTTACTCTATCAAAATTGTACTTTTCTCCTTTGCTAGTCAATATTTTTAGCTCGATTTTTATTGTCCTGTCTTGGCGTCTCATTACCATATAATTACTTTTTTCTTTATTTATTTTAAGACCTACTTGTTTTGCTGTTTCCTCCAATTTCTTGAATATTTTCTTTAATTCTTCTTCTGATTTTGCTATTAAAACCACATCGTCCGCAAACGCCATACACTGATGATCATTAAAATTATGTTTGTTTATTACATCTGGGCATTTAGTCCAGACATATTAGATTAAATTTTATCAAAACATAGAAATAAATAATGTTAATCTAAAAATCGGTAGGAATATTTTATATTGGTGTGCTGAACAACATACCAAAAGTCCTAAAGCGAAATATGCCGGCTTCATGTAATTTTTGACAAAAGAAAATTAAAAAGTTTTTTCCTTAATAATAACGCATATAATTTGCCATTGACCTATATGGATGTAATGGTAATTACCAACTGAGTTCATATTTTTTTAATTGAAATATATTATGTTCTTTGACAAATTCTGCTTACCGCAGAATGATCGAAGGGCGTAACAACGTGGCTAAACTATAAATCAGTGCGTGTCTACAGCAGACTGCACTTGCATTACTGTGTAACTTATACGCGCGTGGTTTTTTGTGATGTTATTGATTTAAATTGGTGATAATAATGGAAAACGTTTGTTTTTACTGTAATAAACTACTTAGTGAAGGAAAGTATGTGGTGGTAGGCAAATATTTATTTAAAAGATTATAAACAAAATCAGCTTCATGATTCAGATGTGTCATTGTCTGCACCTAAACTTTCAACAGATATGGCGATCGAACAGTCTTTGATGCGCCTTTGAAAAGTTCAGGGAGGTCTCACTCATGGCCGTGGTATATCTGATAGTCAGCTAGCATATTTCGTGCTCTCTTTTCGTGGATGTCTTAAAATTTGTAGTTCCGTTGAACTGACTGGTATTACTAGAACTTCAACAAAACAACACGTTGAACTTAGAGATTTAAGAAGATCAGTGGATGCAAAATATTTGAACCTTTTTATAAATTGGCTGTCGACCCGCTCTCCTAGGCAGGAATGTAGTTCCTTACTGTCTTTATCATCTGGGTTTGTTGGAGATCAAACTATTAATTGTCATAATGCAATGGAATTAGGCAACCATGCGATGAAGGCAGTCCTCGGTTGCAGTTCTCCGACATGAAGCTATCAAGAAAAAAATGAACTGTTGCAGATGGTATCCTGTGGCTGTAAATCTGAATGCGGCGCTCGGTGTTCCTGTAGAACTGCAGGCCTTGCTTGCTCAATAATGTGCATAAATTGCAGGGGTCGAAGCTGCAGTTACGATACTCCAGTAAATGAAGTTGAAGTCGACGATGATCAAGACGAAATATAAGTAAGCAACCATATTATACTTAAAACGAAAGAAAGGAAAACAAGATTTAATTTGTTCTAGGTTCCGGTTCTACTCATTTTGTCGACACTAAGTTTTCGAGTTTTATTCTAAAATCACTTATAATAATGCAGAAGACTAAAAGCCGTGTTTACACAACTAAAAGTACTATGGTTGCGTTCCACCATTTCTATTTTTGGGTTTTTGTAAACAAACTTCCCTTAACTTTTAATAGCGATATTATCACAGAAAACAATTATTTATTCTGGCTATATTTTGTGTTTTTTAAAACTATGCAGGCAGCTTCAAACGGATGTCAAATTTCTTTAATAGCCATATCTCGTCATTGAATGCTGCCAAACACTCAAACAAAGAGCCTTGCGTTTTAACATAGTGTAAAAGCAACTCCAATGCTTACGCTACATAACCTAACCTTCGGTGCAACTGTGAGCTAAGTGTTGTTTTATTATAATTAATAGAAAAGATGATGTGCTTCGCCACCGTTTGCAAACATTATAATGAAAAACATACGTGCAAGTTTTTTACGTTCCCAAAAGAACCTAATCAGCGGCGACGGTGGATTATATTTCCTATGCGGTGGATTAAATGAATTAGGTAAGAATAAGGTTATGTTATGGTTTTTGTTTAATAAGGGCGTTTTAAGAAAACTAATATCTATTTTATATTTTTAGGAGACCAAATGCCGTCCAAAAGAATGGGTGCGTTCAGCCGGCGTAGCGCTGATTTAGCGCTCGCTTTTTGGTGTTTACTAACAAACGTCAGTTTTGAGCGCGTCAACAGAATGGAGCAAATTGATCACTTAATACTCGAATTTGCTGCAGATGATGTGATGGAAATTAATCCATTAGTGCAATTAATGCCGTTGTTAGAAAATAACGGAAACTTATTGCAGTTGATTGATTTGGATGCAGAAAAGAATGATGAGGCTGTTCATAATGTCAACTACTTTGAGGAAGTGGTACCACGTTATTCACCGCAGGAGTTTTGTGAACATTTTAGAATGTCCAGAAATGTTATGGAGGTATCTATCTAGCAATATTAGTACAATTTTGCTTACTTAAAAAATACAGTGCAACTGTATTAATTTGTATATATGAAATGCATGTAATTAGGTATTTATAAACATTTTACAATTATTTGTTTATTTCAGATGCTTGTGGTGGACATATGCAATAGAGTAGACATCGAAGGCAGAATCGATCTTGGAAAAAAGACTCTGTTTACCATATGGATGTTGGCTAAACCGGAATCGTATTTGGCATGCTGCGATCGGTTTGGAATGTCGAAAGGCACCGGTCATCTAATTTTTTATCAAATTTGCAATATTTTGTTGCAAATGATGCCACAAGAAATACGATGGCCTACTAACGAGCAGGCGATTGTTTTTTAAAACTATGCAGGCAGCTTCAAACGGATGTCAAATTTCTTTAATAGCCATATCTCGTCATTGAATGCTGCCAAACACTCAAACAAAGAGCCTTGCGTTTTAACATAGTGTAAAAGCAACTCCAATGCTTACGCTACATAACCTAACCTTCGGTGCAACTGTGAGCTAAGTGTTGTTTTATTATAATTAATAGAAAAGATGATGTGCTTCGCCACCGTTTGCAGACATTATAATGAAAAACATACGTGCAAGTTTTTTACGTTCCCAAAAGAACCTAATCAGCGGCGACGGTGGATTATATTTCCTATGCGGTGGATTAAATGAATTAGGTAAGAATAAGGTTATGTTATGGTTTTTGTTTAATAAGGGCGTTTTAAGAAAACTAATATCTATTTTATATTTTTAGGAGACCAAATGCCGTCCAAAAGAATGGGTGCGTTCAGCCGGCGTAGCGCTGATTTAGCGCTCGCTTTTTGGTGTTTACTAACAAACGTCAGTTTTGAGCGCGTCAACAGAATGGAGCAAATTGATCACTTAATACTCGAATTTGCTGCAGATGATGTGATGGAAATTAATCCATTAGTGCAATTAATGCCGTTGTTAGAAAATAACGGAAACTTATTGCAGTTGATTGATTTGGATGCAGAAAAGAATGATGAGGCTGTTCATAATGTCAACTACTTTGAGGAAGTGGTACCACGTTATTCACCGCAGGAGTTTTGTGAACATTTTAGAATGTCCAGAAATGTTATGGAGGTATCTATCTAGCAATATTAGTACAATTTTGCTTACTTAAAAAATACAGTGCAACTGTATTAATTTGTATATATGAAATGCATGTAATTAGGTATTTATAAACATTTTACAATTATTTGTTTATTTCAGATGCTTGTGGTGGACATATGCAATAGAGTAGACATCGAAGGCAGAATCGATCTTGGAAAAAAGACTCTGTTTACCATATGGATGTTGGCTAAACCGGAATCGTATTTGGCATGCTGCGATCGGTTTGGAATGTCGAAAGGCACCGGTCATCTAATTTTTTATCAAATTTGCAATATTTTGTTGCAAATGATGCCACAAGAAATACGATGGCCTACTAACGAGCAGGCGATTATGACAGCCAACACATTTCATGCACGAACAGGCTTTTCTGGAATTGTGGGGGCTATAGACGGTTGCCACATCCCTATAAAAGCCCCAGCTCATAACGCCGTTGATTCCTTGGTGATAGTGCATATCCATTAATGAAAAATGTAATGGTGCCATTTAGGGATACAGGCCATTTGACACCGATGCAAAATAATTTTAATACGAGATTAAGTACAGCTCGAAGCAAAATAGAGCAAGCGTTTGGACGGCTAAAAGGAAAATTTCGAAGGCTGAAATACCTCGATATGAATATTGAAAATGTTACAACAGTCGTCACCGCAGCTTGTGTTCTACACAACTATATAATACGTAGGGAAGGACTGCAAAATGTTGATTTAGGGCCGATTCTACAATGCAAGTATATACCTAGAATAAGCTATCCCGAGTATAATTGTCATAGTTTCCTTTGTTACAGCAATCGTTTCTAGGGTATTTATTCCCCGGATAACTTTATCCTTGGGTTGTAGAACCGGCCCTTAAACATTGAAGAAAATAATGCCAATGAGGATGGACCTCATGAAGAAAACTACCCTTTTTGTTCATGATACGGCAAAATTGTATTAAGAAAAGTTGTTTACAATGAGAAATTATGATCCTATACAAAATTTCAGAAAGATCTTGCGACTTAGATTAAACCGTTATTTTTTAGATTAAACAAATTGCATTTATTAAAAATGACGGTTTAATCTTAAGTCGACAGAGCTTTCTGAAATTTGTTATAGGGCCATAATTTATGATTATAAACAACTTTTCTTAATACAATTTTTCCGTATCATGAACAAAAAGGGTAGTTTACCTGACAATAAAATACAATTTTCTAAAAACTAACAGTTTTTTATAAGTCGACAAATCGCTCTGAAATTTGGTATAGGGTCATAATTTATCATTATCAACAACTTTTCTTGATTAAATTTTGCCGTATCATGAACAAAAAGGGTAGTTTACCTGAAAATAAAATATTTTTCGCTTCCTTGTCAAGGCCTACTTGTTTTTCAAAAACTGAAAATATTCTTAAAATTCGTTTCACACCAAGCAGGGCGGAATCCCAAAATATGAAATTCCAATTCGAAAATTTTTGGTCAATCATACCTATTGTAAACTCAATCCGGGGACATACTGTATACAGGCTGATTTTTTTATCATGTAACAACTTATAAGCAACCCATTATGCAGAAGCATACATAATGCATGCTTCTGCATAATGGGTTGCCTACAAGTTGTTACACGATAAAAAAATCAGCCTGTATATATATATATGTAGTTGATATTTTGTAAATATATTTTATAAAATTAGCATGTTTTTGTTGTGTAAGTGTAAACATAGTCAAAGGGTCATTCATGCAGCAGCAGAATTACAAAACAATTAGGCATCCTTTTTAGAGATCTTCTCTCGGCATTTTAATTAACAACTTTGAAAAGGGTTACATACAGGGTCCGGCAAACGGCAAGATTTCGTAAATACTTTTATTGTTGAAAAATTATTTTTTTTATAATTATTAATACATTAATGGGAAATAAAAGAGTAGCCATTTGATTTACAATGTTAAAAAAAATTTTTTTGAATACTACATCTGCCAAATGTCCTCCGTTGACATTAAATTTATGCATTCTTGGAGTCGAGCCTGAAAGCTTTGCATCACTCTTCGCAGCATATCAACAGGTATTGCTGCAATCTCGTCACGAATTCGTTGTTTGAGGGCCGGGATTGTCCTGGGTGGATCAGTTGCAAACACTTTTGTTTTTAGGTAACCCCACGAAGAGTGATGCAAAACTTTCAGGCTCGACTCCCAAGAATGCATAAATGTCAACGGAGGACATTTGGCAGATGTAGTATACAAAAATTTTTTTTTTTTAACATTGTAAATCAAATGGCTACTCTTTTATTTCCCATTAATGTATTCATAATTATAAAAAAAATAATTTTGCAACAATAAAATTATTTACGAAATCTTCCCGTTTCATTGCCGGACCCTGTACAATGCAATAAATGCTAAAACACCAGATCAAAAACCATCAAAATACTACGGTGAATATTGTTACGCCATGCCATGTGTAAATGCGTTTATTTTAAAATACAATATATGAACCGTAATTTTATTGAAAAAGAAGCATGAGAAAGAACAGGGCATGTAATAACCCACATACTTGCTGTAAACTGAAGTCTTTCTACTATTTGATCAACAGAATTCCTTCCCCCGTACAATATATTATGTTTTTACATACTCAGTAACGTTTCCATATTGCATTTTAAAATAAACGCATTTACACATATTGCGCGATATAATAAACTCCCTGTCTAATAAAAAATCAGACTATACACCGATGTCAAAATATATTTATTACAAAACTTCTTACTCATTACAATATTAAGTGAATCAAATAAAAAAATATATACATTTAAATATAATTATACATAAAATAATGATACAATTTTAAAACTAATTATTTTTATTATTTGTATTTTTAACTAACTCTAACAGTTGTCGCAAAATATCATTTCGCTCCTTTTGCGTTTGGAGTTGCTCCTTGTACACATTTTTAATTTCTTGCAGCTCTCTAATTTTCTGCTCTTCGGAGAGCAGCATTTGCTTTCGAAATTCTTCTAACTCTCTATTTTTACGTTTGGTACCTCGAGTATCACTGGCAGCAGTATTCAAACTGGGAATTCTAGACGGTGTGGATGACAGGCTTAATAACGATTCCACGGGTGGAGTTGGTGATGAAGAATTCGATGTTGAAGAGGCAAGGGATGATGAATTTGAAGGTATTGGGGGTGGCAAAGCTGACGAAGAGGGTGCAGGTATATATGCTGGGATTAAGGACGACTGAGTAGATGTAGAGGGCTGGTTTAGCACAGATAAGGGAAGCTTAGGTTGTGGAATGGACGATATTAAGTGTGGAGGATTAATGGTGGCATCAGTATGAAGCAGGTCATCCATCACGTCGAAATATTCCCAAGTTTGTCCACCTCTGCCAGTTTTTCTTTTGGTATCTTTTATTCCTTTATAAGTGCTCTTCAAATTTCTAAATTTTCTGTCACACATGTCCGGTGTCACATGGTAACAATTTTTTTTCATATTTTCGGCAATTCTCCCCCACAACAGACTATTTTTTATTTTGGGGTTTCTGAAGTTGCAGCATTCTGAGCGGTAGTGCTCAATCAACAACATGGTCGATTTCTGTGACCAAACAAACCGCTCGGCAGCTGAATCGTCTGCAGGCTCATCTGTTCTTTCCGGTACCATGCGTTGCTGCGTAATTTGATTTATAACATCATTCTTGATCGTCTCGTCGATAAGAAAAATAAAATCTTAGACTTAATTTAATCAACAGTAGGTAGTTTCAAAAGATTCAATGGAAATGTAACTTAGTTCGAACGAAATTATAGTAATATTAAGAAGCAATACACACCATCAAAAATAGCTTGTACCATATTGATGGGACTTCCGCCGCTACAGTTTCTCCGTTAACATTAAACTGCAGCAGGGTCGTTTCAGAAACCATGATTTTCGCGACTTTCTAGGTTATATTTACAAATTAGCCCAAACACCGTGTTCTGCTGAGTGGTCAAGCGGAAATGAAGCGACAATGGAGCGAAAATAAATTTGCTCCCAAAAATGGCAACTGCTGCAGAAGCGAAACCGAAGCGCTGTCGGTCAGCGAAGCGTTCAAAGCAGTCGCTACCTCAGCGCTATGCCGGCTGAACGCACCCAATGACACAAGCAGCAGTGTCTTAACCGAAGCTGAAAACATGCTATTGAAGCAGCCGTTTGGACATTGCTACAAAGAAATTAGAGAAGCTGGAAATGTCTTTCAGCTTTACGCATACCAGATAACTAGATAGCATTTCTTTTTATGTACTAACAAGTGCAATGCACCCTGTATTTGGTGAAAATATTCATGGTTTTCATTTACCCCAAACTGTTGCAGTACCTTATCGTAAGAACAAATATAGCCTTTATCATGTGATTCCATCAAGTTGGAATTGCGATATTTAAATGGACATTTAACTTCCACAAGCTCTTTCTACAAGGCCATCTGGGATGGCCCCAAGGTATCCAAACTGATGGAGCCATAGTCCAGCAGATGTCACAGAAAGTCCAGTTGCTGCCCCAAATGTTTCAATTGCATTATTTTCATGTTCTCGCCCCTCACCGAATGGCCTTTACTCCATCTAAGTTATATGTTCCTGCATAATAACAGAACTTTATGAAAAATGTGAAAAATATTTTGCAAAGCAAACCTGTTAGTTTTTTGAAAAGCGATGCAGGGTAACAATTTCTTTTGCAAGCTGCTAGCACCGTACCGAACAAACTGGCTGTTAAACGAAACCTGCGAATAATTAATCACAAGGGATTTTTTTACTGCCCTATGGTTTTCTCAAATATAGTTATTACTTGGTCTTGAGAAACATTCACTTTTTGTTCAAAATAACTAATTTTTTCAGATATATTTTGATATTCTGCGAAGAAAATTATATAACTAATCTGCGGAACAATAATATCTTCCTGTGCAGTAAGTTTAGGTGCTAGAAGCCAACTGAATCCTACCAGCCCTCCAAACGAAGCCAATTTTTTTCTAAGCGTTTCGATCACTTTCTTGGTAACACTTTTCTTTGAAGCTCAATATTCCTTAGACGGCAAAAACAATTCATCGATTGTTTTCAAGTTTTCATCAAGTGCTTTAGATTGTTTACGCACTGACCAGCTACATGACTGGTCCGTAACTGATATATTATAATGGGCAAATGGTGCCAGTGCAGCAACATGGTGACATGAAACTTGTCCACGAGGACATGTGCAAGAAGTTGAGGTTATGTTTTTGTCTTCATCGAGGAAGATCTACAAAGTAAAAATATATACTTAGTATTCGTTACTGCTTAGAATCCATCTGAAGCAGCAATCAGTATTTTAAATAATTATACTTTTTAAGCTAAAATGTATCTTACCTCAACATATGCTCTTTGGTATCGCTTATCTTTCATGCTTGCGTGTACTGTACCATTTACCATTTAATACTGAACAGAAAAAGAAGACACTATTCAATTCAGCAGTATTGGCCGTATCCAATATGAAAGAAAGTTGCCCGGAGGCTATCCAAGAATGTCCATAAAACGCTCTCCAGAGGCGAGCGTTTCCTTTCCAGGAACTTTCCATTTGAAAATATATTTTTTTGGAACTTTTCCTTATTGCCATTCTCTAGCGTGGTTTTAAAACTTTCTTTAGTGCAACAAAAGTTATTAAATTCGTCCTAGATTTTAAATGCGGCATTTGCCGCGGGTTTCAGCTAGTAGTTTATAAAGCGAAAGAATATTGTAGTTTTCTAGTCTCTGTAGTGCACAAAAGGTTAATTGCATATAAAAGCAATATCCGACAGATTGATATACGTATATAACAATAAGAATAAATAAATTTATTTTGATAAAAACTATTCAAGTGTATGCTCCAACACGTAAGTCCAAAGATAATGACGTACAAACACTATAAAACATATGTAAGACCATAAATGGAAATAAAACCCAGCATGTTCTGGTAGTAGGCGATTTCAACTGTAACATAGAAAAACAAACATATATTTAAGCGAAATATATAGAAAAGCACGGAATTGGAATTCGCAAACAGAGACGAAACACGATGGCAAACTTCTTAGAACAAGAAAAATTATAACGTAAACACATTCTTTGGGAAAACCGATAAAAGAAAATGGACGTGGATTAGTCCTGATGGACGAACCAAGAATCAAATACACTATATTCTAAGTAGACACAAAAATTCATAATATATAATGTAAATGCATAACAAACAACTTCCGGGATTGGACCATGTCATTATTGAGGTCGATAAAGACACCGTCCAATCTCGGAAGTCGTACAAACTAGAAAAATACAAAAAGATGAACAAGAACGCAATAAGTCATCTAGATCTCGAAAAACTTAAAATAAATGCGTAGGAATACTAAATGACTATGAAAAACAAATCTGAAGAACTAAGATTAGAAAAGAAGGGCATAAACAAGATAAACAACAATACAACCCAAACTATAAGGGAAACGCAGTTCAGTATGCAAAGTGAAAGGCTACAACACAAAAAGATTTCTAACTATTGAAAATAAAAGAAATACGTCTGAATAAGTAGAACCTGATAAAATTGCGAAAACTGGAAAAAAAGGTATATAGAAGCAAAGAATAGTATGAAAATATCCAGAATAGTAATAAAGCTGAAATAAAAAAATAAAAATGAGTATTCGTCACAGATAAACACAAAATCTTAAAAGTAGTCAAACCATTTTACGAAGGAATGTACGAACCAAAAGTTGAATCGAACATAGTTGAAGAAAAAGAAGAATAGTTGTGAACGCCAATTCCGCAGATATACTACCATCAATAACAAAGAAGAAATTAAAAACACCATAAAAGATGCAAAATTCGGAAAATCTGCAGTGGAGGACAAAATATTTACAGAAATGTTGAAAGAAGGTGGAGAAATTATAGTAGACGAGCTTCTGAAATTATTTAATATACGTTTGGAAAAGGAGGGTAATCTCAATACATATCGTAGTATTAATATATAGTACGATGAAAAATGATTTTACCCTAGTATGGTTATGGAATAGTTCCTACTTTATGAATATAACTAGAAATGTTAGGTTTGACATTTACGTAAAACAGTTGCATTCATAAATTAGGAACTATTCTATAGTCACACTAGATGAAATTAATTTTTAATCATACTTTATAAATAAGGCAACAAAGAAGACCTTGAAAACTATCGACCGATTAGTTTATTTTGCCAAGTATATAAATTATTCTCAAAAATTGTTATAAGACGCATAGTAAGAAAGCTTGACCTCTATTAACCTTCCGAAAACATTGTAGCATAGTGGAACACCTACAAACTAAAAGCCATATCGAAAAATTGTAGGTTGCATTTCTTGACTATAGGAAAGCTTTCGATGCTGAAATATTAGCAGAACTTCAGCCACTAAAAAATGCTAGAATTGATGATCGATATGCTCATCTCATCAAAAAAAAACTATAAAAATGTAATATTACAAATACAACTACACGAAAACATTGAAAAGGTTGCAAGTGAAACAGGAGTACGGCAAGGCCATAATGTGTCACCGAAGTTGTTCACACTAGCACTAGAAGGCGCATGCAAATATATAGGTTGGATAGAACGATTACACTATCTATGGTTTGCGAATGACGTGGGGCTATTTGCTGAAACGAAAGAACAACTGACAAATATATCAGCAGATGTATATGAAGCTTCTATTAGAATAGGAAAATACTTGATATAACACTGAGAGGCAACAAAACCAACACGTGAATAAAGCAACAATCGTGTGTGGAAGATATAAAAATAATGTTTCCCTAAAATTGCGTACTGAGCTCTGTAGACTAGTGGTTACCACGTTTGCTAAGCATTCAGGAGGTCGTAGGTTCGATTCCCGTGGCCGTTTGCTCTGATTCCAGTTTTTAGGTGGTTTTCCTGAGTACTTCTCCACCTTTCCTGGCCTCTCTTTCATTCTCCACCCCTCTTTTCTCTCACCCATCCTATAATTTCCGTTCTTGGCTGAAGAGAGACGCAAGGTTGCTATAGCAGCCCGCCCCAGTTGAGGACATTTAAATGACCCTGAATCTTTACCTTTAAATTGAGTTGGTCTGGGCACGTAGCGCTACAAGACAACGCAAATGAGGAAAGTAATTCGATGGTAACCGTGGACAGCAAAAGGAGCGTGGGACGGCCACAAATGAGGTGGAGCGATGACATTAGAAAAAGCTGACGTAAATTGGTATAAAGCTGCTCAAAATAGCGAACACTGGCAAAGCATGATGGGGGGCTATATTAAAAAAATAGAGGCTAGCTAAAAGAAAAAGAAAAAGAGAAGGTGTATTCTATCCACTATAGTTTCAAGAGCAGTAATTTTGCGCCGAATGAAGTCATTTCTCTAGTTTACCCGTTTTCATAGTTATCCAGAGTGCGTCCATCTTTGTACTATTAATGTTGATTGCATGGATTTGTTTACTATGCAATCTTCTGCTCCGCTCATTAATCTGCTCATATTTAAATTCTTTTTTCTACAGCCGTGATTTTAAACTGTTTCCAAGGGTCATATGCGGCGTGCTTTATGTTGTCTATAAAACACGCCATTCCATTTAAAGCACGGAGTACTTTAAGAGGTTATAAAACCTTATTTGTGAAGATTAAAAGTACAGTTATTATATCGGACCGATTTGTATGCGGAGCCCCGAGTGCCCGATTGGAGAGGGGCGGAGCCCGATGGCCCCTTTGGAGAGGGGCGGAGCCCCGAGGGCCCCCTTGGAGAGGGGTGGAGCTCCAATAGCCTCCTTGGAGAGGGGCCGAGCCCTGAGGGCCCCCTTGGAGAGGGGCCGAGCCCCGATGGCCCCCTTGGAGAGGGGCGGAGCCCGATGGCCCCCTTGGAGAGGGGCGGAGCCCTGAGGGCACCCTTGGAGAGGGGTGGAGCTGCAAGAGCCCCCTTGAAGAGGGGCCGAACCCTGAGGGCCCCCTTGGAGAGGGGCCGAGCCCCAAGGGCCCCCTTGGAGAGGAGCGGAGTCCCGAGGACCCCCTTGGAGAGGGGTGGAGCTCAGAGGGCCGCTTTGGAGAGGGGCGAAGCCCCTAGGGCATTTAAGCTAACAAACTCCTCGGCTGTAGAAAAAATATTGAAGCCAACTCGTGTTTTACAGTTTAAAAATCTCGGTCGATCATAAAATTCTCGCTTCGCTCGAATTTTAACATGATCGACCTCGCTTTTAAATCCTCTGTAAAACAATAGTTGCCTTAATAGCTATAAATCCCTTTATTTCAGTTTGTTCCATTTGTTTCATACTATTAATATTACCATTATTTAAAAACGACATGGGCAGCTTCCACATTACCATAATTTATTGTTTTTATATTAAATTCGAATGAAATACTTTAATAAGGAACATTTTTTATTTAGTGGAAATTAATTGTTAATTAGTATTTTCGAAGTTTGCTATGGACCTGTTTCATACAGGGTGATTCACGAATAGTGTCTGATTTAGCACCGTTTTTTCTGCAACACAATTTGATTGGTACATTTGATTGACACTTTTGTTCCATCTGAAATCATGATCACAAAATTGTATTCAAATTGAAAAACAGCGAAGTATTCTGTGATAGAGTAATTTTTGTTACAGGAATAAAGGTGCTAAATTAGACACTATTCGTGAATCAACCTGTATATAGAAGAGAAGAGCAATGAAAGCTAACATAGGAACATTAAAAAAAGTGTATACACTGTATGTATGTATGCATAAAATGCGCAATATCTTGCATACTATTCAGTAGAACTTTTTTAAAATTAATTTTGTAGAAGCCTCTGCAAACAACTAACGGAATCCTGAAGAATGTCGACATCCGGAACTGCTCAGTGTCTGGGAAGTCCGGGAAATCAAGAAATTAAAAGCCTACCAAATTCCGATGGAGCAGACAATGTTCCCACTAATTTGTAGTTGCATACGTTTGATTAATAATAAACTAGTTTTGTTAATTTAATTCATATTTTACTTCGTTACGTAAGGGAGACGCAACAAACTAAAGTGGTGACCCTGACGTGGCATTTATTTGCGTATACAGTAGGGTTGCACTTTTGGGGCTTGATGAAGGTTGGAATAAATACCTCAGATGTGTAGGCGGGTTTTAGTCTACCGATGGGGACCGACGCCTGCTTTCCGTAAATGTCCACTACGAGAATATTCGCTGCTACGAACAGCACACGGAATATACCATTATAGGCATATACCAGGAGCCTGCAAACTGCGTCATTGCTACTATACACATGTATGCAGGAAGTGAGGTCCTTGAATACGAAGATCTAAAATGCTTCCTCAACTTGACGATATATTCAGCAGCATTCTGGTCATTGGTAGCGGTGCAAAACTTTCCTCGTACGCGTATATTTTCTCTGTATACAAACGCCCGACCATTTCATTTGCTGTAGGGTGGTATGTGTGTTGAATAATCAAACGTATACAAGTACAAAAGCAACAATTGTAGTAACACTAACGCAATTGCCGATGTGGTGAGAGACCCCAACTTTGCAAACCCTTTCATACGGTGCTGTCCATTGTGCGTTCCACCGGAAGTTGCTTCTTGGTTTCCTGTTCTTCCCAGACAATGAGCAATCACAGAAGTCGATATTCTTCGAGGGATTGGGCGGTTTTGCCAGGCATTTGAATCCAGTATGTGGACATTCTTTTAGGTATTACGAATTTCGTGAGTGCAAAGCCTGCTGTAGTGATGTATTCCTTAATTTTTGTCACTAATAATCGCATTGTATTTATTATTGCACACTCAATTTAAAGTCAATTTCCTGTTAAAATCTGTTTATGCTATTAACTATTACGACTCTGATCTTTGATTCGTTCGTAACACTTTAATGGTTATTATAATTACAGATACTTAATCGGCCATTTTATTATAGACAATTTATGACTGCAATTTTCCAATAATTGCCCTCATTTCATGACAGGTGCTGTTCAGCTGCTTAGAGGAAATACATATTTTATATGGCATAAAATGCAGTCCTCATGGGAACTACTGAACAAATACTTGATAACAATACAAACAATTTTTATTTCTTTTACTCATTCCTCTAAAACGGACCCAGAACTGCTATGTCAGTCTTCATCTAATAATTTTTGGTCGGAATTTCCATATCGAAAACCACAAATATCTGCGATAAAAAATGTCGGTTAATTACTTGGGCTTTCCTGGTACTTGGTACATTTGTAATAACCTTTCTGTATCATAACTAAAGCAACTACATACAACCAAAATAGTCCTAAAAATGTTCGTCAGAAGAATGGCATTTTAAGAACATTTTTGGTATGATAAAATTCAAGTTCTGTTGTTGAAATTGTAAATTTTAAAATAAGAATCTAAGCTAAAAACCAAAACAACGTTTCATACATGGCTAACATAAGATAATAAATTTTCAGTTTTGGCACTAGACGAACTTATTAAAGAAACAGCAATTATAAGAATTCCTTACTCACATTTGTTGTTAGACCATGTAGAAGTATAATAATACCGTATTTTTGAAGTTTTTAGGTTTTTAAATAGAACTGTTCGAATAGAAAAAGTTCTACCGCCACAACGATTTTTTTTTATTAAGACGAAGCATTTTTTTTCCTTAGCTTAAACAAAGCACTAGTAACTTTTATTTCATTTATATAAATGGTACGATAAGCGAACAGTGAGGGAGCTAGCTCAAAGATAGCCTGTTTGGCATTAAATCAGGGCCAGTTTGCGTTTGGCACAAGCAGTCTGACTGCGGCTGTGATACTGATATCGATGCTTACAAGTCTGGCACGTACGGTGGCTTCATCGAGTGAAGATCAAGACACACGACGTCCGGGAATTTCCGTCTTAGTCATTCATTGGAATATTATGCGTACCAAGTATCCGGCATCTACCATGAATTACATTAAACATCTTTTAAATAATCCTTTTTCATCGTATTCGCTCGCAGAAAACTTTAAATAAAGTAGTTAGCAGACCTACCAATAACTTTCTGTTTTTAGATTATAAGTATTATTGATTCGTATCATGTGAAGATAAACTTAATTCTCAAACAGTGGAAAATCAATTTTTTTAGTCGAATTATAAATGTAAACGAAAGAATGATATTCGATTCAGTTCATCACCTTTTATTAACATATAAAGTGTGGTAATTTTTTCACTGATGTTAACGTTTGCGAAATATTTAGATCTCATTATGTCGGAATCTAGTTAGTCAGGGGATGGAAAATGGTTTTTGTGTTTGGTTGGCTCTACCAGCGAAATTGGCGTCATTGTGTAGCCATAGGAAATTTTGTAAGTCTAGTTATTACCTTTATCGGCTAACAGAAACTGCTGAGTATCAGGCCATCGAAATGGTAATAATCGATTTGGCGACTATTTGTTAATCAGGTTTTAGTGCTAAAATCCAGTAAATGGATTATTAGGTGCAAACCGGTCTCAGGATTGATAATTCTCGTAAAAGTATAAAGACCTTGCGAAAGTCGACAACCTTTTTTTTCACCAGTGCCAAACCACTGTTATATCATTTCTGATTTGGCCCGATGCCACAGACTAAAAAATCGCTTAAAAAATGAGGGCTAAATTTAAATGGTTTGTAACTCTTTATTATTAGGTACATAGTGATACGCGAGCTATATAAAATTGTAAGTTCAACTTCTTACGTGTCTATTTCTGTACCGGTCAAACACTCGAACTACAATAGCACGATGAATTTCCTTCCTAAAGAAGCAGGCGATTAGCCAGCAAGTTTTATGTTTTGATGGATTCGCTTTAGTAAAGTCGGAATGCTACATTTAAAAGCTTTAAACGTCAGATGAAACGCCATAAATTCTCAATGCTTTAATGAACAGTTTCCCTTTAACATAAATGCTAACTTATACCTTTTCCTTCTCGGTACCCAAGAATACCTTATTCTACTTAGTGCACATTGCGTTCCCGAGCTCTGCCCATTGAAATTGAAGCGGTTCGTGGGTGGACAATAACTCATAACCGAATTAGTTAAGAGTTATTTATCTGCACCTCAGGGACGTGATAATTATTCCTGATTGAAGCAAATTAGGGCTGATATTAGCGACAAAACTGGGGGTCCCTCAGGCAAAGCACAAGTCGAACGACAAAAGCGAAAAAATCGAGTTAAATCCTTTGGGAACTAAACCGACAAAACGCTGAACTTGACGTTAAGTGATATTTGTGTTTTCCTTCATTTACATACGCTCTTTTTGCCCGAGATTGCGATTCCGACAGGAGCCCGATGTTAAAACCAGCTTTAAAATCGCCACTTCACATGGAAAAAACCGCCCCCGCATCGAAACACAATTAAGAACTGTGTAAACTACAACAGGTGTTTTGAAGCAGGAGGGGAGTCTGTAAATTTAGTTTCTAGGTATATCTATGAATACCACGCATTCAAATGCCAGGAAAACGTCAACTGTTCATGAAGACAAAATAAGTAATTGTCTTCGCAAGAGCTGAAATCCCAGAGTTCTTCATTAAAATATATTTGGGGAAAGTACATCCATATTATATAGCAGATCTCGATTATCCGCTATAAAAGCAGCCGGATAAGCGAAAACGTCTCATAATATGGAAATAACGTAACGCTACAAGCCGTTTTATCCCTTGAAACACAACCTTACTTTCTCTTGTCGTCGTGAAACAGATTTTAAATTCAATTCCTGCATCTTATATAGCTCAAAAATACCCTGAATAATTAAACATAGATGATACAGCTCTGACAACACAATAACAGGGAGTAATGAAAGTGGGCGGGAATGTTGACAAGTTCACTCGAATAGGCATTTTCGTGTGCCTACAAGACAATTAAGAATAATTTGAATGTTACGACTGTTAATATGAAGTTATTGTTGTTGCCCACAACCACGTGGGATACTCGAGACTCGGGATACTTTTATTTGTGCTGGAAAGCAGGGTTATTGGGAAATAACTGACACACTTAGTTAAATCGTAAACGTATATGTCAACGTAGAAAATTCCTAAATCTCATTCGAACATTTAATACATAATATCCCTAATCTAAATATTATGTGTCATTAAGCACTCCATCCAAGTTTCAGAACTACATTTGTGATTATAGAGAACCAGCCCTATTAGGTTTTATTTATACATACAGTCCACAACTGCAACATTTTGTACAGGTCGACAATCTCGCATCTGAAATCCGAACCTGAAGCTTCTTCGTGCAGTGCGGAGCGTCAGTCATTATTGCATACCAAGACTTGTTGGGCGCGCGAACAGCTGATCCAACTTCACGCCCACTCGCCACGTCACTTAAGTTCTACTGAACGTATTGCTTGGAAATAGAATGTCCTTGAATATTAATGGTCTATAATTATCAATATTGCTCCATAAATAAACTTCAGTAGTATTTCTAGTCTTGATTTATCCGACTTACGGTGAGTATTTATACGTTTTTGCTGCAGTTTACTGTTTCATTAAAGGGTGCTGCCCTAGACCCCACTGAGGGCGCTTCCTTTATTCTGAAATTTGAAACAAACCCCTTCCCTAAGGTTTCAGAAAAGGGGTCGTGTTCCTGTAAGTTTAACATAGTGTAGTGATCTAAAATGCATTTGTGTGTTGTTATTTTCCTTGTATAAAAGTTGCCGCAATCTCTCAATCCTGCTGAGCATCATTATCTTAAACGTTTTTTCTCTAATAAAAAAACTGTAGCAAATATGAGTATGCAGCAGATGACGTTAATTCGTTAATTAAAAGTGACTAGCAACCTCTAATTCGTATATAAAATCGAAAAAGCCCTAACCAACAGATACGAGTACAATAAAAAGAAGAGATAATATCTACTGAAGCTACGTGGAAATCTCAATAACTCTCCAAAACAATAATTGCAGCCAATGTCTGTTTTCTGCCACTTGAAAGGCTACAATTTTCAGCTGTTTTTCATGATTGTTGGTTTTCACTTGATTGAATTTATTTTCATTTGTAGTATCATATATATAACAAAGTTGTGTAATTGAGTGTGTCACACTGTATCGTCACCGGATGGACTTCAGCACCATCAAACGGCAATGGCGCAAGCCTTACTGCTACACTGCTACAGGATGCTGTGCCATCGAACTACGACTATTTATTCATTTCAATACAGGAGTTGATCCACATAATCTCTAAAGAAAGACTGGCGAATTTCTAGTATGAAAAGAGAAAATGGAAAAGAACCAAAGCGACCTGACAAGTAGGTGCACCACCCCGCCTAGAAGAGAGGGTTAAAGTGGTAAAGAAAGAAAGACTTTGTTAAGCTAGGAAAAATATATTGTTAAAATACTTTATATAAATATAAAATCATGGGAAACTAAAATAACAATTTTTTTGTTTTAGGTGGTAAAAAGACATCAAATTATATTCACATTTCACAAATATGTACTAATGTCATAAACCTTGGATATAATGAATAGGTATATGGAGAGCTAATACATAATGATAAGCATGTTAGTATTTCTGTTAGTTTTATGTGTAATTTATTTGCTTTGGTTATCAACTCCACATGGGTGCAGTGAATTATATTAGACTAGCTGGACTAATGTTTAATTAGTCTTAGCAACGATCACTTTTGTAGTTTAAGAATCCATTGATTGTTTCCAATAAAAAAAAATTGAAAGTACAACTACTGTTTTAGTAACACAATAGCCAACAAAGGTATTTTAGGAACATATTTTAGCGTAATAAACAAGCAATTAAACTTCTGTGTGACTTTCATTGCCAATAAATCTTTATTGTCCATAATTTTGACATTAAAATTACGATTCAATATTGAAACAAACAACAATTACGCTGATTTCAAGCACTAAATGGAAAGCAGATTTTTCACAACCCTGATATCAAAAAATTAAATAGTTGCCATTTTTATTACCAGAAACACCATATTTTGTATTTACCAAAAGCCAAACGAGACAATTATTGTCCTTACTGAGTTACGCTAAAAATATCCCAAATTTTTATCGAAATGAAGTAACATTCAGTTTAAGACATACAAATTGAAGAATTAATGTATTTATAGCTTCTCTATGCAGTATTCATGTTTACTTGTTTGTATCTATGTAAGCAGTATAATATTGTAACGATTGTACATGTAATAGTACATAGTGTAGAAATTAAGAATGTAAATACATAGGTATACAATACCTCAGCCACACATTTAAACCAAGCATACAAAAATAAAAATATAGAGATAAGCTTAACTTGCCGGTAAAGTTTTTGTGAAACTGGCTAAAATATATTACAGGCAGCTACTACAATTCAGTCAGTTTATATAATGGCTATGTATTTTATGTCTCTCTCACTCACAAAGTGGTTCTATGAGCCTTCTTTGCCCTTACGCCGGGTAGGTGGCTAGCCTTGCCTGTCGAAAGTGAGGAAGAGTTCCCTTATTTTAGGGGTTAACGACTACCACAGGTGTTAGCGTGGTAGCCGAGGAGTGTACGATTTTTAAAATCCGTCTAGAGTCCGCCGGGATTCGAACCCGGGCTGGCCGCCTAAGACGCGAGATTTGCTCGCGAGGCCATCGGCTCACCGTATTTTATGTAATTTCATAAATTGCCTAAAATACCAGTCCGCTTTTCTTGAATGTTGACGACATTAAACATAATGCCGCGGAAATTGTCGGCATTATATAGAATGTCTAGACATTTTATATAATGACTGCACGGTTGCAGGAAATATGTATACATATTATGTTTGAAGTTGTAAGTTATGTTAAATAAACCGGCATCGCTAATTCGCATCTCTATGCTGTGTGTCGTTCTAGCTTGTTTAGGTTAGTGACAGCCATTTTTTGTGTGTTATACGCATCTGTATGTGTTGGCTTGTCTCTGGTGATGTTTACCGAACGTTGCCTGATGCCGGTGATGAGTTCACCTGCTATAAATACCTACGAATTTTGCCAGGGTGATGACTGATGAGATACATTTCATAAACTGTCTAAATATGCTGGCATTATATAAAATACCTAGACATTACATAAAATGAATTATACAAGTTACCTGTAACATATACGCGACGGAACCAATTTGAAGAATGCGGGGGAGGGAGATTAGCACAATATAGACCTGAACCTATGCTAAATATAAATAATTCCATCCGATATTAACATTATAAACCATAAGTTGCTTATATTATTTATAAACCATGAGTAGTGTAGCTAGGCGGGTGCTGCCTCAAAACATAACCTCACTTCTTTCAGAGCTCGAACTTTCTGTCTTATAATATTTTTAGTTTTAATAAGTTTTGCTGCTGCATCAATATTCATTATTGACACTAGCAGGTAGACAGACAGTTAGACAGGTAGACACGTAGACAGATAGGCAGGTCGACAGTTAGACAGGTAGACAGACAGGTTCACCTACTTACCCTCCTTAAGAGCTCGAACTTTCTGTCCTATAATATTTTTAGTTTTAATTAGTTCTGCTAACGCCGACAGATAGAGACAATTATAATAATATCATAAACAGAACCAATGCGGCGCATAGAAATTTTGATAAAAATGAGCAGAAGGTAGGTTTCAACCAGGCGAAATTCAAGAAGCTTGTAAAATCTGATCCGTCATCACCCTCATCATCATCGGTATCATTAAGGACTAAAAAACGTACTGGTAAAGGTATACAACAAATGTATAAACAACTTAGCAATAAACCGTTGGATTATGTTTACTGGAATGATCCGAACAAGTTAGTCGATCAATTGAAATTACTGTATGCCTCTCAAGCATCCGGTCACACAAATCATAGAAATGAAATTGTTAGTATAACAGAAGGGTTAAAAGAGGCAAGAATTATTGAATAAAGCCAGTTCGACAATGTCGGAAACAGCACGAAACTTGTCTTCGAAGAGATCGTGACACCCCAGACAGAGATGGCAACCACACCTCTAGCACAATAATTGACTGGCGCATAATATATTTGTAATAATTTTATACATGTACGGTTTAGACAAATAAATACAATTATGTTTACAATTATCGTTTTATTACACCGTTGGAAAAACATCTGGAGCGTTATTAAATTAAATTGTTCCGTTAATATTTGCATTTGACAAAATTGATCATTCACTACGAACTAAACAATTACTGTATATCGGTGTACGTGGAGATCTTCTGAGGCGGACTATTTCATATTTAAGTAATAGAAACTAGTGTGTAACCGTCGATGGTTACGTCGGAAACTGCTAATATAAAATCTGGAGTACCCCAAGGATCGCATCTAGAACCTTTGTTTTTTATTCTGTTTTTAAATGATATATCTCTCTGTTTTCAATATTCAAAATTTTTATTATACGCTGATGATTTGAAAATGTATGCTAAGGTCAGTACAGTAAGCGATTGTGAAAAAAAATACAACATGACATTAATAGGTCATTGCTCCAACAACCCCTTAGTATTAAATCCTGATAAGTGTAAATGCATACAGTTTACAAATGGAATAAATTATACTTTTCAAATTAACAATGCAAATATAAACAATACGCTCAGCATCAAGGACCTAGGTGTTATATTGGATAGCAAACTGAGCTTTGACAAACACATTGACTCAATTACTACACAAAAAGCCTACCTATAGAGTATTAGGATTTATAATTAGAACCTGTCAACCCGTTAAGAGCGCTACCACAATGGCTATTGTTTAATTCATTAGTCAGAATTTGCTGTATCCGTGTAGAACCCGCAATATAAAAATAATGGAGAATCCGGCGCAAACATTGTCTGGGAATGTGTAGTTGTTAACATTGCGAGCAATAGTATATTGCACACCGAGGTGGAAAGTGTTTCATTCCTGTTGAGAGATTAAGTAGTTAACCTAGACGCGTAGCGTCGAGGTCAACTTTATCTCGAGACAGGAATAAAGCTTCTCACCGTGGTATGTATACTATTTTATTCGCAACCACTTTATTCTAAACAATAATTGGAAAAATTATTATATTATGATACGACAGGTTGTGAAGCGCATGAATGGATGAACGAGATTCCCAGTGTCCCTACCTACACAGCGGTCGGGAATGTAGTTCCCGCACTCACTTCCCGCACTCAAATGAGGTCAGTAATGTTAATATTACATATATGGTTGCGAATAAAGAATTGTACAAACCTGTCCAGTCATGTTCAAACCTGTTCCGCCCACATCCGGCGCAAATTCCCAGGCAATGACTCACCCCACGTCTGGTGCACGTAAACAAAAATAATGGCGGTCATTGACACTCCTCATTAACCACACCCGGTGCAAATTCCTACACAGCGATGTCACAACCACATCCGGTGCAAATTCCCAGAAAATCGCGCCCCCCGGTACTACCCCCACCGACTCCACTTCCGGTCATCTGCTCACCCTTCACCACCTCTTCGTGACCTTGAAAGACATGACAAGGTTACGATTCGGATGGACATGCCATCCAGTTCAGAAGTGAGGTTATGTTTTGAAGCAGAACCCGCCTAGCTACACTACTAGCATGGATTGCATTTAACAATTTATACTGTCGCAATTTACGGCATGTACGATATGTGTGAGTGTGATAATTTGCGTGTAAATGCTTTAACGTGAAATATTATTATTATTGTTAGTTACCTACTTCATCATGCTCATTTTTTTAGTAGTAATGTTTATTATCGGTATACGAGTACTTAATATAGTTTAAAGAGGCGCAGAAGACGTAGTCAGTAATTGCGAGTATAGTATATACCAGTCTTCAAACTTGAGTTAGGTTTTCAAACCACCGATCTAGAAGTTGGTAGAAAAAAATATTGGAGAGGCCGGTTCAGAACTCCATTCTCTACAAATGTTACGCATATAATGTTATCAAACTGAGACTAGTATGCAAATCGTTATTCAAAACATAAAATAGCATATAAAAAGTACCGAAACAGGAAAGCCAAATTTAAGCATGGATGAATCGAACCGTTTACCGAGTTTGGATGTTGTTCCAAATGCTTCCCGTTGCTAACGATTTTATTTAGCTATGTCCACGTTTCAGAAGATACCCCACTACCATTTTAGGGGTTTCTGGGCAACCGGGACTGTATGAATTTGTAAACCTACGCTTTATTAGATCTAACAATTCGCTATTATTTATGGCCAAACTGCTGTTTTTAGCGTAAGGAAGCCACATTATGACGTAATGCACAAGGCCAACGAGTCGCGGTCCAAGTTCCAGTTATTTACACAAATTATAAACAAATATCAATGAACTGCGTCTAAATGCCATTGTAACAGTATATTTTTTACCTGCAATTTCACTAGACGGTCGGAGTTTTTTGTTAGCGTAAATTCTCTTTGGAATTCCATGAATAAATTTATTCTGCAAGTTACCAAAAATTTGGTCAAGGATATTCGGGAAATAGGCCGAATTAGAACTATTGCTTCTTAAAAGAATTGAGGAATATCAAAACGGTAATTTGTCATTCTTGCTTAAGCTTCGTGAGAGGTGTAAAATAAAAAATAAATGCCACCTCCAGGGCCTCATTCTCAATTACTCCGATGTAATAATAAATCAATCCATTAAAAGCGAGTTGGGTTAGGAATGACAGCAGTTAGTGTTTAATTGGTGTTTAAAAAACTAGTGTCAAACATTTAAAATAGTAAAAATTAATGTAAAGAACAGTTATTTACAGCTCTTTTAGAATGAACTTGACCAACTGAGGGATGATTTCATTCGTGATCCTAAAAATGCGATGATCTTACATTCTAAAATCGTCTGCGAAAGTGACTGGCCTCTGAGTAAGAAGCTTTTTGAACTCGTAAACTATGTTCTTTTGAACATTTTTATTTTGGTTTTACTTTTAGAAAAAAGCCAATTGATGATGTGCTTTCTTATAAACTCGTTTGCTTTATAGGAAATTAAATTTGCCATTTATTTGCTACGTGAATACCATATTGTGGTGGTTTAAATTCTTTGTACTGTCATGATTTATATAAAAAACCTTTGATTGGAAGTACTCTATTAAGAATTTTGAACTTAGTTTTAGTGGAATTTCCAGAAATGCTTGAATTTATGACAATTTACTACTGGTACTTTATACTTAAAAGATAATTTCAAGAAATTAAAAATAGAAAAAGCGCAGCCTTGCATAGGTACAGCTGTCGCACATAATCTTGGCATTAGAACTATTGGTGAGATGTCCAGACGTAAGGTATTTGTCAGGTCACTGCAAACACTGCAAGATATTACTTTTCGTACATTTATAAATATAGCATTAATAATTTCTTCAACCCTGTTTAACTTGTAACGTTAACCATTGCAAAACTTTATTTCACTGGCCAACAATATTTATCACACCTCTTAAATAATGCACAACACTACATGCCGTGTTCATTCAATGGTTTACCATTTTCGGAATTTTGTAAACAAACTTCCTATTACTTTTAATAGGGATATTATCACAGAAAAAAATACTTATTATGCCTATTGGTTGTTTTTTTTAAACTACCAACATAAGTACTTTTTATTTAATAATAAGGAACGTTCATTACTGCCTTACTGCATGGTTCCACAGTCGCCCGCACGCTCCGTTTAAACACACTCTTATTATTTCTGCGATAATGGTCTACTGCACCGTTACATTTTAAGTGCGGCATACGCGCGGGCTACAACTATTATCTACATAAATTAGAAAAATACGTTTTTAAATAAGACCATAGCCTATGGAAATCATTAAAAAACAATAACGTTGTTCTATATCTCCAAAATCAGATATTCCATTAACTTTTCAATAGTACATAGGTACATGATTTCAAATCCAGTGACAGCGCATATGATACAAAATTATTTAATGCTAAAGAAAGAGCCAGTCTAGAATATTTTAATACAATACACCAAATCTGAAAATTGCAAGGTCCTGCATGATTTTGCCAATTAAACGAATCTCCCAATTTAATATATCTATATATCTGACGTCATACATATACTGGAATTTAATTTTTAGATGTAGGTGACGGTGAATATTTTTATTCAACACTTTCAATACTTCTGGATTATTCTACACTATTTGACGAACAGTTACTCGTTTATCGCTCAAGATGAGGTTCTCTATACGTTGAATATTGACATCATTCACTATTGTGGTATTTGAGCCTTCTCTTCCATAGTTGCCATGTCTTTAAACCATACACACCAGTCATACACCTGTGTTTTTTTCAAAGTTTGTTCTCGAAACTGTGCAGTTAATGTAGGCAAAATTTCAGCACGCTTGTAATCTTCGTTCACAAGAAAACGAATAATAATGCGGTTGTCATGACAATAAAATTCGGCCAGAAGGTTAATGTGAACGCCTGCCATTGCAAATATCACATGTTTAATGTAAAAATAGGTAGGCAGTAAATTCCCGTGAAGCAAAAAATGGAATGCATACGTTATCTAGTATAAAATGAAAATAAAGTGTCACGGCCGGGCTCGGTATAGTACGTCTGCTTAGCATTCGGGAGGTCGCGGGTTCGATTCCCGTGGCCGTCTGCTCTGATTCAGGTTTTCAGATGGTTTTCTTGAGTCAACAGAGTACTTCCTCACGGGCGAATGCCGAGGCAGTACTTTTCTCCACCTTTCCTGGCCTCTCTTCCATTCTCTACCTCTCCTTTCTCTAACCCATCCTGAAATTTCCGTTGTTGGCTGAAGAGGGATGCCAGGTTCCTATAGTAACCCGCCCCCAATTGGGGAATTGAAATGACCCTGAACTTTTACCTTTTCAGTAGCTCAGTGGCTAAGAATTCTGACTACTGATCCAAGGGTCGGGAGTTCGATTCCCGGTCCCGGTGAGGTTTTTAAATATAAAAAGATGCGATGAAAGCCGTGGATCCCATGTTACTATGATGTGTAGCATGTAAAAGATCCCTTGCTAGGGTTGGAACTCCTTAGTCTCGCGAAATTTTAAGTAGGACTTTGACCGTATGACCATAGAGCAGTTGGTGTCTAAGGTACCTTGTACTTCGCATGCCTAGACCTTGTCTATTGCAAACAAACAAAGTGTCAGGTGTGTGATTGTTCCAAACTCACTAAATTAACAACTTTCGAAACTTTATAGAACGTTTTTACCTATTAATAATAGTAATGATTATAATAATAAAAATAATAGTAGAAATGTATACTACATTATTGACATTCTTTTATTTGCTTGAACAAAAAATACCAATTTGTGCCATATTCGAATGATATTTTAATGTTCTGATATTAAAATCAGTTTAACGAACATAAAGACTTTGTAACTGTAACATTTTTCTTATTTACTTTACTCTATACAAATCTGGTATCATATGAAAGTCCATAAAAATCTGCATCCATCAAAACCAAAATATACAGGGCGTCGTATAAAACAAGAGTTTCTTGGAAGTTAAAAAACCTTGCAGGTGTATTAAAAAACAAAGAGCAATTTGCCACGCATTTATGAAATCTACCATAAAAAAACATTTTTTTTGTGGAAACTCGATATCAATATTTCAAACTATTTGGCCACTACAAGCGTCGGAAGTGAGCCACTTTTTTGTAATTAACTCCAGAAGAACGGATGAAAATAGCCCCAAATAATTTTATATCAATTTGATCAGTGCTGAAGTGGCTTTCCAAAAATGACATAAGACACTGGTTATTGAATTTAAAAAATACAGGTGGTTAGTGAACACTCTATATACACGAATATAATTTTAAAATGCACACAGATGGTATGTCTCTCCAAAACAGAATCTTAATATATTGCTGGAGTGAGGAGTTATTCTTCGTCCAGACACCGATAAGACACCCTGTATACAGCATCGCTGTTAACGATGGACGAAAAACATGTAGCCAATACGGTTTGAGATATACGTTTGAAGGTTTCAGAATTCAAATTGAATTGTCATATTCGATCAGTAAGCTTTTTAAAGTAACCACATAATGGCAGGGCTATCTTGTATTTTTGTAAATACGACCTACATCACTGAAAAGCTGAATTTATTCGCCATTTTTGCTATTTATTGTGAAAAATCCTTCAAATGAATATAAAAAAATTGAAAAAATTAAAGTTATTGACGTTATTGCAATGTAATACAATATAAATGTTTTTTTTTGTTCTACTGCATTGAAAAGCTATCAATTTCGGCAGCGTTTAGCGACATCCTTGAACAAACTGTCATTTCATAATTAGAAAAAACGCTTCCAAAGCAGTAGAATGCAAAATTATTTATGTAACTGGCACGAAAACGGACTTTCAGACTCGCCTTTATTATGTACCTCGCTCGCTGCGCTCGCTAGGCCATAAACTGCAACCCGTCCAAAAAAAATCTTAATTTCGTATTTGTAACAAAAATAGCTATTTGCACTTGTTTGTTTAATTGTTATGGACAAGTTGTAGACATGCGCAGTAACAGGTACCTTATAGAGCGACTCCTGTGGTCATATGATCAAAGTCCTACTAGAATTTTGTCAAATTTCTGTCAAAACTGACGGAAAACCTAACCTGTTAACCTCGAATTTGACATAGACGTACAGTGCCGCCAACATACTATTCATAACGAATCTCCGGCGACTCGCCAGCGAGCCGCTGGCGAACGACTATGAATACGGCTGTAAGGATTTCCAACCGTAGCAAGGACTCATTTACATCATGCACATCGTAGAAACATGGGAGCCGCCCACGACTTTCCATCACTTTCTTATGAAGGCATTCTCATCTGCTCTTCATCGGCATTCCTTTATTTTTAAAAACCTCACCGGGACCGGGGATCGAACTCATAACTCTTAGATCAGTAGTTAGAATGCTTAATCACAAGAGCTACCGAGCGCGGCAGTGCTTTTCTTCGCTTATCAAACAAAATCTTTTTTCCTAATAAGTTAATGCGTCGAGGTAATTTACATTGTTTTTGCTTAAGATAGCCCACATACAAGCCATGCGACCCGGCTAGCGCCCGGCGCTTTTTGGATTCCGGGTCCAGGAGTGTGAAATATGTTACCGGCCATGTGTATATGGAAGGACAGGTATCGCATGGAAACTGTGCTACTGGCCAACAAAAGTTAAGGAAACCACTGAAAATAGGAACGTGGAACGTTAGAAGTCTCAACAACACCGGAAAGCTCCAAGTCCTAGAACGAGAACTGGAAAGTTTCGATATCATAGGAATATCAGAAACACATTGGATCGATAACGGCCACTTTAAAACCAGCAATGGCAATATGATTTATTTCTCCGGACATTCGTCTGTCAGAAGAGAGGGGACAGCGTTCTTTGTTCACAAACGGATCACTAACTGTGTATTGGGATACCATGCCATCAGCTCTCGAATAATCACTATCAAATTCAATTCAAAACCATTTCCCCTCAATGTAATACAAGTATATGCTCCTACTACAGATGCTGCCGATGAGGATCTGGAAGCTTTTTACTCGTTACTTGAAGATACAATGAGAACGATTCCCGAGCGCGAAATAACAGTGATAGTCGGCGACTTTAATGCCAAAGTGGGATCCGTCCTTCAAGAAGAGGGCTATCGACAACCTGTAGGTAGATATGGCCTAGGAGAGCGAAATAATCGAGGAGAAAGGCTGATAAACTTCTGTGCAGATAATAGGTTAATTGTGGCAAATACAATGTTTCAACACCACCCTCGACATCTGTATACGTGGAGATCACCCGGAGAAAAATTTCGAAACCAGATCGACTACATCCTTATCAGGTCTAGATGGAGAAGCTCTTTGAAAGACGTAAAAACGCATCCAGGTGCTGATTGTGGAACTGACCACCAACTGCTGGTAGCCGAGATTCGCCTCAAACTAAAATGCCCCCCACCACACACCCCACAGAGAAATCGTTGGTACCAGCATAATAATGAAAATTTTAGAATGCGGGCACAGGAAACTGACAAACGCAAACCATGGATATCGGATACAACTTGGGAAATTATTAACAATAGAAAATGTATGAAAGTCCAAGGTCTGACCCAAGACAACAGCAGAGCCTACAATGAATACTGCAAACTTATTAAAAGAGAATGCCGCAGAGATAAAAACTCCTACATCAACAACATATGCAAAGAGATAGAAGCTCATTCGAATAGAAACGAAACAAAAGATCTGTTTCAGAAAGTTCGTATGCTTACTCGTGAGTTTAAACCCAAGACATTTACTATAGACGACGAAGGAGGCCAGCCCATAACTACTTTCGAAGACATCCTCGAACGCTGGAGACAATATTGTCAAAATCTCATGAAAGGAGAAGCAAATGCCGAAATTAACACCCACAACTTGGAAAACATAGAGCATGAGCCAGATATTATTAAAGCAGAAATAACTGCTGCTATTAAGGCCCTCAAAAGCAGTAAAGCACCTGGGTCTGATGCAATTGTATCAGAAATGATAAAAGCTGCCGGACAGCCAGGAATTGATATCCTACATATCATATGTAAAAAGGTATGGCACTCGGGAATATGGCCTGATGACTGGGTAAAATCCATATTCTTACCAATCCACAAGAAAGGAGCAAAAACCAATTGTAGCAACTATAGAACAATTGCTCTGATCTCTCACGCGAGTAAAGTGTTATTATGGATTATCAACGAGAGACTGAAATCATTCATCCATCCACAAATCCCAGAAGAACAAGCTAGATTTATGCCTGGCAAAGGCACAAGGGAACAAATCCTAAACATCCGTCAGATTATTGAAAAACTGAGAGAATTCAACACACCTGGTTATCTCTGCTTCCTGGACTACCGGAAAGCATTTGACTGCGTTCAGTGGAGTAAACTCTGGGACATCATGACAACAATTGGCGTACCCCCACATCTAACTTCCTTAATCCATAACCTCTACTCCTCCAACGAAGCCCAAGTCAGAGTGGGACAACAGTTAACAGGACCTTTTAAGGTTGGAAAAGGAGTGAGACAAGGTTGTATCATCTCACCAATTTTGTTCAATATCTACGGAGAATGGATAATACGCACAGCTGTGGGAGGATGGGATGGTGGAATCTCTATCGGCGGAAGAAAAATCTCAAATTTGAGATACGCAGACGACACGACACTACGGGCAGCATCCGAAGAGGAAATGATGGAGCTCCTGAGGCGAATAAAAATGACAAGTGAAGAATTTGGACTCGAAATAAATGCGACAAAAAGCAAAATATTACTTGTTGACAGAGCAAATGAAAATCGAAACAATTACAAAAGCATTAACGGGATCGAGGTCGTAGAAAATCTAATATACTTAGGTGCTCGAATAACTAGCACCGGCGACTGCGAAGGCGAAATTCGACGAAGAATCACACTTGCCAAGACGGCACTAGCCAAGCTGACACGCATATGGAAGGATAGAGGAATATCGAAGTCCACTAAATTACGACTTGTTCGATCTCTAGTTTTCCCTATAATGGCGTATGCCTCAGAGAGCTGGACCATCAAGGCAGCAGATAGACGCCGTATTGACGCCTTTGAGATGTTTTGTTGGCGGAGAATGCTAAGGGTGTCGTGGACTGAAAAACGTACAAATATCTCAATCTTAAAAGAACTAAATATCAACGAAAGACTAAGTACCTCCATAAATAAATCCATATTGAGATACTTTGGCCATATTATGCGACGAGGTGATGATGCTCTTGAGAGACTTATCGTCCAAGGTACGATAGAAGGCAAAAGACCGAGGGGTCGTTCGCCTTCCCGATACATAGACCAGATAAAGAAGCTGACCAGTTCCTCAGCCCACGAATGCACACACAATGCAATGGACAGAGACTTATGGAGAAACAAAGTAAATAACTGTCCAACATAGATGCTGTCACGATGCCCGGATACGGGCGTATCGAACAAGAAGAAGAAGCCCACATTTGTTCAAAATTAGTCCTTATTTAATGGCCTTAACCAAATTCTAACGTTAATATTAATTACGAAAATACAAAATATATAGAGCTTTTAAATTAATTAAAATCTGTAAAAAGAACATTAGGTAACCAAGGCAAAAAAAAGGTAGCAAGCATGGTATTTCCAGCGTATGTATCTCTGATAGCAGCGTAAAACTTCTACTTAGAAAAATGTCAAAGTGACATTTGAAATTTAAAACTGTTGAAAGGTATATCTTGCATTTTTTTTACACGGAAGCTAAGTTGTCATTTATTTAGTAAATAATTATTTGACTTGCTAGTTAATAAGAAAATAAAATGTTACAAGGTTCCGTTTTGTATTTTCTGAACAGTTGCAAGAATGCCTTATAAGCACTTTTAATTAACTTGGGAAATATCGAAAAGATAAAGACAAAACAGAAATATGTGTGGCAGTGTATGATATTTTTTTGGTAGGTCTTTAAATTTTAAAATTAAACTGCATTTTAACGGAAATCTGTCCAGTACTTATTTAAAATTTGTACATGCTTTGTCTCCACCAAGAAAAAATGCTAAGAAAACAAAACAAAATATTGGAGTTTCATTTTGAGAGAAGCTATTCAAAAAAATATTTGGGAACATAAATCACGAAACGAGGTTTTTACATTGAATATTGAATACTTTTTCTTTATCAGCATCTGATTCTGAAAAAGCCACTTATCTACTTGCAGCAAAAGTTACGTTTTTTAAGAAAATACAACAAATTTCTAATTCTGGTAAAAATGTAAATTACATTTATCTGGATAAAACCTGAATAGTTAAAAATGGTAGTTCTATTCGTAAGTGGGCCCATCTTAGGGAAATGAAGGGTACCCCATCGAAATTTAGAGGGGAGGGCAACCCGTTACACAATTTTACATTCGGGATTTTAAAATGATGTGAATTAATTTGAAAACATAAAAATGATGTGTTTTCGTCATCAGAATCTAATTCTGAGTCAGATATTGAATTCTTATTTACTTCAAAATCTGAATCTAATAAAATTTTCGAATTCACTTCGAATTTTGTATATTATGTCTTTAGGTGTTCGAAACCGATTGTTTCTTCTCTAAGAGAAGAATTAGTTAGCCCGTACAGGATTTTACACAATACAAGAATATGTATCGTAATTTTCGTATTTATTGTTCTACTACCACCTTTCATTTATATATTGAAATAATTTGCAGGTTAATATCGTGGGTGTTTAACATTTATAATATTCTCCGAAATGGCCACCATTGTGGTTGAAGGTTTGACAATAACCTGTTTATTTATTTATTATAGATTTTTTTTAAATTTAAATGTATGTATATCCCAATTCATCCTTAAAAGTTTTTGTCCAAAATCCTGAGAGTAATTTTGATTTCAGTCATAACCATAGTCATAGCCATAGCTTTACCTAGTTAAAAATCACGCAACTTCACTTAGTAATTTCTGTAATGTAATTAGGCGGTCTAAACTGTCAAGAAAAGTTAAATCAAGACCTACCGCAAGTCCTATAGAAATGAAATCAACTATATTTTCGAAAGCTACTGTTAAAACAGTTGTATTAACCATTAGTTTAGAGTGCTTTTCGCTTGAATTTACTACGCAGTTGTACCTACACAATCAGCCAATATCAGTAGAAAGTAATACGCTTTGGTTACGTCTAGCGTGGAGTTATAGAAGACTATACATAACATTGTAGAATCGCAATGTTCTATTAATTAATAGTCTCACTTAGAATCCAAAATATCAAATAGTAAGACTATTGGTTCGAAATAAGCTACACTAATTTACTTCACAACTGCCTACAGTGGAAAGTAAAAGTGTAACAACGAAATTCCTGGCAAAAAATTACAATTGGGTTTCAAAACTGTGATCTTTAAATGTTGCACGTGAAATGATTGCCTTAATATTAATTATGTTTCATTTCATTAAAATAACCCAAACTAATTATCAAAGTCTCTATCCACATATCCAAATTGATGCGTAAGGTAAAAAGTTGCACCAACTGATAACATGTTTATAAACACCCTGTATATAAGCGTTTTAAAATCTCATATAAGCATTCCCTGACAGAGCTAAATGAATATCTAAGGCAGCAGAAAAATAGGTGTAAAATTACAAGTCAAGCAAATTCCCCTGAAATTCAAGATATTGTAAAATGCGCGAGTATGAAAAGACTAAGCAAAAATTGCTCCGACTGGTATAATTCCAAATAGTAGGATAACGGCATATCCCACATTTAAAGATCATCCGTAACTGAAGTACGTGGAAACTTCCAATTTCAGTGTAAAGACGCAAGTCACATCAACAACCGCCAAATATTGTGAACTTGAGCTACAAGTTTCATAATAGTGATTGATTCCAGCTTTTAGAGAACTTTTTGAGTGGCCGCGACCACCAAGTTGCTGGACCCGAAGGTGGAACAATAAATCGAGGCAGTAAAAAATATGTAAATCGGGTGCTCTCTAACTGAAATAAGAACGGCCGATTAAATTAATAACAATTTAAAAGCGCTCGGTGTCAATTTGTATTCTAAAACACACAAGTCTGTATAGAACTCGAGTTTTAGACCAATTAACAGTGACTTAGATAAAAAAGGCCGTAGCAATTATTTAAATCTTGTGGGACAAGTTAACGACACTACACAAGACTGAAAATGGAGGAATCTAACGAAATATTCAAGAATGTAGAAAACATGTTTGGAAAAAACCGCTTAAAACGTGGAATAAATTCAACTAAAATTTGCCGCTTTTGGGTTTTACTATTACGGTGATCTGGAGCCAGTTAATTAATTAATTAAATTATTTAGATTGAGCTACACAAACAAATGTTTATGTCCAATCTGAAAATATTTTCATTTCTGTGATTACTAAAATCAATTTTTCGGATTTGAAGATAAATCGTTTTGAAGTTTATATTACCTGAATTATATAAATGGAAATTTATAAATAAAATCTCAAATTTCTCCACATGTACACGAAATGAATAACAGAAATATTGCTTTCTCCCACACAACTGTTTTTATCTTAGTCTTCAGTTCCCATACTACAATAAGAATTAAGGGAATTCGCATAGGATAGTTCTGTTATACTTATATGTTTCAAATTCATTTAAATATTTTATCACTGATTTTCGCTAACAAATATCAATGACCGACTGAAGCCCAAAAATCCCACTTCGCCAAGCCTGTCAAAAGCTATCAGATTACCTTATAATTAATTGTTGCTGCCTGCCTAATCAATGCAAATATTTTCTTTAGACAATCTTCATATTTATAGATGAAGTTCCTATTAATCCCTCACCGCGTTATAACCTCTCATACTTATAATTATGTCTCTATTACTTTTCTATTTTTCTCTCATTAGTGACTAATGATCGACTTTCTTTATTTGAAATAACCATAGTAATATGCGTATTATGCGTAGGTGTTGAATAATAGGGACCTCGGTGGGTTAGTGGTGTCTGCCGCTGCAGTCGATGCCATAGCGAAATATGTAGCTGCGGGAGAGAGTTCGACCCCCGGCCCGGGCGTTCCAGTTTCGCTTAATTTAAGGTTAGTCCTAAATGACGCCAAATCCCCCTGAAGTACTGCGAAAGCGGTTCCAGGGGGCAACGGTAGAAGTTAGGCGCAAAAAAGGTGTTGGATAATGATTATTTATAGTACAAGTGGGTCATAACAGAAGTTACCCACGCAAAAAATGTTTGACTCACGAGGCCGTGTAACGGCCGAGTCGAGTATGTTTTTTAAAGGAGTAAATTCCTTTGACCCGCAGATACTATATAAAATTTTATTCAGCGCCTCAAAGTACAAAACTCTTTAATATACTGATTAAAACTAATTTCTTCAAAATGACATTTTTTTTGACAATGTATGCTTTAATTTAACACGTTCAGTGGGCATTTAAGAGAATTGCCCACGTTGCCCTTAGCAACGTGAGTATTTCATTACAGCAAGCCACCTTCCTTGTTCAAAATCATAATAGTAAAATCGAAATTAGTAGGTGTTGGATAAAAAATATTACATCTGCCAAATCAAAATCAATCTCAAAAAACCTAATTGATTATATGTAGTACCTAACCTACGTGAACAATATACATAACAATTAACAAACTTTTACTTGCAAATATCTTTTTATTTCCTTGTTTTTGATACATAAGTGTTGTCAATAATTATGGTGTCAGGGCAAATATTACTCGCATTACTCGCAACACATAAAAAGCAGCTTCATTTTTTTAGAATTGCGTAAAGAAGTTTTTTAAAATTTCATTTAAAGAAGTAGTTTTTTTTAAATTAATTGCAGTGTGTGAAGTGCCACTTTTTTTCACTGAGTGAAAAAAAGTGACACTTTGCTTTTAATTTAGGAATGAACGATTTTAAACAGACGTTTCCGTAGTTACTAGAACTGACCAACGTACTTGACTAAAATGAAGGCAAATACAATTCTATACAAAATAGGCTTCAATTTGAATAATTAATGAAATTTTTAAAAATCTTATAGACAACTCGTGTTAGCGTGCTTATTTCTCACGCGTGTGGAATACTTCTAACACTTGTGGTCTAAATAACTATTTAATAACTGTTTATTTATAACCCATCCATGCACTTTTGCTTTACCTCGAACTTCTTGAAGGTGTTTTAAGTTTTTTTTTTGTAGATCCTCTGAAAACCCTATGCATTGGCTTCTCGAGTAATAAACAATTCCATTATATGGTATTTCGTCGTCTCTGATAATGACTTCCAGTGCACAATTAAATAGTTCCGTTGACAATCAATCTCCTTATCTTAAATCTCTTGATTTCAATTGGTTTTGCTAGTTTTACTCTTATTTTACGATCAATTGAACCAATTTCACAATATTTCCTAAATTTTTTTAACATTCTGTCATATACTACAGTGTGTCCAACATAGCGCATTCTACATATGTATTTTATTAACTGTAAGATATGGAGGTTCGGTTAAATTAGCTAAAATGCATCCCAAACACTACTATGGTCCATATTTAAAAGTGAAAAGTTACATTTCAAGTTTTAGTTTTTTGGCTATAACTTGGACATCCATAATTACGCAAAGCTTTGACATTAATGCGCCACTTTTTAGGCAAATATCGAATCTGAACTTTGTTTCAATAATTTTGTTTCTATAAACGGGCTCTAAAGGTGGCTACGCCGGCGCCATCACTATATGAGATTATTTTTCTAGTCTTGAGCACACTATAATTATGCAGTGTAGTGACAAAAATGTTATACAAATAGGTCGAGAGCTCTTGGAAGTAGTTTAAAAAAATAATAAAAACTTGAAAACGAAAGCTACAATAGAAGTTATATTATACGTATAAAAGAGAAATTCGAAATGAAATAAAAACATTATTGTATCCATTGCACTCGTGTGGTCATAAACTAAAATATTACCTGTACAGTGCTCACAGCATTTAGTTCTCTTTCATGCATGCATTGGAACAGTTACTTCGTTCTCCCTAAACAGGTTGAGACTGTAATATTCTTTCGTTCTTTTTACTTTCGTCCTCTAAAAGACGAAGGAAATATTGAAATCGCGAAAAAATCAACTTCCGATATTTCTTCAGATCTTCACGTTTCAGGGTCCTTACATGACGAAAAAAGGGTTTTCCCATTTCCGTCTGTCTGTCTGTTGGCGGTATAACTCAAAAAGTATTTGTTGGTGGAAGACGATATTTTGTATACAGAGAGAAAATTTCGGTCAAATACATACAAGGTGAACACCATAAAAATAAAATGACTCCTATTGTTGCTTTAACTCAAGAACTCATAACTAATATTTTGCAAATAGCTCAGGATTGTACCTTTGGAAAAGGGAATATTTCAGATCTAACATGTACCTACAGGGCAAACACCTTAAAAATATTTATTTTTTTACTTTGATATTTTCAATATATTTAATTTCAAAACTGCACTTGCGAGGGAAGTGCCGTATAAAGTCCTTTAGAGATTTTTACGAGTAATACATACAAAGTGTACGTCTTTATATATAATCAATAATTTACATAAAAATAAACTATTGTATAGGAATCGTATATTCTTTTATCTCTAAAAATCTGCTATTTTAAAATAGTTCATCGCCTCCTTGAATGAACGTCATTACGTTAGATTATTATGTACTAGTCTGTCCACTCGGAAGCAATATACAAAAATACACAGGTACATAAACTGCTTCCGAACTTTAGATCTTTTAAGTATCTCTCTTCAAGTAGCGAGCAAAGGTCAAATTTCATTACAACCCAAGACCGCAACATTTAACTGTTGACATGGAATGGCCCTTTGTTATGAAATGCTTCGAAACAGATATTATTAAAAAAAATAACGTACCGGTATGTCGTAGGGATTAAATTTATATTATTGGTATATTCAAAAACTGAGTATACTCCTAGCTAGTTTCTAATACATTTCTTCAATTGGCTATTAATTACCATTACTACTACAAGTATTATATTGTAAAATGTTTTATTAAAAATTTGTATTTACAAAGAAAGGCCTACACTTTTTTCGGTTGGAAATTACGCAACTGCATCGAAACATCAGCGCCGTTAAGCTCTCCACTTTCACTGACCCTGTTTATGTCTAAATTTAGGAAGTCAGTGTAAATTCCGTATATCGTAAGGTTAAACTCAATTGCGATCTTTTCTATAAATCTGCCACGAATTGATTAAAACCAATTAATACTGCCAACTTATCCATTGTCCAATCATCACACTATTACGAGTTGATTCTTATTCTAGCCAAGAAATGCTGAAGTTACTTAAGTGGCAATATATAAATATTATCAACTAGTATTTATTTTGCATACAATATTCAATAAGTAATAGCCGTTTTATGATAAATGTTTCTAGTTATTCGACAAGGTGGCACATCAGAGAGAAACGTTATTTTCATATGTTGCAAGAGTTTTGCAATAGGCAATTGTAATAAATGTCACATAATTTGTTGGATTTCATCGATACCATTTTGATTTTTAAATCTCGTCATTATGTAACACAAGTTCCCTTCATTTCATTTCACAGGTGCAAACATTTTTAGATTTTCACAGCGATGTAACCGCCTGCACGTTCTGGGCGTAAAGCACTTATTTACCTGTTGATTGTAATGTTTGAATTTAAAGGGCTAAATAGAAACAACTATAATGTAAAATTAGTTATTACTGATTTAATTAAAATCGCTTTCAGCACATTTTACTATCTTCTAACACAAACAATATGTTTTTCAGTGCCACCCTATTTTATGTACGTTGAACAGCAATTTAATAAAGCATAGAATAAACGTAAAACTATATGGCAGCCAATAAACAGTATCTAAAGGTTTTAATGAAGTTCGTGATGCGAACGTTTCGAGAACAATTTACCCGCGTTATAAAAAAACAGCATTTATCTTTCCGGACCCTCCCTAACAAAAAAAATACCGCAACTGGAAGCTAGTTAATAACCAAATTATATCTAATTCAACAGATCACAACAGATACACTGGGTAATTTAGCAATATTATTATTTTTCGTTCTAATTTCTTTTGTGTTCTTTAATCCTAATATATAATGATCTGGATCTTTCACCTATATGTAATATTTTCATATTTTCCGTGTAATTCTTGTTTGTTATTAAGTTGAGTAGTTCTAGAAAATATTAACCGCAAAGTATTTACCATTGGGTGGGTGGTGAGAGGTGAACATATCAATAGTAAATAAACCTTCACCAGATTTGCTTTAGAAATCGAACAAAACACTACGATATCGTTCCTTGATACTTTCATCGTTGACCGATAAAATACGTATTTTCTTATGAAATAATTTATTTTTTGCACTTCCGGGACTAAAGTTGATACTTTAGTCCCCGTAAACAGGGACTAAAGTAGCGTATTTAATCCCTAGGGACTAAAGTAAAAATGATACCGTAACTATGATAAATTTATATACACACGAGGTTAGTAGGTTAGGTTTTGTTTGTCATTTGACACACACTGACGCAAAACTTAACCTGCAAATCTCGAATTTGACATATACTGACAATACACTTCAGTACTGCCAACTGATTCAGGCTATCCAGAACCTGCTGCATTTCAGTTTTTAATAAATTGTAATTGTTAGTTTCCAAATTGACAGATTCCATATTTTGGAAATGTTTGATGACAATGTTCCCAAAAGTGAATAAAATAGCGTATATACCTCGGGACTAAAGTGCCTAAATCCCTTGAGTGGTTATTGCCCTCGGGCTTCGCCCTCGAGGCAACAAACTCCACTCGCGGGATTAAATGGTGCATTTTAGTCCCTTATGATATAATATACTATTATATGATAGTAAAACTGATAAAATATGTAAATATATTAACATACAGAATACTGTCAAGCCATTTTGCATAGTGGAGCATATATTCAAACTGCATGGTCTCACACATGTCAATTCATTTTGAGTATCAACTAATGACACTATTGTAATTTTTTACTTGCTCAACCATAGCAGTGTTTTTGAAAAGAAAAGAAATACATTATAAACAACATACAGAGAACACATCAATTGGACAAATTGATAAAAGCTTTAATACTGAACTAACCCCAACCTTTTGGAACAAGTGATATCTTAAAAAATAAAACGTAATTTTTGCCAATTCAACATTACATCTTCTTGTCCTTTTTAGCCATTTGTAGTCCAAGTTTGGAAATGTGTCTCTCCCAGGTGATGCTCTCTATCGCGGTATGCTTTTAATGAAGTCCCCAGCGCATTTGTGGTCGTCCCCTTATTCTTTGTCCTAACCGTGGCCTTGAGTTTTGGATTATAGTCTTTCATCTTTCGTCCTTCTGTCTTGCGTTGTGTCCTGAAAAGCTGCATTTCGTGATGTGCCCTGCAATGTCCTGTACTTTCTTTTGCTTTTGATCAATGTGTTTGTTTTTCTGACTATAAGTCTTCTTCCCAACATGACTCTTTCCATGGATCTCTGCGTCCTTATAATTTTGTCTGGGTTAGCTCTAGTAAGTTTAACAGTTATATGTCATAATAGGCAGGTCATATTGATTGAACAATTTACTTTTCAAATATTGGGGTATCTTAGAACCTTTGAATGCCCATTTTAATTTTCCAAATCTTGCCTATGCGATTTCAGCAGTTTTAGGCTTTGTCCAAGGTACACATATTCGTTGACTTTCTCTATAACGGAGTTGTTGATGATGATGTTTCTTGTCTTATCATTGTTTGTTATTATATTCGTTTTCTGAAGATTCATTGTCAATCCTATTTTTTGTATGCTTCTGCTAATTGCCCAATCATAGTTTGCAATTCTTTAAACGTTGTGGTACAAAGTACTATGTCACCTGCATATCTAAGATGGGTTAATTTCCTTCTGTTGACGTTTATTCCAAATTCTATCCAATCTAGGGATCTAAAAACGTTTTCCATGGTAAGGGTAAATAGCTTTGGACATATTGTCGCCCTGACGGACACCTGTCTTGATCGGTATGCTGTTGGCTTTTTGTTCAATTTGTATCACTATCGTAGCATTTTTGCAGATCTTGAGTATGAGTTGTTTATAACAGAAATCTATTCTGCAGTTGTTCATTGCTTGTTCCACCGCCCACATTTGCACACTGTCGAAAGGTTTTTCACAATCTACAAAGTCGTACTGGTAGGTGATATTCGTTGGATTTTTCTATCAGTGCTCTCTAAGTAGTGGTTCAGTGTGCTGTAACTTCCCTGAATCCAGCATGTTCGAAAGATTGGTAGACACCCATCTTAGGTGTTAGTCGGTTGATCACGACAATTTTTATGAATAGTTTGTAGACTTGGAACAGTAATGATATGGGTCGGTAGTTCTTTGTGTCATTTCTATTACCCTTCTTATGTAATAACAATACGTTCATTCTAATCCTTATGAATATCTGCTTTTGAAGGCACTCATTTAGGAGAATTCTGAGGGTGTCTAGTATCATCTTTCCCTCCCTTTAACATTTCTGCTAGGAGTCCATCTGGGCCAGCTGTTCTGTTGTTTTGTAAGTCTAGTATGGTTGGTTCTATTTCACAGTCTTCTGAATTTAAGTTGATGATTTCTCTGTGAAGACTCTCGTATAGTGTCATTTTGGTGGTCGTTTAGAATTGTACAGGTCTTCGTAATACTCGTCTAAAAGACGAAGTATTACGAAAAAAATAACCTTCCGAGATTTCTTCAGATCTTCACGTTTCAGGGTCCTTAGATGCCGAAAAAAATGTTTTCTCAGTTCCGCCTGTCTGTCTGCCTGTTGGCGGTATAACTCGCAAACTATTTGTTGGAAGAAAGCGATATTTTATATGCATGTTATATATCTACCTGGAATGAAACTACGAAAATTGTGGAGAAATATATACAGGGTGAGCACCTTAAAGAAATAAAATTTTGTTGGTTTTGCTTTCTCTGAGAAATAGATACACGTAATAATTTGCACATGGCTCAGGCTTTATCATTGGCGAAAATAACATTCAATAAATACAGGGTAAACATCACAAATTGGACAGAATTGTATAGTGTTTTATAAGGTAGCAGAAACTCATCCGCTTTGAGCACGCTCGTGACTCAGTTATTTTAGCGGCGGAGCGCGGAGTGCAAATCCCAGCCGACTACATTTTTACTTCCCTCGCCTAAAAGACGAAGGAATTTTTTATTTACAAAAGATGAAAGTAATGATTTGTATATAGTTCAGGCTTTATCACTGCTGAAAATGAGACCTAACAGATACAGCGTAAACATCACAAATGGGGCAGAATAGTGTGGCGCTTTATAACGCAGCAGAAGCTCGTCCTATTCGAACAGGCCCGTGGCTTAGTTATTCTAGCGTCGGACAAGAAATTGGCTTCCAAAATTCGCGTAGCGCGGAGTATCCAGCGGATTACATTTATTTTTATTTGAAAATTGATCAAATTCGTGCAAGGGAATTTCCCTTTACAGATTTTTGTTTTTCTTCTAATTCGTATATCTTTTCGTCTTGTGCCATGGATTTTATATTGTATGTTGATGTGTGGAGTTTATTGTTATTGTCTACTATGGTTTTGATGTATTTGTATGTCGATACGTTATAATGTATTACAGTAAAAATAAGCATTTAACTTACGTGCCTCAGACAATATTGGAGATTGAGCGAAGCGAATCATTATCTTCAGCCGGTAAACCGTCCTTCCCGTTCTTGATACTTAATGCACTATACATTTTATAATTTAAGTTAGTTGCCTTTAAATTTCGAGTTGTCATATGTAACTAATGTGCTTTAGATAAATGTTGGGTATCGGTGCTGTCATATGTGTACGTTGGGTACCATGAAGGAAGGCGCTCCACATTATGTGGCTCACCAGGTATTTTAGAATGACGTAAATGGTTTATCCATAAAATGGACTTTGTCAAATGTAAAATTAAAGAAGCTATAATACATAATCGTAATCATAAAAGTGGTTTTTGGAATAAACAAATTTAAACTGAAATTTTAAAAATATATATCTCAGAAATATAATAATTTCTCAATCTTCTGGATAACATGAAGCAGTTTCCAGTCCATATTGACTAAAAATTATAGATATTTTTTGTGGTAGTAATTGTGGTTAAAGGTTAAACTGCTTTTTATTGGTTAGAAACCGATGTTTCACAAAAATGTCTAAACATCACATCCCTTTAATGCACAGCCCACAGATAACATTGTTATACATGCTTTCGAAGTTTCTATTCTCTTAAACAAACGTTTCGATATAACAAAAAGGAATGCTAAAAAGGGTCCGCTTTCGAAGTAGAAGTTGCGATCGAGCACACGCAGCGAAAAACCTTCGAGGAACGGTTAAACCCACCTTTTAACACTACACTATGGGTCGGTCGTCCCAAGGTGTAACTCGAACCAAAAAATGTAAAACAGGCATAAAGTATATCTGCAAACCTGAAGTGAGCCGAGGTTTCTGCAAAACGACCACTGCAACTCAGCATGCTTTAAGTGACCGACTCGGGCTTAAAATCCCACACGTGCTTAAAAATTACGGAGAAGAGAATCAGCTTTTGCTCCTCTGGCGCAGGAAACTGCATTCTGCTGCAGTTTGGACACTTTGACATTATTTCGAGGGGATAAATATGCTTTACGTGTCTGAACTTCCGCCTCTTCGATCTATTGTGTGATAATACGAAACAGATTGTGACAGTAACTGGGGAAGAGCCTGACAAATGCCGTTAAATTATTCAGCTAACTGGCTGCAATGTGAATGTTATTTAGACGGCATTATCTGCTACACTAATCGCATTTTGAAAGAAGCCCAGATTTCTAAATATATTCCACTGGTGCTCCTGAGCGCGACTTTTTGTTGATCCCGTCATTAGTGAGGTTGCTTCGTTAGGGTTTAAATTTGTAAACTAACACACCTATAGGAACCCTCCCTTTCATCCAGCTTAAACTCAAGTAGGGCAAGCGACGCCACATATTTTACCTGCTTAAAAATTCGGCGTAAAGATGTCAGCCATGGAGAACCCTTGACTGCGCTTGTGCATAAATTCCGCGCCCGCGGACCCAATTTTTTATTTAACAATGGAACTCGGAGCTAAAAAGCTGGCCATCCCGTTAAAATGGACGAGACAATACTCGCTGGACAAATCCATGCTTTGTGGCACCACGCCCATCTCTATTTTTTATTTCTGTCGGGTACGTGCGTTACCTCGTCCGATGCACGCTCCCGTAATCTTAGATGTATAATTACTTATTATTGTGGCTAGGCTTACGAGCTTATCTCCTAAAGAGTCGTTGTTCAAACCAACAATCTTAATGATGGAGAAAATTGCACTGGTTACGAACGAGGGTACTGATAACCACGCCTACGCGAGCCTCTGCTACGAAACAATAGTCCATTACAGGTTTGTAGTAAACGTAGTGAATTTAAAAGGTGGGAATTGAGAGCAGCTCGAGGAGGCGATTTTGTGAATTGCAAGCGTTAACGAACCGAATGCTCATAAAATTTAATCGCTGTAACCTTTGTTATAAACAATTATAAACTTATCGCAATCTTAATTTCCATTAGTAATAACGGTGCGGTATATTCTTTATTATCGATTGTCGACAGTAACAGAAGCATAAGCCTTGAGAGTTATTGGACTTACTTCTCATTTAAAGAGCTCTTGAGCTTGGTAAAATCTCTCTTGAAAATATATCGCCAAAGAGATGATCACAATGTAGGTATTGTAATCGTTCATTAGCAAAGAAACAGAAAGTTAGCAATACTAAAGCGTTAGTCGTTTTTACGTTCTGTTTTATCTAATAGCATTCATAGAGATATCAAAAATTGACTCGATGCTATGAGTAAGCTGGTTATTATCAAAGTTAGAGGATTACTAATTGAGCAATATTGTGCACAGTTTTGAATTCAGACTGATTACTCGGGGGGGGGGGGGATGAAATGTCTGGGGGGTATTTTTACCTATTCCCGCGCCATCCACCCATTCCTTTATAGATAAAGAAAAATATGAATATGAAGTGGTAATGTTTCCGGGGGGGAATTTTGTACTGCCCGGGGGGGAATTTCCCCCCCGGTCACCCCCCTGGATTCAACCCTGATTGTGCAGACAAGAACGAAGATACTATCAACAAATTTGATCAGTATTGTTGAAAGCGAATTAATTGGAAGATACCAAAAATTCAACCATCTTTAAAATTTATCTTTTTGTCAGAGCAGATACATACTATAAACTTATACATTTTTAATGCTGTTTTTTCGTCAAACAACCGGTTTAGTTCGATCAGTGGCGGCTGCTCCTTAGGAGCGCTAGCCGCCCAGCCGTCAACAGCCTATATAAGTAGCATTTAAAAAAGTAACTACTCTACAGTGTCCGCCAAAAAGTCGGCATAATATGAAAAAAAATTTATTTTTGATTTTTCAAAAAAACTTTTTACGTCAATCATTTGTGCTTGTCTAAAAACCTATTTAGCCCCTATCATATATACCGAGTGATTTTTACTTATTTAGAAAATGGAGTTTTTCGAAATTGTCAAAATCCAAAAAGTGCTATTTTACGGAAATTAAGCAATATTTCAATGAGAGTGTGTTATTTTTAGCTAACTAAACAATCTCAAGGCCAGAAACCCCCTATTTTTTTTAACTGTAGCTAAAAATTATTTTTAAAACTTTTTAAATATTTTTCAAAATTTCACATACAAAGACTTAATATTAAAGTTAAATTTTTTTATGTGAACACTTTAAAGAATTATAATTGGTGAATATAATATAAAATGTTAATTACTTCTTCAGATTTTTATTATTTACCGAAAAGTAGTATGTTTGCATAATTTTTACGTTTTCTATGCAAGGCGCTTTTTAGGAGAAATATTTTTCAATTCTAATTAATATCGATTTAAATAGCTTCAAGAAACTCTAATCTAGCCCTGTTAATGAATTACTGTTACAAAAATCCTGTAAATGTTCTTTTACAGTTGTCTAAATGAGGAAATTGTTTAGAACATGTAATTGGATAAAAAAAATCTCCTTATTTAGACAGCTGTAAAGGAACATTTACAGGATTTTTGTAACAGTAATTCATTAACAGGGTTAGATTAGAGTTTCCTGAAGCCATATAAATAGATATTAATTAGAATTGAAAAATATTTCTCCTAAAAAGCGCCTTGCATAGAAAACGTAAAAATTATGCAAACATACTACTTTTCGGTAAATAATAAAAAATCTGAAGAAGTAATTAACATTTTATATTATATTCACCAATTATAAATCTTTAAAGTGTTCACATAAAAAAATTTTAACTTTAATATTAAGTCTTTGTATGTGAAATTTTGAAAAATATTTAACAAATTGAAAAATGAATTTTTAGCTAAAGTTAAAAAAATAAGGGTTTTCTGGCCTTGAGATTGTTTAGTTAGCTAAAAATAACACACTCTAAAAAATCTCATTGAAATATTACTTAATTTCCGAAAAATAGCACTTTTTAGATTTTGACAATTTCGAAAAACTCCATTTTCTAAGTAAGTAAAAATCACTCGGTATATATGATAGGGGCTAAATAGGTTTTTAGACAAGCACAAATTATTGACATAAAAAGTGTTTTTGAAAAATCAAAAATAAATTTTTTTCCCATATTATGCCGACTTTTTGGCGGACACTAACTGAAAATATATTTTTTCTACGACTGACATCGAAAGTAGATTTTTCTCACTGTCATTTGACAACAGAAAGTTGGCATTCGCTGCTCAGCGTGCGGCTTCGCCTCAACCAGCAATATTCATGCGCAAGCGGCAAGAATGCACTTTCAGCTCTTAACATACAATATACTATTATCATCTATCCTACCGTTATAATATAACAACGTCTAAGTAATGAGATCCAGAGGCAGCTTAAAACATATAAAACGACATATGTGAAGTATGTCAATAATACATAAATTATGTGTCAACACACGTGCTCGTATTAATGCGCGGAGCGACTGGCAACTGATTAGGGCAATGATAAATAGGGCCCAAACTCATATGGCAATTATGGTCGAAAACGCCGATGCGGCAGAACTGAGTTCAACAGTTTCAATGTGCTCCGAAGGCGAACTGAGCTATAGCCTCGCATGTAGTAAACTGGCAGGCTTATTTACAAACATATTCGAGCACCGAGCTCTGGTTTAGCAATAAATGAGTGCTTATCAGTATAACTGCTTGCAGAACAATGCCGTTCATAAAACATACCTGATTTTACCCACATGCGTCAAACTGTAGAAGGCCCTTTAATTATTCAAATAATTTTATTTTTACTGTTTATTAATAGATATTCAATATAGGAAGGTGATCCGTCATGCTTATAGCGAAGATACCTTGATATGAAGCAATAAAACATATAGCCTTCTCCACGAATATTTATTGTAAAAATGTGGGTAGCAACATGTTTCAAAACCACACTGGTTTCATCATCAGGCCATAATGATCATTGTTGTCGTTAGTAAACGATATTGAATAACTTAATAGCTCCTACACTAGTAAAAAGGGAGTGCGCTGTGAGTTCAATTTAGATTAAAACCGCCTAGAAAGCTAGTTACTTATATTTTTAACACTTCTATACATTTTGTGGCGTGTTTGAATAAATTTGGTTCTGTGTATGTAATATTTCCTTTTGGAGTATTAAAACTAAAAATCATTTCTATATTTGGACTAAAACATCGCCAGAATGTAGGTGAGTCATTATTTTTTTATCTTAGCAATTCTTAAAAGTTAAGAGCCCCCAAATACAATTATCGCAAGCCGCCACTGAGCTGCGATCTTAGAATATAGGGTATTGCGAAGTTTATGTGTTTGTCTTTGAGATAGAATGCTTTGAAAAAGCTCAGGGTAAGACTGTCTTTCAATATTAGGTATTTATAATCAGAGGGTAATATGCACTAAAAAGATGGTATATAATATGCCCTTACATATGCTCTAAAAACTACTCATAGTAGGCAGTAATATGCACCATAGATGTTTAATATGCACTTTAAATACAAAATATACACTCTAAAATTTCAAAATACATGCATGGGTTGTTGATTTACGAACTTTTTTTTCTTTTCTCGCCAGGCGCAAGCTGCAGTTTAAATTTCAAATTTTCTAGTACCCTCACTGATCTATCGATAGGTAAATATTTCGCAATATGCATTAAAACCATGTCATATATAAGCAGTATGCACTGATATCTCACAATGGTACATGCAAATATGCAATAACTACATATATGGGAAAATAACCATTATAAAATTTAAAATTTTTAATTTAGATTCCCTGGAAGCAAAAATCAAAAATGCATGCAAAATGCATATTATCTGCCCTGATTATAATATATTCCTTCTTTTTTAAGAGTGCAACTATGGTACTGCAACTTCAAATATGAAAATAGTGTCATATTATCTATTTCGTACTCACGATAAACTGACATGTCTGAGAACATTTCATACAATTCACAGATATGCTCTATTAGGTAAAATTTTTGGTAAAGATATAAATCGCTCAACAGTATTCTGTCTTCTGATATATATTTACATTTTCGTAACTGCAATGCTATATAAAACAATTTCCAACGAATAAGGTATCACATAAAGAGACTAAATTGTTTTGTTCTGCTTTTAAACTAAATCTGATGGAACGTTCCTTTACAGTTGTGGGAAGAACGTTAAAAACTTTGCGGTCACTAATTTCTAAAAATCTACTTAATTATGAACAATATTCAAACAATTGTGTACGTAGTATTCAATGTAAATGTGGAATGTAGATAATATAATATGTAGGTAGTGTTGCCACGAGACGAGATTTTCCTCATCTCTCAATAAATGTAAGTACAGAACTGAGGCAGTTACGACTGCGTAAGTCCCAAAATAATCACGCACTCCGATTATACACAATCTGGGATTCCCCTGGCTGCAATGGCTCGAAACATAAAACCAGCAGAACTGGCTGAGAGGTAAAGTCCTTGGTCCTAGTCCACAATATGTGCGTTCAATTCCCACAGACTCCAACGGCTACAAAATATCGAGCGCCGAGCCCACTGCGATTCCCTAATCTGGAATTCGACTTTGGTAACCGTAAGGTCTTAATATCTAACAACTTTCTTGAAGAAGAAAGGCCGATTCGGCATCGTTTTGAAAATACTACTGTCGAGGTCGAGAATTTTGTTAACCTTGTCTAGAGTATTCGAGAATTTGGTTAATCTCGTCTCGGCGGCATTACTATATATAGGTGAAACGTCGAAATCATTTGATGTTAGGGTTAAAGAACACATAAATTATATAAGGTACACTTTTAATTTGCGAACTCAATTTCTTTGTTATCACTTTCTAAGGATACAATCAAGTAGCTTGCAGCTGCTTATCAGGCGGCAATTCGTATAGGCGGTTCTGAAAATATATGTATAAATTCTTTTATCTACTCCTACTGTAAAATGGCCATTAATTATGATTCATAATTCACAGTTTGCAACCAATCAGAAAATTCTATTTTCATTACTCAATAGGTTGTAGCCAATCACAAAATTCATTCTTATTATTAAATGACTTTTGAAGTTAACAGCTGTCACAAATGTCATAATTGGGAAATATGAACACACAACTCCTATTGCACAGGAGTAGATAAAATATCGTATTATATTCGCGATTATGGCCATTATTCACTCAGATGACTTGCGCCACGCGCCTTCGGCTTGTGGCGCAAATGTCATCTTCGTGAATAATTGCTGTCATAATCGCTCATATAATAATATACTATTCTTGCTCTATCTGAATTAATGATTTAATTGCTAGAATATATAACGGAAATCGGTTTTACTGGAACACCTTGTTAATATATTGACATTTTAAAGAGGCGAAATACCCAACTAAGCATCAAGAAATACTATAATTTACGAAATGAATTTCTTTGTTATCAATTTTTAAGGATACAATCAAGTAGCTTGCAATAGCTTTTCAGGCAGCAATTCGTCTAGGAGATTCTGATAAGATATACATTTTTTCTTGATCTTTCTGAGTTAATGATTTAATTTCTGGAATCTCTAACGGAAATAGGTTCTACTGGAACATATTGTTAATATGGTGACATTTTAAGGCGGCGAAATAGACAAATAAGCATCAGGAAACAGCTTAAAACACTTCAGCGACTAAACTGCTACTTTACATGGTGCCAGATGGTTTTATGTTGACTCTAGGCTTTATTAAATTATTCTTCAAAGTATTTAATTGAGTAATATTAAGCAAATCTTTGTTTTTATAAGAAGAAACAAATAACTTTGATTCTTGTGATCTTGATAATATATCCGGGCTAATTAGAACATCCGTGAACCGAATTATTAAAAAACCGGACTACTGTAATCTATTTATATTGTCTATAAAATTATTGAAAAACGCGTTTTTAACACTTTCTATTCTCATAGGAAAATATACCAGAGTAGTTTCCCGTCCCTTCTCTGGTTTATAACAGCTGATCCTGCTGCGATACCTGTTGGTCAGCGGATGGTATTTTCTTTCTCACCTACTAGCCATATCTGGCAGGAATTACTTATGCCTTACCTGGAGACGCACTTTCTAGGGGGTCACAGATATTTAAAATAGGTAGGAACATAAAATAAACGTCTATATAGAACTAGTACAACTCTTAAAATCCATTGGCCACGAATTTTTATTATTTTAGTTGGTTAAATGACCTTCACTGTCATGTAATTAATTCAAATCTGACATATGTCATACTAATTTTTAATATCAAAAGCTACAAATATAAAACAATAATTGTAAAACGACATACATGTAGAATTCGCCGAATAGTTATACCGTTTTTTAAACAAAAATGATCCTAGCTCTTGAAACTAGACTTACTCTAAGCATGATTGTTAAAACAACTTTGTCTTAGTTTTTGTTTGTAGCAATAGTACATTATACATGCATAGTATATGTAACATTAACGCACAAAGTCTGTAATTTTGGTTCGCCTGGCTTTTTCTGACCTAAAGAAAATGCTTGAGCTCGGAGGTGTTTCAGTATTACTAATTCGTTTAAAACTACACTGTTCTTTTTAGGCAATCTATAAAACGTTGAAAATTGTTAGTGGCTGCATCATGTGTTACCGACTCCAACTCCAAATGTTTCCTCTTGTGCTTCATATTTGTTGAAAAGTAGCTGAAATGTCTTGTCCAGATTACCAGATCCATCAATAATTTCAATTACAGAGTACATAATACAGTCAAGCAAATGTCCGGATTTTCGAAAAAGCCAGACTATGAAGAATTTGCGTTATGTAGAATTTAATACAAATATTATTGCGGCATTTTCTGTGATTATGTTTTCCGAATCGTGTGCCTGATTTTTTTATGAAAACAGAAATTGGCAGGGCAGTTAGTTAGTTAACACAATAAAATTTTGAACATTTTGAAGACACCCTATTAATTATTAACACAAAAATAATAAAACAGAATGTTAAAATGGCTACAATTCATTTGGCCACATACAGAGCTCTAATAATATCTTTTATTTTTTTTCCGAATTTTATTAATTATTTATATGCATTCCACTAATTTATTGCACTGGTAGGTATCTAATTATATTTTCTCCAGATCCAAAATCTAACGTTTCTTTATAATAAACATGATAATTTACTGTTTTCAAAAGCAAAAAAATTAATGGGTGTCAAGTCCTGATCAACGTAATTATTAACTTCTCGTAACCTATGGGCAAGAGCATCGTTGTTCTGGAATTTTTTTAACTGCAGTAGGTTATAACCCAACACTTTGGTAATAGGAATAGAAATCAATTTACTCAGACACGATGCTTTCTGCTTTCCAAAATAAGTGCTTGTAAACTTGGCTTGGACGTAAACATTGATTGCATTTCCATCATGTTGTTTCCTAATATTACCATTTTCATTAATAATTTCTCATATAGAAGCGAAAACGTTTCAAACTATTATATTTTAAAATCAATGATTGTGGTTTATTACAGTAAACGGATGCAAAGTCATATTCAACAATTACGTGCACTTATGATTAGATTTAACTATATATATCCTCCTCAACAGCATCGAATAAATCACAACGCCATTTGGAATTTATTAATTAGCTGCAAGAAATAAACCACTTGCAACAAATTGCTTTTATGACTTACAATTACTTCAGATAAGTAACGCTGAAATAACGAAAATAAGAGATCTTTGCTCTAGTTAGCACAGGAGCTCTTGTAAAACGTCGAAACGTTTGATCGTTTTTGCATTAAAATGTAGGCTGAATCATCGAGCACAATACAAAATATTTATGTGGGGGTTGCCTGTGGTGCGCTATATTTAGAATCTTTCAATTTTGTATAAATATCACCAAGTTACCTACTGTAAGCCAGTAAGCCTTAAACACTTCTTCTGGGCATTTTAACAAAAAATAACAATTTAGTGTGTACACATAAACACTATTCGAAAATAATTTTATTCTTATAGGAAAAGTATGAGTTCTATTAAATATAGTATGATCAAACGTTATTTTCATCTAGTATGGCTATGGAATAGTTCTTAATTTATGAATGCAACTATATCATACTTTAGAATACCTTCTACTTGAAATATGCAGACATAGGAATCGCTAGCGTGTTTGTAAAAGAATGTCCTTAGTGAATTTTATTTTTTGAAACCCCAGTAACTTATTTATATTTAAAAACTTGTCATTAAATTTGAAATATATGAAGTCGTCAATTGAAAACCTAGAAATTCGTATCATTTTCGTTCATCGTAATCAGCATTATCTATCTTTATCGAGATTTGGATTTTTCATTCCTTGGTATATCTTTTGATAATTTAATAATACAATACAAATGGACTATTAAACATTTCGGGAACACAATAAGAAGTAAAAAATATACTATATCTTGAAACCATCTCGACTCTTTCGCTTACTTAGAAGTTGCATCAGTGTGGGTAAATATAAATAATATTAACTTCACTTGTCAACTCTTGTTTATTTAGTCCGATAATGTGTCGCTATATTTATCTGTATAAATATTAAAAAGAGAATCTGAAGAAGCCGTTTTTAACACAGCATCTACGACAATATTGAACCAAACTAAAAATTAATTTAAAAAAAATTATATTACACAAAATGTTTTGTAAATTTATAATTTTAGTGTTATTTTTATTGGCATTTTCAATAATTTAAAAGTTAAATTATCGAGACGAATAGGACTCTAGGTGTAAATATTACCGACAATTTTTGCTCTTCAGATTGTCTCGTTTCTGTTGCTTTAGAAAATAACGACTCGTGCAAGCACTCGTCGTTATTTTCGTCGCCACAGAAACTCATATCTGAATCAATAAATGAGTTGCTAGAATTTTATTTCAAAATATGTTAACATGTATAAGTAGGGTGTTCCAATAAAAAAAAACGTTTTGCTAAATATCTCAAAAATGCGATGTTCAATTGTTTTTTTTAATAAATACCACCGTAATTCAAGTAAAAAAATACTACTACTTCGCCCATTTAACCGACGTTGTAGCTCCCATAATAAACAAGTGCACATTTAATTTTGAACAGGCGTATATCTCCATTGTTATTAACTTTAGGATAGTAGGGTATAAGAAGTTTTTTGTTCAGAAGATTGTCTATCGATTGACGTCAAAATATACAGGGGGTTCCATTAAAAAAAAAATTTTTTTTGACTTATGTCAAAAACCCGACGCTCAATTGTTTTTTTGTTTACGCCATTTTAATCGGCACGAAATATGCTACTATTTTACTAATTTAACCAACTTCGTAGCTATAATAGCAACCGAGATAGCTACAGTGCACACTTAATTTTGAACAGGCTGTATATAGTAAAAAAAATTTTTTTGGAGGATCTCTTAAGGGCAGGTAACGTACCCAAGCGACCGATCATGCCCAAAAGCTTTTTTTGCATTAATATTCCCCATAAACTCCTCGAATTATCATATTGACATTCATTTGGCGTCACATACACGACTTTTGTTAATTATCCAATTCTCCTTTACCGCCTAAGCAGTTGCTGTCTTCACAAAAGTTGTGCAGCTTAATGAGATCGTCTTTCTTATAACTTTGGGATTTTAGTGATTGATTGAGGGGCTGTTATAAAAATTGTAAATTTCTATAAAATGGTGGAGGTCAGAAATATCAGCGTTTAAGTAAGCAGTAAATTGTTTGTTTTTACAAGTTGGTTGCAACAAATATCAAATTACTAAATTAAGTGTTATATTTTATTGTAGTTCTAAAATACCTATATAAAATTTATTTCTCATGAAGTGGTTAATTCAGTTCGTACGTACTGTATTTTTATTTGAAAATTAACATAAATACGAAACTAGGTTAACATACACATTAGTACTGCAACATAGTAGACGTTACAATTCTTAAAACAAATACGTTCTTTCATCGTACATATGTCAAGGTCCAACGTCTGGCACGAGAGACAAAAATGCCAAAAAACTTGAATAGTGTAATTAGGAGCAGTCGTCTATCGCATAAGCAATACGGTGTCCTAAAATGTTAATTTAACGAATGCACCTAATTAAGCAGATCCGAATAAAAAGTGCGTTAGCTCGAACACTCGCCATTCAACTTTTTGTTTGTAAATAAATATTTGGACAAGCTTCTGACGTCAGACAAAGCTCGAACCTCAGACTAATAAGATTTCACGTTCGGTTATTAGATGCGCCAGATCAAGGCCTGCAAGAATTTGTTGCAAAAATCAAGTAGAAAAGCAAAAGCAGGTTGTTTATAAAAAAGCAAATTTATTAAGATTATCCAGCAGCTGAGCTTATTGCGATTACGAAGAGAAGAGCTGCGAGTAGAATTTATAACCTTTGTAATACTAAGTGGTCATTCGCTCGCTAATAGTTCAGATTATACGATAAGCTCGAGAACCAATAAAAGTCGATGTCAATAAATAGATAAACTGATGCGTTGTGTAATTATGTAATTCGTAAATTTAGCCGCCATTTTAAAAAAGGTAAAATCTTTTGGCCTTGAGCAGGCTGACAAACGTGAAAAGAATGATAAGTGCTGTTAGACAAATTAAGTATCAAGAAAGATTTATTGCCTTCATTTTTAATTTTTAGTATATTAAATATTGATTTCTCCAAGATACTGGTTCAATTTATTTTCTAATGAATAGAAGGATATTTTCTAACGAAATCATAACAGTACACCGTGAATACAAAATCAAAATATTTATTCTGATGACAATGAAAATTTCGCCTCACTGAATTTTCTAAACGCCTCCATGATGTAAGGAAGTTACAGTTACCATAAAAGAGTAATTAGTAAAAAGTTGCAGTGATAGTACTAACCTACAAAACTCACGTTTCAACGGAAATTAATTATACATTTTTATAAGTCTCCAGATGTGCAAAGCGCGTTCCCTAATTCCTATTATTTATTTAAACTTTTGAAATCACGGCTTATTATAAGGTTCTGGATTATAAACTGTTTTTTCAGAAAAAAACTCAAAAAGCTGCCACGTTCGCATTTATGTAACAAGACATTGTTAACATTAATTTTATTAAATAGCTGTCCACCTGCGCAATAACACATTATAAATGAAGTACTGAATTTTATTTACCTAAGATAGGTTTAACATTCTATTTTTAATTTTAAAGGTGTTTATAGTATAATAGTCAGCTGAAAGCTTTCTATTTTTACCTCATCCTAAAGAGAAACTTAATAAAAATACTTTGAAGCAGAGTTGTTTATTTATATTTTTAAAATAAAAATAATGCATTTAATAATGTTAAAACTAACATTGAATTGCAATATGTCTATTTGATTATATTGCTTTTACGACCGTATAAAAATGTGTTCAAACGAACGGTCCTCTAAATTGAATAATGAAAACCCAATGGTCAAAATAAGAGAAAATATTTAAATTTTTGGTTTGTTACAGACTAATGTGTACATATTTTGATAAACAAGTAATAAAACTAAATCAGCCAACAACATAATTATATACAGGGTGTATCAGAACAACACCAACAAACTGCGAGGGTTATAGAAGACATTGAAACATAAAAACCTAGTCCCCTCCCCTCGCCGAGTTATATAGTTATATTGGAACTTTCTAACGGCCAAGGATTTGATTATAGAAAAATATGCACTAGAAAGCCTCATTTGCTTAAAAACGTTATATAAAATAATTAAATATATTATAATGCACGGCAGTTATTCGCAAAATACCTTGCATCATAATGTATTTTATTTTTTACACAAAAAAGTTAGCGTTACGAAAAAACTAAAAGCTAAAAAGGTTTTTAAATAAATCGGACTTTTCCGTACATATTTTTTACAGTAAAATTATTGTTCGTTAAAAAGTTATAATAAAAAAATTGCAAGCCCTTAAAGTCATACAGAATTTTTAAAAAATCTATGAATAAGTTTGCTATCTGCAGTTCTACGTGTTGATAGTTAATTTAAAGTATTTTTTCTACGACGTCTACTAAAAGTGGGCCTTTTACCAATAGCTTGCCGAACTAAAAATGACGTATTATAGATCATCTTGCTAAAAGTGAAATCGGCTATTTACTTTTAGCACAAGTGCAACAAGTAAACAGCTAATTTTGAATTTACGTATTTTAAACTGGAAGTGAGGTTATAAAGTTATTCTAGTAAGTTCTTTTGCTGGAGGTAAAGTGTTTTTAAATAATTAAAGCATTGCGTAATGAATAGAGTAAAATGTGTACTATTATAATTACCTTTCATAACTAACTTTGACAACTACCGACTGCAGAAATAGTCACTTGTGCAGGTACTTATCTATGGCCACCTATTTATTATGACATAAATTACAACTGTCAAAAATGTATAGCTGTGTTAACGCGATATTTATTGAATAATATTGTATGCAAACTCGTGCTAAAAGTGTTATTGTAATTGACTCGTTTCGTAACTTTCATGTCTCGTGCACTAAACAGCCACTTTTAGCACTTCTATCATAAATAGCTTTTATAGGCGAAACCGAACAGATGGATAAAATGTCGAAAAAGGTCAGCTAATAATCATTCAAAAGGCAAATTATCTTTAATTGCCCTTATAAAGGGCTTTTTTATAGGCGGAGAACTTTAAATTGAAATAAAACACAGAAAAATGTTTTTAATATCCATGAATTTGGCTTTATTTGAAAGATAATTTTTTGGCATTACTGTTTGAAGATGATTTCGCCGCGGCTGCCGTACATGGCGTAATCTGGAGGTCCAATTTTCACACACTCTTCGCAGTAAATCAGGCTGTATTTCGGCAGTAACGCGTCGAATGTTGGTTTCCAAGTGCTCAATTGATTCCGGTTTATCGGCGTAGACATGCGACTTTACATATCCCCAAAGAAAATAATCTAATGGCGTCAAATCGCACGAACGAGGTGGCCAGTTAACAGATCCATTTCGTGGATCTGTTAACTGGTCAATTTCGTGGATCTGTTAACTGGTCAATTTCGTGGATCTGTTAACTGGCCACTTGGAAGCCAACATTCGACGCGTTATTGGCGAAATACGCCATGTACGCGCCAGCCGCGGCGGTCACATGCCCGAAATCATATTCAAACAGTAATGCCAACAAATTATCTTTCGAATAAAGCCAAATTTAAGGATATTAAAAAAAAATCTGTGTTTTATTTCAATTTAAAGTTCTTCGCCTCTAAAAAGTACCCTTTATATGGGTAGATTAAAACAAGTAATATTTTACTTTTATATTTCTTCCTCTACAATTGGCGACCATATTTGCGTCATGGCGACCAGCAAAAACACAGAACTGTGCTAATCACATTTCAGACTACTCCTAATTATTAACATCTTTTTCCTATTTTGTTTCCGCACATGAGAAATTTATATATATTTCTTTATGAAGGGGTGAAATGTTATTATGTTAATACAAGTGACAATAAATTTTATTATTGAAAGTATAGTTGGTAAAATTTGCTTCCTAAAAATTTTAATTAACATTCAAGATTCAATTTGTTTTGAGTGCTAATATCTAAACTGGGGGACCTAGTAAACAAAGCATCCTTTATGATAGTAAACCACAATATCAATGTTTACTTTGAGATTTCAGTGGCAGCAGAAATACAAATTTTTAGATATTTAGTAAAATAAGTTGTTCGCAGCACCTTAATTTTTCAATATACACTCCTTGTTTTATGTTGCAATGAATTTACAGTTACTTCGTAGTGTTTAAGATGCATTTCTATTTAAAATAATTTAAGGCTCAGTTTACTAGCAAAGACAGTGTTGGTTCCAAAGCAAAATGTTTTAAAAAAATGAAGTGTTTTGGAACTTTCAATGACGGCCCTATATCGTTAATCTAAATTGTTATAAGAAATTTCAGTACTTTTAAATGAACATGAACTTTTATTTTAGTGAGCCTAAGTACAAACTTATTATAAAAATTCAAATTAAGCTTTTCTCAAATGTCTAAAATTAGTTTCATGGTGTACTTGTAAAAACTGTTAAGCAAATGTAATAACAAATTGATACAATAATTACGACACTTTAGAGCTTTTTTCAACGATATAAACAATGTTGAAATGTATAGTATGGAATCAAAGTACTAAAGAAAATATGAAAACAGATTATACATAATGTATTTTTTAACACTAAGATGTAACTGGAGGTTCATTACAATATAAAACCAGGATCTTATGTTGAAATATTAAGGTAGTGCGAACTGCCTTTTGGAATATCTAAAAATCTATACATATCTCTGCTGCCACTGGAATCACAAAGTAGAAATTGATAATGTGGTTTATTATCATAAACTTTAATTTATGACAAAATGAACTTTGACTTGGTGCCATAACTTATATAAATACTAGCACTAGAAATCGAAAGTTTTTATTTTTGAATATTAATCAAAATTTAAGAAAGCAAACATTGCCAATGATATTTTTTAAATATAAACACTACTTTTATACGGATGCATATAAAAACGATACCTAACTTTAAATTCCTGTGTTAAGCAGCAAAGTAGGAAACAAATTTTAATAGTAAAAAAGTAGTCTGAAATCTCGTGAGCACAACAGTATTTTTTTTTCAAGGACATGCGTTACACCAATCCTGAGATTTTCGTAAGATACATATAGCCGCCACTTGTAAACGGAGATAAATACAAATAAAATACCCTCGACCCCTTCGACCTCAATAATGACACGGTCCAATCTCGGAAATCGTTTGTTACGTAATAAAATATCCTTCTTTTTACTTACCCACATCTAAGAGCAACTTCACACCAATAAAATATTTTCTAGACCACTGAAATGAACCGACCCAGATGCGATGTGGTACATAAAATGCATTCGCAACTTAAGGAACAAACACCAAAAAATTATAACTAAAAAAACACCGCACCGTTTGCATGTAGTCTCATAGCATCTGTCTTTTTTAAATAAACTAATTTTTCAAATAAACTACTTCATTTCATTTACAAATGAATTTGTACTAAATACTTTGCCTACAGTTCAAAAAAAATAAATAAAATGTCTCATAAAACTAATGAAATAAGTCTATCAAAACTGATATTTTTCTCAGTAATCGTGTAACATTATACTTTATAAAAAAATACAACGATTTTTTCTTATAACAACAATTAACCGTCAATACTTGCACAAACATATTATATATTTCAAAATAAGGTCATAATTTTATTCCTCAGCTGTATATCACTGTATTCAAGTTGAATAGGCAAAGACATTACCTTATTGTGAAAACTGTTATTAACAGGTACATTCACGAGATTCGAGAAATTATTGCAAAATGTTTAAGCTATGTGCAAGGTTTTATTGGAAACTTAATCATAGAATCCCTGGAGAAAGAAACAATTTGCATTTAAACTTAAGTTCATTAAAGAGTGGCATTTGTTATTAATGAATAGGAAGCGTTCCAATAACACTAATTTTACTATTATTATACAGCTTAAAATTCCAAGGTGTATGAACATGCAGATGTTAAATAAAAATAAGATTAGCAACACAACTAATTTGTGTTCTAAAAATAACGCTTAGTAGCTGTTTTAATCAGTCTAAACTGATTTTGAACTTTGGCATCCAATATTTTTGTTTTTTAAACCTTGGATAATTTTTAGCGATATCAAAGTACATACAAGTTTATGATGCCAGTTACATGTTTGGATCTAGATAGTGCGGTATTTAAGAATACCTACACTTCGGTGTGTAAATATTTTATATAGACTAAGCAAAACTTAAAATGACATTTCGAACTCATACAACAATAAACACCCTAATATAACCGTTTGCAATTTTTCCTCTCCGTATTATAGTCGCCAAAAGAAACAAATTTGCTTCCGCAGACGAACATCAAATTGCCCCGTTTCTACCTGTTACAGGTTAATTTAATTTCAGGAACATTTGTTTTATTTCGGGCAAGACGACGAATATGAACTCGCTTGTCCCAATTTTTACTTTCAGCATTTTAATTACCTTTCAACGTCTGCCTTTCGTATGTCATGCCTTTTTAATTTCGTAATTTCAAAAACATTGTACACGGCCAATCTAAAGTTATTCGCATTTCGGCATTTACTTACAAAATTCAATCGCTAACTAGGTGGTTTTAATTGCATTTTCGTTATAGATTCGGCTGGAGTGACGTGCGACAGCCTTGTCAATAACTTTTTTTAAGCAGTTGCGAGAGTGAGCTCTTTTATACTTGGTGTAGATGTCGAATGGTTAAAAAAATAACAGCACCTGGCGGTTAGCTTTAAAAGTGCTTCGGTAACTTTTATATGAATGTTTTCTTCAAAAATATAGTGGCAAGCTATTTTTAGGAACTAATAGTACTACAGTAAAACGTACAGCAACATTGCAAAAGCCTTGCAGTTTCTTAAATAAAACATACGTTGTAATATAAATCTTCCACAATTTATATGCATTGTTCGAGTTTTAAAATAATTTTGATAATTTTCCAATTCCAAAAATATGGTACATCACCCATGTTCTCTAGCACAAAAAAAAAGAAATCTTGCAAATTCAAAGAGAACAACGAAGGTTGATGAATATAATAGAAGGAGAACCGACTTATTTGTTTTTCTGCAATTTATGGTTTGCGGTTCCAACTCTGAAACTAAATTAATTAAAAAGATACATTAGGAGAGTTCTAGAATAGGTATACATTTTTAACCAATAAACATAAGAAATTAACAATATAGAATGACTGAAAAACATTAAAATTTAAAATATAGTCATTAATACCGTCGTAGTTACGAATACTTCTTCGCGGTTTAATAAACGTTCTTAGTAATTTATTAAAATCAAAAGATGCTCTGCTAACCCAATTTAAACAAAATGTGTTTTTGGCCATATTATTTATTTAATAAACGACGCAATCCCGGCAATACAAGTACGCTAAATCACTTTTTAAAATTGGTAAAATGCTAAAAATATTACATTAGGCTTCCTGTGTTAGCTGTGATTCATGGCAATAAATAAATCAGTAAATCATAAAACAGCTTGCTTTATTATTCCATCTTTATTTTTACTGCACATCAATATTATATTAAACTCGAAAAGTTTAAATAAATTATAACCGTCCGACGAATAAACATAAAAAATTGTTAAAACACTGGTAGTTTTCAACTTTAGTTGATTTTGCTTAATTACTTTCGTATGCAACTTTTTTAACACCGTAGTTAATAGTGATAGTTCGATAATGAGCGTCACACCGGTGTTGTTTCAAATTTCCAGTAATTTTTATGATTAGCAACAAACATTCTGAGCAAATATCCATAACCGCTTCCCCACTGACATTTTACCCAATTTACTGTTATTAAAGGCACCGTCCATTTGCATTCAGATATAAATTCAAAATTCAGTAAATTGTTAGCATTTTCCAAGTAGGTAGTTATTAATAAGTAAAGGCAAATATTTCGTTTTTATAACAGAGCAACAGGAACAACGTCTCACTTTATTACATTCTCCGTAAGCTTTTCGTTTTTCAAAGTAAACTGTAGTCGCTAATATGAAACTTATTAATACCAAAACGCTGCTTCTTCTTTTTTTTGTACAGATTAAATATTTATGTCTATGAATATTATTTCTCATTTTCTAAATTTTTGAATTTTATTAACACAAAATACAACAGAAATTATTTTTAATATGCGAAAGCCAAATTTTACATAATTAAGAATTGGCTTCCTGTTGTGGCCGTTACAGGAAGAGGAGTGTCAGTTATCTTTTTAATTTGAGCCTTGAAATAATAGTGTTAGTTTGTGGATAATATTTAAGATTGCATGCTTGAAGTATACTCCTTGGGACTTCGTCAAGCTGACTTGAAATCTAAGTGCTTGATATTGGTCTGCTGAAGATCTTATTCGCAGCAAGATAATCACATTCAAACTAACAGGAATTATCCTTATCATGAAAGCGAAATTTTCCGAATAATTATGATTATGGCTTCCTGTTATGACTTATGAGAACAAGAGCGTCGATTATCCTCATAATTTCACCCGCATTGAAAGTTAGAGATTTATAGCAAAATGTTTAAGTTTGCATAATTAAAGTGTCCCTTTTAGAGTTGTAATGAAAAGTGTCAATCGGGGAGTTCTTGTGTTTATACATTATCTCTACTTTCTGACTTGAAATATTGTAATTGATTAGTGGTCTGCTGAAGATCTTATTGCCAGCAAGCTAATTGTGAAGTATAAACCAATAAGGATTTTTAATGAAAAGTGGCCCCTTTTAAGAAAACATATGTAGAACCGCATAAGTGAAATTTTCATCTTGGAATTTATAATAACAAAAGGGTATTGAGAGGTTTCCGTGTTTACAGATGTTTCTATTTGTTGGTTTACAATTTTTTTCAGCTACTGATTAATCGCCTGTTTAGCATGCTAATTGCATTTGAAGGGCTTTACTGGGAACTTCCCTCGCAAGTTGGAGTTCTGAAACTAAAAATGTTTAAAGTATCAAAGGAAAAAAATATTTAATTATGTTAATGCATCCATGATACGCCTATTTTCAACAAACGTAGACACCTGAGCTATGTGCAAAATATTACTTTTATTTAACTAGTTGTTCTCGAGTTAAAGCAAAAATAGACAGAATTTTATCGTTTTAGACAGGCAGACAAACAGGCACACGACCGGACGGACGAACGGGCAGACAGACAGACACACGGAACTGAGATAACATGTTTACATCACCAGGGGCCTTGAAATATACAGATCCGAAGAAATCTCGGAATGTGATTTTTTCACGATTACAATATATACTTCCAGGGGAGTAAAAAGAAGAAATTTTTCTGAAAATCAAAGATATATGTTATGACCGTTATGGCGGTAGGGGTGTGAGATGTTTATGAAAAATATTTATTCTTTTTCTTGTTCTCTCCTTTAGCAATTTCAGGCGTCGTATGGAAAATATTTCAGATTTCAAAACTGAACTGATGACGTTTTTGTGTGTATAGGTAATATTTTCGATTTTTTTTATGAAACCTCTTAATTATGTCACTTAATGATCATTGACGAAATTTCTGCACGATTAAAGATTATAATTCCTGTTGTGATCTTTATAGAGGTAGAATGGATCTTTCTCTTTTTGTTGAAAAATATTTAAGTTTACAGAGTTGAAGTGTACACCTCAAGATTTATAATAAAACTATGTCTTGGAGAGCTTTTGTGTCTGTAGATATTATTGTTGATGGTGTGACTTAGACTACCATTGCCTTAATTAACGACTGATGATCCTGTTAAGACTGTTATACGAAAAATGCACAATTGAAGTGTGCTCATCGACACTTGCAATGAAAAATGTCAACTCCAGTGGAGTTTTTATGCCTATAGACATTATTTCCTTTTTTTGATCAAGCGATTGATGATTCGCTTGCTTCAGATCTTATAAGCAAACTAATTGTAAAATGTGATTTTTTATTAATACGAATGCGAAATTTTTGCACAATTAAACATTAAACCTTCCTATTGTAACTGATATGGGGCAGCATGGGTATCAGTGCCCCTTTTATGGAAAAATATTTAACATTGCAGAATTTAAGTGATCATCTCGAGATTCATCATTCATTTTCTGGTGGAGCTTTTGTTTCTGTAGACATTATTTTTTGACTTAAAACATTCTAGCCATTAGGGATTGAAAATCCTGTTATGATTATTATGGGAGCAAGGGTGGCAATGATTCTTTTAGAGGTTAGAAGTTTATGAAAAAAATCACAATTCAAGTGTACTCGTCGAAACTTGGTACAGATTTTTTGTCTGTCCCATACCTCTTCAACTTCAATTCTCTTCAGTGATTGACCATTCTCGCCTGCTGAAGTTCTTATCAAGAATTTTTATAAATATAAAAGCGAAATTTCTGTATTATTAAATTAGAGCTTCCTGTTCTGGCTGTTAATTGGGGCAGCATGGGTGTATGTTCCACGTTTTTGTAAAAATATTTAAGTTTACAGAAATGAGCTGTAGGTACACCTCGAGATATATAGCAAAAAATGTCCGGTGTGGAGATTTTTCATCTACATATAGAAGTTTCCAATTTTTTTACTTGAAACCTCTAAGGTCTAAGTAATTGATTAATGACTTGAATGCTCAAGATCTTGTGACCAGTAGCGGCTAATTAGAAAATATGAACTACCAGGAATTATTATTAGAGGAATTTATGCACGGTTAAATATTAGAATTTTTGTGTGACTTTTTTAAGGGGGCAGTATGGATGTCAGTTTCCCGGTTACAGAAAAAAATATTTAAGATTACAACATTTATAACAAAAATATATCTAGTGGAGCCTTTGCGCCTATATACATTGTTTTTAATCCTTTGACTTGGGTTTAAAGATTTAAGGATCCTGTTATGATTGTTATGAGAGCAAACAAAGATGTCGGCAGTATTTTTAACTCTACTGTTGATCTATATGGTGTTCCAGCCTTATAGAAAAAGTTGCAAAATCAAATATTTGAATGAAAATCAAAAATGTCAATGAACTCCCGCCAGCCATTGACCATTGGCCTGCTTAAGATTTTATGACCAGCAAGTTAATTGTAAAATGTAAACTATCAGATTTTTATGAATATGAAAGCGTAATTTCTGCTAATTAAACATTAGAGCTTCTTGTTGTGACTGTTAATAGGGGCATCATGGATATTACTTCTCCTTTTATGGCAAATAAATAAGATTACACAATTGACTTGCGCACCTCGACATTTATAACAAAAAAATGTAGTTTTTATGACTATAGACAGATTTCCCATGTTTTTACTTGAAACACTTGAGATTGATTGATCACTAGCCGAATTATTATTAACATAATAAAGGCATAACTAAGGATTATTATAATTCTTCTTGTGAGTTTTATAGAGGAAAAATATGGAAAAATATTTACGATTACAAAATTTATTTAAAAAATGCCTGGTGGAGGAGCTTTTATGTCTAGAGACTAAACATTGTTTTTAACTGTTTGACTTGGAATAACGGATTGATGATCAGTTTCTCCTTTCTGGAAAATATTTAGGATTACACAATTGAAGTTTGCATCTCGATATTTATGACAAAAAAGTTCTGGTGGAGTTTTTATGGATATAAACATATATCCATTTTTTTAAACTAACCTAAGCTAAGCGATTGATTGAGGATTGGCCTGCTGAAAATCTTATAACCAGCAAACTAATTCATATGAACTATTATGAATTTAACTATTGAGTTAAAGGTTTGCAAAAAAAATTGCAGAAATGAAGTGTGCTCATTAAGGGTGAATTGATGGCGTTTTTTGTCTATAGACATTATTTCCTACTTTTAAACTTGAATTATCTTAAGTGATTGTTAAACGCCTAATTAGCACACGTCCCTTGAATATAAAATAAATCAACAGGAATTATCCTTAGTATGATACCAAAACTTCTGAATAAGTCAAGATTGGTTTTTTATTATAAATGTGGGTTATAGGGGTGTCAGTTATATTTTCAACTCGATCCTGGAAATACATAATATTAGAGGTTGATGGAAAAATATTTAAGATTGCATAATTAAAGTTTGCTGCTCGAGACCTGTAATGAAAAACGTCAACCGGTGGAGTTTTGTGTTTTTTACGTCGACAGCATTTTATTTGTCGACTAAACTTCGCGGCTTTGATGCGGGCAAGCTCGTCCTTACAAACTGAGGTGTATCCTTTCATGCTAACAGGAAAACATTCTCATATTTACAAGCCGCCGTAAACCGAGAAAAAGCTATTAGCGTTGTCAATGTTGTTACTTCTATTATTAGCGCTGCACGCACTTAGAGACAGGCGCGTTCGGAGATTTTGAGGCTTCGGATGCACATTTTAATAATTAACGCAATCTGCCTGGGTTCGGTATCCCGTTACCTGTTTGGCACAACCGCAAATTATAAGCTTTCCTATTATTAATTAGATCAAAACTTGAGCGCGTTCGAAGTTCGGAATACTTCTAAGTGCTCGCTCTGCGGCCGGCTATTAATAAGTTGCGATTTTATGCTCCCAAATTATTGTATTTATTTTCCGCTTTTATTGTCCGCAGACTGCTCTTATCTGGGTGGGTTGCCGATTCTGGACACTTCCTGGCGCCTTTTAATTTTACTGACTTAGGCGCGCGCCCCAGGGGCGCAAAAGGAAATGTCAGTGAGTCAGTGCGCGCCCTAAGGACGCAAAATAAAAAATGAAAAAATCATACCTCGACAGCGGACACCTGAAAGCCGGCGTCGGGGACCGCCAGGAGGAAACACACGGCAACTAAATACAACCACATAAGTCTGGGGATGGAGCCTCTGGAAGCACCCATGTTCAACAACTAACTACCACTCACGCACCAAAAACCATCGTCCGCAATCGGAGTTATCAATATGCATGTGCTGGACCAAGAAGCTGACCGATCGCACAAGCCGCGCAACACGGAATGCCGACGAGGGAACTTTTCAAAACTTCCTACAGCACCACATGTGCTATGTGCTGGCGTCTGTTCGTTCTCTAGCGTTTGCCGCTGCGTCGACCCGAACACGTGCTCGTTCACGCCCCATCGCTCGCGGGTTGCAACTTTGGGGCTCTTCGCCGAAAGTGGTGGAATTGGCCGGCGAGGAGGCTGCGGCCTCGGAGGGTAGCTGGCGGAGTCGCCTTGGTTTTTGCAATTTTCTGCTGGACTATCTTGTTAGTATACTAGTTCGAAAGTTTCAATATTTCTTTTAAAAATCAGTTTTAAAAATATTTATTAATGTTTTAGGGGCATTTTTCTATATTAAAAAAATAAATAATCTAGTCCCATTATCGATGCAAATAATACTATCGAACAAATAATATTGTTTGACATTTATTTTCTTCACGCTGTTTAAGCAAATTACTTCAGCAAGTCTGCTCGAAAATAACTACCCAAGAATGCTACTAGCTACTACCAATTTAATAATCAATCCGAAAAATACTAAATTGAATAAAAAATATGTGGAACGTAAGTTTATACTCCTGAAGTTTCTGAAAATAACAAGAATTGTTTAAAAATATAATATAACAATTAATTATTACCTATTAACTTATATTTAACCTTGAAAATACAAACACAAATCTCATTCGATAACATATTATTAACACAATTTTTGTAAATGTTATATTGACGTTTGCATAGGGAAATAATAATAATAATAAGTTTATTTCTGATTGGAACATAAAATGTCGATCGCATGTTAAAAAATTTGGTGTGATACACGCACACAACTTCCTTTTACAGTGATCTTATAATTAGCCAAAAAGTTGATATAAAATTTTTAAGCATTTGTCAAAAATTTTCAAAAAATTAAAAATTCTACGAAAACGGTACAAAATATAGCGTTAGTTGAAGAGACAAATTTTCTCTAGAATTTTATGCTAAATTCAAAAATGTAATAATATACCGGGTGTTCTATTTAAAATAGGAGCTAATAAAAAAATGGAAAAAAAACAAAATAAACCCGTTTTAGAAGTATTCACCTGGAAAATCACTTATCTCACATCAATTCACATTAAAAATGTAATCAAAACGTGACGTTTGAAAAAAATCGTTACAGCCGTTTTTGAAAAAATCGAAATCAAAAGCTTGCTGTCGAATCTACATAGTACACAAAACGTATATATGAAGTTTCAATGCGATACCTCTTTTCGTTTTTGAGATATTCTGTTCACAGACAGACACACAGACAGACACACAGACCAATGAAAAAAAATATGTTTTTTGGGTTCAGGGGACTCCAAAACGTGAATATCTGTTAAAAACTCAATTTCGGATTTTTGAGTTGAATCTAATATGTTCTTCCTTTATTGTAAAAGGAAGTAAAAATGTAAAAAATAAAATAAACATTACAATGTACCTACACTATACAGTATTTAAAATACAATGAAAAACTAGTTTCGAGCATAGAATATTTTATCATACAGGAAAAGTTGTATGCAGTTTTTAAATATCGTGTATGTAGTGCGTTCGTTTAAATTATGATGTAACCTATTAAATATACTAACACAGGGATACCTTGGCGGTTTTGTATATCTCCCACTGTAATGCAAGTTTCTACCTAGTTTGATAAATGTGATACACGTTATTTTTATCAAATAAGTTTTTATTTTTAAATACAACACATTTGCATATATAGTATGATCAAAAAGTATTTCCATGTACAAAGCAAATGTCAAATTTTGACATTAAGTATATAAACGTAGTTGCATTCATAAATGAGAAACTATTCCATGGCCATACTAGATGAAAATAATTTTTGATCATACTTTATAAATAAATAAAAAATACCGAAAAATACATTTTTTTTTATTTTCAAAGGTTGGTCTACATTATTTTCTTGGTTAAATATTAAATAGCGACCTTATAATTTTCTCTGCAGTATACATATTCTGCTAGCTTCCGCTGCCTTTCCCCAACAAATGAAATGATATGCAATCCTTACATATAAACGTCTGTTGTGCCTGCGTGCTTAAGTCTCTGAGTCTCCTTTTCATCGGCACCGATCCGACTCAGTTCGTAGCGATCGGCCGTCGTATCACGCTTACTATATAATTCAGCGATAACCATGCACAATAAGTGCACATTCGTAGTTAAGCGTTTAAAACGTCTGACTAGCAATTGGATTCCCCAGGTTCGAAACCCACCGACTGCGATGTCTTTGCCTTTGTAACTTAATGTAATTAGCTGTGCTAAGTGTTTCCTTTTGCTGTTTCAGTATTATGTATTAGCAACAATAAGATATTTTTACCTATTTTGTATATAATTTTGAACACTCTTGCAGTGCGCTTTCTGTATTAAAGACGTTAAAACATTTTCTTCTGTAACTTGTTTATGTGGTGGGCTCAAAAGCTGGTATGCAATATGTGAACATGCTGAAGTAGTGGTCCCCAAACTGTTTAATCATGTACCGCTAAGCCAGTAAAAATTAATAGGGCATACACCTGACATAAAGAATGTTAAAAAAGATAACAAACTTTCAGGGGTGATAGTTAAAACTGATATATGGCAAATGCATATTTTGTATAATTGATATGCCGGTGAAACTTTTGCCATATGCATACTAATTATATAAAAACAAATCGTTTAAGCCAAGTTTCATATAACCAAAAATATATTATTAACCTGAACAACTGCGGACATAAAGTTCTTAGATTATCTCCATCCAAATAATTGTACAGGTTGCATCTCTCTATTATCATAACATGTTTTTAGCAAGTTCATACGTCGCATTTGGATTTTACCAAATTATAGCATTGTCACTGATGATTGATGATCATGAAAGTTTGTTATCAAGACATTTTCTATATTCAAAACGTTGCAAAGGCAATTGGAACAGGACATTTTTGGCGACTATGGCTGGACGAATATTAAGGGCTAACAAATTTAAAAAAATAGTAAAAATCCATTTTTTACCTTCTTTAGGATACCGGGATCACCGGAGAATTTGATCTTTGGAAAAATTTTAATGTTAGAACAATTAAATACTATCTAAAACAGCAATATTTCTTCACAATAAATTGCTTTTATAGTTTCTTCAGCTACTATACTATCTATTAAACCTTAATTAATTCGTTCTAGAAAAGGTAAACAAATTCCCATACCAATATTGACTTGGATTAGATTTGCCACTTAGTGACTCTCAGCTGGCAAGTAATTTAACAATAAAATATATAAAATGATACGAACAAGTAAATCAAATCATAATAATTTGTTAAACAAATGGTAATATATAAATACGCAATAATTCTTGGAAACCTAAAAATACAGCTTTGTTTCTATTAATACCTCGAAGTAAATATTACCGATTATTACAATAAATCTTTAAAGCATTTATTCATAATTTACTTTTGGATTTACTATTTTAAGTAATATGTGAGCAAATGAAAACGAAATTAAGCTTGGCTTTGAAAAAATGAGGCCATGTGCTCTATTACTCCTTATGTGTTTAATTTAAATATGACAGTTATTATAATAGTCCAATGTTTCAATTTTCGAAGTCAAGCTTGATTTCATTTTCGTTTGATCACATGTTAGCTAAACTCCTCTCGCATACATGTACAATTTTTAACAAACTTTTCTGGAATATATCTACACCTATATATTTTTCATATCAGTATTAAATTCGCTTGCAATGAAAGATGTTATATTTTATCTGTGTCGCATATAAATGTCAGTTGTCTGTATATTAATTTGAAACGTATATCAATGAATGTCTAACATACTACTATTATTTAATTTACAAAATGTTTCATAAAGCTTACTTAATTTTGTCATAGGCATAGTTATTCAACTTCGAGGTTCACCATAGAGATTACAAAAACCGCAAGAAATACACGGACGATTCAATTTCATTCAACAAATAAATTTGACGTAACCGTCTTAGTTTTCGAGCTATGCCCAAATAAAAACTCTGTCGTTTCGTGTTTGTCGTTATAAGTAAATCGATTATTATATTACTTAGAACTAAATTATTTTGATACTCTTTAAAGGAAAATTCAAATTTAGTTTTAGATTTCATTTGTTTCAGCAATTTTTGAGATATTGCTACTTCTCGGAATGGGACATTTCGCCGTCGCCGTTTTGCCATGGCCATTTCGCCGTAGACTATTTTACATTTCCGACTTCAAAAAACATTTTTTCATTTATCTATATCTAAGCAAAACATGGAATCAAAGTTTTACATGTTTTAAATGATACATGTTCGAAATCTTTAATAGCTTTAAAATATTATTCACATTTATTTCCCATTAGGAGGACGTTAAAGGTTAATACAGTTACACTTCTTATATGCATTAAACCGTCTGATTAGTTGTTGATGGTAATGAGTCTACTTGTTACTTTTTGCTAATCCTTTTATCATGCACATGGTGGTCATTATAATGATTTAGTTTAGAAAATTTCCTTTAAGGTAGTATAGCTGTTATGATGATTTTAGTGATTTGCCCTTTTTTTCAAACTTTACATTTTTATTGCATTTTTAATGTGTATTGATGTGAGGTAGGTGATTTTCCAGTTGATACTTCTGAAATGGGTTTCTTTTGTTTTTTATCTATTTTTTTAATTAACTCCTATTTTAAATAGAACACCCACATCCGGTAGTATATTATAACATTTTTGAATTCAGCTTAAACTTTTAGAGAAAATTTGTCTCTTCAACTAACGCTCTATTCTGTACCGTTTTTGTAGAATTTGTAATTTTTGAAAATTTTTGACAAATGCTTAAAAATTAAAAATCAAATTTTTGGCTAGTTATAAGATCACTGTAAAAGGAAGTTGTGTGAGTGCATCACACCAGATTTTTAAAATCAACTTCAACGTCTTACATCTCTCTTATTATACGTTTTTCGATATAAGTTGATTGACGTTTTCCGCTTTATTTTGAAGTGTTCTGCTTCTGTGTATTCCTAAAGTTTTCCGAAATAAATTTGAACCACTCTGTATATATATGTTACTTTACAGTTTAAATATTACTGTATACTAGCTGTTTAAGTACAATAGAAATTATTAAACTTATTATGCATTTTCTTTCGGCAACGGAGTACAAGTATATTATTGTTAACAAAGATGATAGTTTATAAGCAAGCAAATTAATGTCCAAATAAATAAAGTGAAGGTTGCATTACATTAAAGTATAAAAATAAATTAAAGTATAATTATTTGGCAGCACGGTTTTTGTTCCGCTTTCAAGTTGACGGCGAAATGGTCGACGGCGAAACGGCGACGGCGAAGTGGTCGGCGGCGAAGTGGCGACGGCGAAATGGCAGACGGCGAAATGGCGACGGCCAAACGGCGACGGCGAAACGGCGACGGCGAAACGGCGACGGCGAAACGGCGACGGCGAAACGGCGACAGCGAAACGGCGACGGCGAAATGTCCTATACCCGCCACTTCTTATTTTGAACACACCTCTACAATGGCTATGGTATAATTGAAGACTATTTATAGTTTTTTACTGATATAAGGTTTGTTACATATATTTTCATTAATAACCGAGATATTTTTTCATAGTAGATTGTGATTGATTAATCAGAGAATAGACGAATTCGTTTGTATTTGATTTTCTTCAGTTTTAGTCATATTATAAAATAACCTTACGTGCATTATTTTTTAGTTATAGTTTATGTATAATAAGTTAACACAAAACTAAGTTCTTTTTGTGAGATATTGATTGTCCTATGTTCTTTCACTGGACAATTCCGTACAAAACGTCAAAACTTAAATCGATGCTGGCGGTGAAATTATTTTATGGGAGTTAGATTTTATGTTGCACAAGCATGAGCACAATGTATGTATTAAAAAGAGATTCCATATAAATATTTGATCTATACTATACATACCGTCATATTTAATGTCGTATAACTGAATTTAATTAGCAAAACATTGTTTCGTACTAAATGTAGTTTTATGGTTTCGTGAAGAGATTAAGAAATATTTATAATTATAAATTAGAACCAATTGTGCCAAAGTTTTATTGAATCAAATAAGATATAGAGGTTACAAAACGGGCCCACATTGAGAACTAAGTGAACTTGATTCACCCTCCACCCAAAAATCCAAACAAGGGTACAGGACCGCGCCAGCATCAATGGCCGCCTGTGTGCAGAGCCAAATTTGCCGCCCCAAAATTTACATTTTTGTTGTAAAATATAAATTTTATGTAGTACATACCTAGTTTAACTGTAACAAATCAAATTAATTTACGTGAAAAACAGATATTTTAAAAAAGTTTTATTAACAATAAAATTTACAAAAAAAATAGTGGAATAAAATTAATAAAAAAACAACAAAATGTTAGAAAATTATAAAAAAGCAACTTTCCTAGCTTTTTTCTCCGCAAATTCTTTAATTACTAATTCTAAATCGATGGAATCCATCGTGTCGCTTTCTATTGCTATTATAGACAGATTATTTAATCTGTTTTGTGACATTGTGAATCGCATATAATTTTTAATAATTTTTAGTTTGGAGAAAGATCTCTCACCAGACGTAACTGAAACTGGTAACGTGAGTAATATTCACATAATGCTGTCTAGGAGTTCGCCTTAGGCTTAGAATTTTGAATTGATTGTGTTTATATTAATTTATAATTAAATTTACTAACAAAACTAATACAGAAGGGAAAAGAATACTATGATGTAAAAATTATTTACATAAAAATACACCAACTCTATTTTTAAAGCGGTTTCACAATTTAAATGGAAAAGCTCAAAACATTTTTTATGTACGACCACTACTAAAAGTAGGCCTTTTAGAGCTAGCTTGTTTCACTAAAAGTGACGTTTTATAATTTACCGTGGTTAAAGAAATCAGCTCAACCTCTGAGGTTATAAAACTACAATTTCGAACTGGAAGTGAAGTTGTAAAGTTATTCTAGTTGCTTCTTGCGTTACAGGTAAAGTGTTTTTGAAATAATTAAAGCGTTATGTAATGAATACAGTCAGATGTGTAGTATTAATAATTACCTTTCGTAATTGACCTTGACAGTACTGGCTTCGCAAACAGCCGCCCGCGCGCATGGCCTACTGTTTATTATGACATAAATTAGAAGTGTCGTAGATGCAAACCTTGGTTAAATCGATATTTATGGATTAATAACAGTAAAATTAAGGTCGTAGATAAAATATTGTATGCAACGCGTGCTAAAAGTCGTTTATGCACGAGACATGTTATGAAACTCAGCCTTCGGCTTCGTTTCATAATTGTCATGTCTCGTGCATAAACGTCGACTTTTAGCACTTCTTGCATAAATAGCTATTATACTTAAAATTTCACTTTCAATGAAATAATGCATTTTATGCACAAAATAATGGTTTGACAATAAAAGCATCATTTGCAGCAATTTAAATAACTTAGTTATGAAATTTAAAGAACATGGAAATATAAATGGATTAGATTACAATTACCGTGACGCAATTGTAACTGGAGTTATGTCAAATTACAAACTAAAGAATTTAGCAATAATTCTGTCAATCATAAACTTCTTTTGGAAAAATAATTTCATAATAAAATATAAAATCAATTTATCAGATATGCCAAATCAATTCAAGGTAATATAATTTATTTAACACGAATTTCATGTAACGTAGGACACAAAATATATGGTAGAATAACTAATGAAATTGTAGTATTAAGTATCTAAAAAAATGTGTGCAGGTTTTAGAATTAACTTGAAAATAAAAACGTTTCAAATATAAAAAAAATTATTTAAAATAAAAATTTGGAAATGGTACATATCAATAAATTAAAATACAATCGTAGAACATATAAAATTCCAGTAATATAAATCCCAATAGTTTCTACAATTTAAACTATATATCGCAATGCGCGTAATTTGTGCTAATATACAATTGTTAGTATTAATTAGTATTGTCGGTATTAAATATAGTGTATGTAAAAACTTCGCTGTTGTACTAGCCTACAATGCAGTTTTTAAAAAGTAAATTAGAAATATGTTTATTGCAACAATAATAAAATCAATTTAGAACAACTGGTATCTTTATAGTTTCCTTAAGTTGAATCACGGTAACGAATATTTAGTTGAGGATATTTGTTAAACTACTAATTACTCAGTTTGTATTCAAGGTTTTGTGTTATAGCTGCCAAGACGTCTTAAAATTAGCATAATACTGTTGTTCCCACGGCTCCCGTGGATTTTTCAATTTTTTTTTGTTCAATACTTATTTCAAAATTGGGTGTAGATATATGAACAAATAATATTTATTGAAAAAAGAAAAAATGAAATGCTAGTAGCGTACTATAATTTCAATTAAAAAAAGTAAGTTGCTGTTATATCTCAGACACAAAACATAAAATAAATATATAAACTTGTTTTTGTTACGTCTGTGAGCAAAACACGGTTTATACGATACCAAAATCGTGAGAGAAATAAAGAATTACTCCCTAGAGGAGAGAAATTTCCTTAGGGAGTTTTCATTATGACTGAGCAACAACAGCTCACAATTATGTCAAATTCGAGGTTAGCACCTAACCGGTTTTGCATCAGTTTGTGTCAAAACTGACGCAAAACCTAACCTGATAACCTCGAATCTAACATAATTGTGAGCTCTTGTCATAATGACTTACAGTGCCACTAACTTTAAGATTTACCATAGGCTACTAATTTTAAAATAATTGTAACTAAAATATCAATAAATGACGTTTGAAAGAAACAGGTTTTTCGTTTTAAATCTTCCTGCAACGTAAAAAAATAGCATATGCAACTCGGAGAGAATGCTATTTTCGGAATGGGACGTTTCGCCGTCGCCTTGTCGCCGTCGCCATTTCGCCGTCGCCGTTTGGCCGTCGCCGTTTCGCCGTCGCCATTTCGCCGTCGTCGTTTTGCCGTCGCCGTTTCGCCGTCGCCATTTCGCCGTCGCCATTTCGCCGTAGACTATTTTACATTTCCGACTTAAAAAAACACTTTTTCACTTATCTATATCTAAGCAAAACATGGAATCAAAGTTTTACATGTTTTAAATGATATATGTTCGAAATATTTAATAGCTTTAATAGCTATTAACATATCTAGGAATGTTATGATTCATAACATCCGTGATTTGTTCAATAGTTTATCGGTTGCTATATGGTTATGGTTGCCATGTAGGGTAATATTCTTTAACCCTACATATAAGCTATGACCTAGTTACCAGCCTACTTTTGTATATGTAAACAAAGGCTTAATATCCTGAAACCGATAATAGTATATTACATACCGAGGTGGGAAGTGTTTCATTACTGTCGAGAGATTAGGTAGTTTACCGAGACGCGTAGCGTCGAGGTTAACTTTATCTCGAGACAGGGATGAAACTTTCCACCGTGGTATGTATACTATTTTATTTGCAATCATCTAATTTTAAAAATAACTACAATTGAATTCTGAATAATAGATATCTTGATGTTGCTAATATTTTTGTTACCATGAAAACAACCCACTCAATGTTTTGTTGCCATGGAAACACCCCACTCTTCAGGTATGTAATATTTTTCGGGGTATGTAATAATTTCCTGGCTAGTTTCAAGTAATCATCTAGTTCCCAGCTGTTGTCATGTCATGAAATTGACACATTACAATGTGATTGCGAATAAAATATTATTCACATTTATTTTCCATTAGGAGGACTTTAAAGGTTATTACAGTTACACTTCTTATATGCATTAAACCGTCTGATTAGTTGTTGATGGTAATGAGCATACTTGTTACTTTTTGCTAATCCTTTTATCATGCACATGCTGGTCATTATAATGATTTGGTTTAGAGAATTCCCTTTAAGGTAGTATGGCCGTTATGATGATTTTAGTGATCTGCTCTTTTTTCAAACTTTACATTTTTATTACATTTTTATTATGTATTGATGTGAGGTAGGTGATTTTCCAGTTGAATACTTCTGAAATGGTTTCTTTTCTTTTTTCTTCTATTTTTTAATTAACTCCTATTTGAAATAGAACACCCACATCCGGTATATTATTACATTTTTGAATTCAGCTGAAACTTTTACAGAAAATTTATCTCTTCAACTAACGCTCTATTCAGTACCGTTTTTGTAGAATTTGTGATTTTTTAAAATTTTTGACAAATGCTTATAAATTAAAAATCAAATTTTTGGCTAATTATAAGATCACTGTAAAAGGAAGTTGCGTGAGTGTATCACACCAGATTTTTTAACTCAACTTCAACAACTTACATCTCGCTTATTATACGTTTTGGTTAGAAGTTGATTAACGTTTTTCGCTTTATTTTGAAGTGTTCTGTGTATTCCTAAAATTTCCCGAAATAAATTTGAACCACCCTGTATATATGTGACTTTACAATTTAAATATTACTGTATACTTGCTGTTTAAGTACAATACAAATTATTAAACTTATTATGCATTTTCTTCAAGCAACGGAGTACTATTATATTATTAAGTTAACAAAAATTATTTGGCTGCACGGTTTTTGTTCCACTTTCAAGTTGACGGCGAAATGGTCGACGGCGAAACGGCGACGGCGAAGTGGTCGGCGGCGAAGTGGTGACGGCGAAATGGCGACGGCGAAATGTCCTAGACCCTGCTATTTTGCTTCAGTGCAATTTCTCTCCCTTATTGCATAATCTACTATTCTGCCTTACCTATAAATTACTCCAAAAAATTTCTATACATTTTTTATGTTTCTCTAATGAAAGTATAGGGGAGTGAATATTTGCATAATTTGATATTTCTGCATTTAAAGTATATTTTTAAATTGATGGATTATCATTATCACTTTTATCTACTCCTATTAAATAATATTGACGTTATTAGGATTTATCGATTAATAATAGTATGGCCAATTCTCTCTAACTCTGAAAATTCATAGTTCAATGCTTTCGGACAGTTAGAGAACTATAAATCCATAGTATATTTTCGTTTGGCTCAATCGATGATGGTCTATTTCAAATGGCCCCCGATCACCCGCGATGTTCCACGATCTGTGACGATCTGATGCGCCGACCTGCAGAGTTGGCAGTTGAATCGAGCTTGTTCAGCGGTATCTCAGTTTTGGTTGTTTACGTTTTCCAATGTACGTCTCGTAATTCCATCTACTTTCTATAGTGATGCCGGTTTCTGATGTTGTTGTTACGAAAATTGCTAAGACTACATTAAAATAAAATGGACTCTGGCAGTGGCAGCGATGAAGAAAACTGTACCTCGCCAGAAATAGTGAAAGCGGCGAAAACAACGACTGAAAGCATATGCGATTATCTATTATTCACGCTCATAGAATAATATAGGTACTATTAATATACAGTGAAATTTTGAAATTAAGACAGAATAGCAATATAGTATATTGTATGTTAAGAGCTGAAAGTGCATTCTTGCCGCTTGCGCATGAATATTGCTGGTTGAGACGAAGTCGAAACCAGCAATCATGCAAAAGCGGCAAGCGCACTTTTAGCTCGAAATATACATACTATTTTTTCGACGACTGAGCATATTATTAAAGGAAAATTTCAAATTTCGTTTTATCACAAATATTAATTGACAATCAAGTTAACATTACTCGCGCAATCTATATGACATGTGACGCGATTATTTCCACAAATGACGGGCGTTGTCAAGGAAACATTAGGACGTGGCTACCTATTTTGTTGACGCGGAAACCCCAAACGCTCGGCGAGCGGCAAAAAGATGAAAACGCACGCTCAGCGGCAAATGTCAACTTTCTGTTGTCAAATGACAGTGAGAAAAATCTACTTTCGATGTCAGTCGTCGAAAAAATATTTTTTTGCACTACTAGTCTCAGAACGCACCGTTATTGGTTTATTTTGAGGTTGTGAAGTTGATTTTCTCCACCAAGGGAGAGAAAGTAAAATAAACAATTTTCACCGTGGTAACTAATAAATTGCTAAGTTACCAAATATGACTATTTTAATTTTGACGTTTTAAAGAGCTGTATTGTCAGGTTGACAGTTAAAATATTTTCGAAATTTGTTGGGAATTTAGGTATTAAGCCGTTTGGTAGTGCAAAAAATAGTATATACACCGCGGTAGCGAATCGTCTTATAACCTTCGCGCTTTAGAAACTTCGCGCTGCGCGCTCAGTATCTAATATGCGCTCAGGTTATAATGCTGCGCTTCGCTACCTTGATGTATAATATACTATTATGTGTTGTGCATCATTCTCAATGTTAATCACTGTTTGAAATTAGAAAATATGTATCTTTAGTTACTATAGCGTTAGCTCTTTCCTACTCATACAAATTTGAGTAAAAAATGATATTACATTGTTGAATCATAAAACCTATAAGCAAATCAAAAGTATATTGTTTTTACTTTATAAATATACACTGCTTAGCCCTGAACATAGTTATACAAATATAGACATTACTTGGATTTGTTGTTGAAGTTATTTAATCATTTACAAAATATAAACGTGTAAACATTTGTTTGCTGTATTTCTATAAACTACAAAAATTATTCAGGAAATGTAGCCTAGAAAAATTTACAGTAAAACTACTTTGGCGGGAATCGAAACGTGAGTGAACTGTCAATCTCTATATTTTTTAATATACATGACATTTTGAGCCTATGGATAACACTTTTAAACTGCAACTTTTAATTTGCTTCGATTCCCTACCGATTGGCATGAATTACAATATTTATTTTATCTAAAACAAGACCAACGCAAACGGTAATAGCTTGAATTTTTATTATATTCCACTAAAATACACGTGGCGTCCAGTTTATGCTTTTTTTAGTTCTAAGCGTACAATGGGTTCCGCCGAATACTACTAGGCTAGAGGATGATAGTTCAGCTTAAGAAATAAAGTTGTTAAGAAAACAAGGTTTGGTCAGCTGTCGATGTATGTTAAACAATGCTACACCTAGATTAGCTGAGCTAAGCTATCCCTACATTTGCCGCAATGAGCGATTCCGGAAGCAGATGTAAATCCACATATAGTTATTTAAGCTATTATAGGTGCAAGAAATGTAAGGAAGATTTTGTTCGATAATGCTAACCCTTTGCAAGTCTCTTATTATATTTCCTTTGCTAATGACGGCTATTAACTTAAAATAGGGACATTTGTTATCAGAATTTATTTATTTCAAAATTTTCCCAAGCAAAGCGCCATTAAATTTTCTCGTTTCAAAAGAAAATTATGTTTAGAAAGTAGCTAGTGGAGATTGCTGACGCCGCAAATACTGCTTGTTTAGATTTATTATTCGAGAATTCAGGGAAATGTACGAAATAAAATCTTAAATCTGTATTAGTGTAATATTTGTCAAATGGGGTCAATCTGACGAATGCCTATAAATTATTGCCCAAAGAGTGTAAGTGACGCTATTATTTAATTTTCGCAGTCAAGAGTAATCGAATAAACAAATATTATGAGCCACTTACACGTCTTGTATCTATGGACGTAAGTAAATCTACATTGTCCGATGTCAAAACGCAGTTATTACTAATATTAAACACAAAAAATTTATATAAATAGTTATTTGTGTATTAACCCGACACCTCACGGTATAAGGGTACCGATTATATATATATATACATATATATATATATAGTTATTTGTGTATTCAGTATGTAAAAAGTAATTTTTTGGAGTTCGGATGTTTCGGGACGACGCGTAGCGGAATCCCAAAAAAACTCGAATGAACGCCATAAAACCTATTTACTTTACTTTACTTTACTTTACTTTAATTACACATGTATAACATACAAGAAATTTTGCAAACCCACAACAAATAAAATAACACACATATTGAAAAATATTTTTTGACATAATACAATATCAACCTAGTCATCATTGAAGTTGCTTATAATGAAACTTCGTTATGCCTTCGATGCATCTTGTATAGTAGCAAAAGATTCCATTATTTGTTTGCAATAATAATTATTACCTTCTATTGCATTTGTTATTAGAATTCCTTGTATAAAACTATTACCTTTCACCACGATCTAAGTTTCACAATGTGATAGTGGGAACGGTAAGATACTAACATTTAATAGTTATTTATATGTCCGCTTTCGTGCGAGTTACATACATAATTTTGTATTCTACTGCTTTGGAAGCGTTTTTTCTAATTATAAAGTGACAGTTTAATCGAGGAAGTCGGGAAAAGTCGAGGAGGTCATGATCATACAACAAAATGAGAGTGTCTATTTTGATTTCGACCAATGGAAATGGTTATTAGCTTTTGTTGCTATGGTTATTATTGCCGAAAAGTAAAAGTAACTAGTATAAAAAGCGGGAGTTTTCGGCCACTAAACGCTGGCGAAATTGATAGCTTTTCGATGAAATATAATAAAATAGTTATTTATGTACTAAGGGCGTAAACAGGCGTTTATGGCCAGCGAGCTCTAACACAAGGGCAATAAACGCTAGTTATGCACTAGGTCCATACACAATCTTATGTGCAGACCGGAATATTTTCAATTAAATTCAAATTTATAGTTTTATAAATTTTAGTAGCTTACGATGCTATACTGCTTGTCAAACTTTAGTTGATACATACGAGTATTCTTTTGCTTATTGCAAGCTTTTAATATCGTAAATCATGAATTCTTATTATTGACAATGGGAGTATTTAAAAACCGGCATAAAAAGTAGCATTATTAATCTCTCCTCTTATAGGAGGCTGTAAGACCTCACGGTTGCCAAAACCGGATTGAGGAATAGCGCGGCGCTTGATTTTTTGTGACCGTCCGAGTCTGCGGGAGTTGAACCCACATATCTGGTATAGGACCAGAGGCTTTACTTCTGAGCCAGGTGAGCTGTTTTGTCCTTTCAAGTACAGTGATATAAATATCGCCAGGGGAACCCACAACGTTAACATATGGAGCATCTGATTGTTTTCAGCGTTATGTAGTCGCAACCGCCTCACTTCGATAGGAACATATACAGGGTGTTAAAAAAATCTTGTCGGATATTTTACCCAATTATAGATTTCATCAATAGAAACGAAAAAGTTGTAATAGCAAAGGCTTCCTTTCCGAGATACAGGGTGATAGTTTTCGAAAGAAATTAGTATATTATTATATGAGCGATTATGACAGTCATTATTCACGAAGATGACATTTGAGCCACAAGCCGAAGACGAGTGGCGCAAGTCATCTGAGTGAATAATGGCCATAATCGCGAATGTAATACGATACTCTATATACTCCTATACAATGGGAGTTTTGTGTTCATATTTCCGAATTAAGACATTTGTGATAACTGTCAACTGCAAAAGTCATTTGATAAAAAGAATTCATTTTGTGATTGGCTGCAAACTAGTGAATTATGAAAATATAATTTTATGATTGGTTGAAAGCAAATTATGACTGTTGCTATTATTCAAAAATGTCCATATAATGTGAATATAATTTAATAGGAGTAGATAAACGTTTTTTATTATCGAAAAAATGCGTTGGGCGAGTTTAATGAATTTTATACAGGTTGTTTATACCTTTAAGTATTAGGTATGTGGGTTAGGTTTTCTTATACAAAAATAACTCCCACAGGATTTTTTGTAATTTTAATATTTTTTGCAACTTTTTCGTTTGGTGAGTTTTTTCGTATCTCGCTTCGTTTTCAAGAAAAAAATAAAGCCCTTATTTTTGCACCTGTTAAGGCAAAAATTAAAATGCTTCAATATCTCAAAAACCCCTTATGTTTTAGTAAAACTTTGAAGGTTTATTCATGCTATTAAGGATCATCTTTTGGCGCACTTAGATTTAAATTATTTAGTTCAGGGGCGGCCGGGCTTTTTTAAAAATCTTTAACACCCTGTGTCGGAAACGAAGCGTTGCCGGACCCATGTTTATTAGGACTTTTATGTTTGTATTGTTATCCGACAACATTTTTTAATAGCTTGTATTAACTTCGAGAATCGAGACTCTCGAGATCGAGTTCGAGATCGAAAATTAACGTTCCAGGATTTTCGAGTGAATCGATGTAAAGTTTGGTGAGAAGTAATAATGGTACTTGTTTACTCTAAGGAGTATAAATTCGACCAGCCTAAACAAGAAAAGTATTTTCATACACATTGGTACAGGGAGTTGTGTGAGCAATTGCCAGTGTCCATTACATTTCACAAACAAGGAGGGTATATACGCACGATCGTGTACCAACACAAAACCTCAATGTATTAACGCAGAGATCTTCCGTCGTATGTAGTTATGTATTCAGTGCAATTGGTTTGATTTTGAACATTTACTCTTTACGTATGTGCTTCCTGTTCAGGATAATTTTCTTACGAAGAAATAAAAAATAAACGAAATGAACCTACTACTTTCTACTAATTTTATATTAACAACCAGTGTGTAGATCTTGAGTCTAGTACTCGGAACCTCTGTGAGGAGGTGTTGTAAGGCCAACATGTATTATACTACGTTTAACGAACAGATTCAGTAATAAAATTAGTTTCTACTAAAATTCAGCTGTTTACAATCGGCTTACCAGCAGCAGTAATCTATTTGAATTTGGAGCTTGTCTGTGGGAGAGGCTTCTACTGCATTTTTTCGTTAAACGTAGTATAAGTATAGTATAGCTTGTTTTGGTTTCTCACATTCATATTTCGAAGTCTTGTACTGTTACAGCTGACACCTTGTATATTTAATAAGTATATATATTTTGGAAGTTGCATGTTTCAAATATTGACGTTTAGCGTTGCTTTGTGGTCTTTAGACAACCAGGTGGGAAAAACAAAATATTAAAGTTTTTTACATAGCAAACAATGTGTTTAATTGACAACCAAATATAATAATTTGTTAGACAATTAAACAAATTGCCCTTTTTACTGTGTTCTACTAAACCCCAAATTATTTATATAAATAAAAATCAATTGCCGCATGTATGTTACGAGGGTAAGGTGAATAGTTCTCGGCCTTGACATAAGATGGCGTTCCAATCTACAAAAAATTTATTTTTCCTGCCTGCGTGCAAGTGTTATTAGTTCGTATGACAAGTTTCAACTTGTTCTCTCAAGTAGTTTGTTTACACGAATTTTTGCCGTAGACGTGTTGCGTGTTTTTCGTTAAAATGGTTAAATTTGAATATCGTGCGGTCATAAAATTCTTCGTTTTGGATGGATTAACCCCTAAGGAAATTCATCCGAAGTTGATGGGAACTCTGTTCCTTTCATGTCAACCGTTAAAAAGTGGGCAGCTGAATTTAAACATGGTCGCACGTATCTCGAAGATGACCCACGCGAAGGACGGACAAAAACCGCAACCACACCGGAAACCATCGAAAAAGTGCATGATATCGGGTTGGACGATAGGCGAGTGAAGGTCAGTGAGATAGCTGAGACTGTGCGGATATCGGAAGAAAGGGTGCAAAACATCTTGCACAAAGAATTAGGGATGAGAAAGCTCTGTCCGAGATGGATGCCGCATTTGTTGAATGCCGATCAAAAGCAAATGCGCAAACGAGTTTCGCAGCAATGTTTGAACCGATTCAATAGGCATCCGACCGATTTTGTGCAGCGATTTGTCACCATGGATGAGACATGGATTCACCACTACACCCCAGAAACGAAGCAGCAGTCGAAGCAGTGTGTGGAAGCCGGTGGTTCAGCGCCAAAGAAAGCGAAGTCGATCGCATCTGCTGGAAAGGTCATGGCCAGCGTGTTTTGGGATGCGAAAGGGATCCTGTTAATTGCTTACCTTGCAAAAGGCAGAACAATTACAGGCGAATATTACTCCAACCTCCTTGATCAGTTGGATGCCAAAATTCGGGAGAAGAGGCCTGGCTTGAAGAAGTAAAAAATCATCTTTTACCAGGACAACGCACCTGTTCACAAGAGTGCGTTGGCGATGGGAAAACTGCGGGATTTGGGGTACGATTTGCTCGGCCATCCCCCCTATTCTCCTGATTGGGCACCCTCGGACTTCCATCTGTTCTCAAACTTTAAGAAATTTGTTTCAGGGAAGCGCTTCACGTCGAATGAAGAAGTTAAGAGGGCCGTAGATAAATATTTTTACAGCCTTCCAGACTCTCACTTCCAGGAAGGAACACTGATGTTGGAGAAACGCTGGACCAAGTGTGTTGAAGTCAAGGGAGATTATGTAGAAAAATAAAATCGTATTTAACTGAAAATCGCAGTCTTTCATTGTCAGACCGAGAATTTTTCATCTTACCCTCGTACATCATCACTGGAGAACGGCTCGACCGATTTGGCTCATTGTTTTTTGTTGTGTTCGTAATTATCAGGACAAGGTTTGTATAAAAGAAAGTTATGGGAAAATTTACCGGAAAAGTCGGAAAATTTGGAAAATTAGGAAAAACCGATTTTTTTTCAGGATGGAAAAACCGGGATAAAACAATGGAAAAGTCATGTTTCAAAACATACACGCATAGGTTCACGTAATATTATGCCTGGGCAACGCCGGGTAGGTCACAGCTTTGATGTATACAAGGAATAAGGAAGAATATTTCGAAATTCAACCCCTAAAGGGGTGAAATTAGGGTTCCAATTTTGTATGGAAAAATAATATTAAATAGACATTTCGACTTGAAACTTCGTAAGGGCACTCCTAAAAACAAATAAGCAAACGCGTATTTCGTGATTTTCCGAAAATCGACCCCGTAGGGGGTGAAATGGGGTAAATAAGCCTAAAAATCGATATGGGTGTCGTTATTGAGGTTTTTTGGGACGTTGATTGCGAAAACGGCATTCATTTTTAAGTCCAAAACGGTGAGCATGACATAAAATTAAAACTCTATAGTGGTGAAACGGGGTTTCAGATATAAATTATTTTTGAGCAGAACAACGTTTGCCAGGTCAGCTAGTAGTAAATGAGTTTCCACTACCGTGTACGGTGCCACATAGAAAATATTTTTCAATTTTATATTAACAACTGTAAAATTATTTGAATGTAGTTACAACAGTGGAGTTAAATTGTATTACTGTTGACTGCTACGTGTTACGGAGTTTCTGATATTTTTAGTTTGTAGGTTAGTTAAATATTTAGTGTTATCACAAAATAAGGTACCTAGCTTAAATTTACTGCGTTAAAGCGGAAACACATTGTAAATCTCAACGAATTACTTTTCGTTTTCATTCGCTGGTTATTAACTTACTACAGAAGGCAGGTGATATGTATGTAAAGAGATTGATTATTTCACAAACGTTGCAGTTACTAGTAGCTACAATTTCCAATGAAATGAGATATATAGTTCAATATTCAATAAAGTGTAGTTTTCATGCCTATACATGTTCTTGGATATAGCAAAACATTACCAATGGCGTCACAACAATATGAAAAAGAAAGCTGCCTACCGTTAAAATGAAAAAGATAACATTTGTAATTTACAATACATGAATTTTACTGTATACACATAATTCCTAGTAAGTTTCACTTTTTTAAAATAGGAATTGCAATAAGCACATTCCTCAAATAACTGTAACATTTATTTCATTTTTGGCGCGTGATAACAGAATTGCATCGCATGCATATATTTCTGTTATAGTTGAGTAGCTGCTATCGGCATGCCAATAAAAATAAAAACTAGGGGGTTCACTGAAGTACAAACACATGGAGTGAGCGCATAACTATTGTAATTATCCAGTTTCTTGGTCCCAACAGAACTTGATAAATGTTGGGACAAATAATGCATGAACAATGTTAGCGTGGTTTGCATTTCCAAATATATATGAATTCTGTTAATATGTTCAGTTTGCAATTTTCGAATCGTGTAGGAGCGTCTACTTTATTTTCTATTCCATTTTTTCTTACCTTATTGTTCAACTGATGAGTAGCGTATTATTGCAGAAGTCTGGGAAGCGCGGGATTCAACAATTTGGTTCATATTTGTAATAAAATAGTAATTCTCAGGCATGTATCTACGGAAAACAGCAACAATAATCACAGTCAGTAGTTTCTGGATTTTTCGAATAATAAGTAAACCTTGAGAGCAAAATTTTAAGGGGTTTCTGGCGGCAAGCATGGTTAATGCGCCACTGTACCTGATGCTTAAATTAAGAAGGGTGCATGATAAATAATTCACTAGAGAAGTATATTTTAACATTTTAAAATATCACGAAAAATCTATATGTATACTGTTATGATGCGTGTATGATGTGATATTTTTTTAATTAGATTTTTATTTAAATAAATAACTCTATCATCTCAAAGGGTTGGGTTTTCTACATCCTAGCAAATATGGTTGAATGGATAATTATTACAGGCAATATATTTACTATTAAGACAACTATCCTGGTTTTTATGACTTTTAAAAGTAATCGCTTTCGCCACCGCCTGTTTATCCAATGGAACCTCTACAAAATTATACCGGGTGCTGACTTGCGCGACGCACCATAGGAATTTGCATAGTAAATTCTTTATGTTCAATTATTTGCTCCCCTAATTATTTTAGAGCTAAAGTGTAAATACATTTTTTGTAGAGAAAAAAATACTGCATCCATTCATACTGTTGCTAACAATTTTTCATTTTCCAGAACCGAAGCAATGCAAAAAATCAAACTAACATTTTTACAAGAATCAGTGATGCCATGGAATTATTGAAACAAGCCAATGCCAACGGAAGTGCGTGCGGGGCGATCATCCAGTCACTGCCGTCAAAAGATTGAATTTATTGTCGTTTTTCTCGTTTTGGTGTAAATTCTGAACCTCATTATTACACCTACAATTATTTAATAACGTGCCTGTAGTTTAAACTTAAAATAAATCAGTCTTTTAATGGTTGTACTGTTTGGAATTTGCCGATACGGATATTTTACAATAAACAAGGAGGTTAGTTAACGAACGTCCACCATACTCGTAAAACCATTTTTGTTATGGACAAGGTCTAGGTACCTTAGAGACATTAAGCAGAACATAATTAATAATGAAACATCAATGACAAACAAACAACCAACACATATTGTCGCTCCGCACGCATTTGCGTTGGCATTGGCTTGTTTCAATAATTCCATGGCATTACTGATTTTTGTGAAAATGCTAGTTTGTTTTTTGCATTCCTTCAGTTCCGGAAAATGAAAAATTGTAAGCAACAATATGAATGGGTGCAGTATTTTTGTCTCTACAAAAAATGTATTTACTCTTAAGCTCTAAAATAATTAGGGGAGCAAATAATTGAACATAAAGAATTTACTATGCAAATTCCTATGGTGCGTCGCGCAAGTCAGCACCCGGTATATTTCAACTGATGGGAACAACTTTACAAACATGGCGCCCACAATTTATCAGATAAAGTTGGCTTCGTATCAATTACATCAGTGATTACGTAAGAGTGCGTTATCGAAGTGATTTAACAAACGTAAGTAAATAGATACCACAAAAAAACATTTACGATACGCTTCTTCAGGAAATGTATAAAAAACCGACGCCACTTTAAATACCTTCACCAAATTTTGTTTTTAGGATAGGTAACTTTCTAAATTTATTTGGCTTTTCTATGCAAAATAGGACACCAGGCGTTTTCACAGCAAGTCCTACGACGAACAAAGGTTCCTCTTTCTCCCCGTTGACCTGCTGTAACAAACCAGATACCTCTTCGAACTCCGCCTGCAGCTTGTACCACTCTAAAACTGCTTACAACTCAGTCTTTGCCCCTGTCCCAGGCCTCCGTACTACTCAGCACGAATGTCGCTGTCTCTTTCCACTAATCTCGCAACATCTCCAAAAACTGCCACAGGAATACCAGCTCAAAGTCAATGCCATTCACAGAATATGCAAAAATTAAACTAGCACATTTATTGAATATTTTGTAAAATAATATTTGAAGTGCTTGAAGTGTTATTAATAGTTATCATAATTTAAAAGTGTTCATTGCAATACACAAAGGAATTATCATCACGATATTGGAAGATACCGCAACTTTTTATTGAAACGTCATTATTTTGTTCATAGTTGTGCAGCAGAGTAGGGTGAAATTCATCATTCAAGTTAACATCTCATGCACGAGCACTAATTGTGATTAATTTTATTCAACCTTTCGAGCCCTAGGGAAACTTTTGAGTGTTACAACGATAGGAAATTATTCACTTAAGGCACACCCATTTACCGCTTTGGAAATGTGACATTGATAAAATCATTTTTCTTTTTCTCTCTTTGTTCTTACAAGCTAAAAGTTGTTGGGGTCTGGTTGGAACCCACCTTCGTGAAATTAGTAATGTGTTTAGGTTTCAATTATTGCTAGCTTTTTGAAGCCATTACGTCACCATCTATGGTGATAACTTAGCACACAAATTCAAACCGGATATAATCTTAAACTACAAGACTACAACAAAACTAAAGGCGCCGTTGATACAATGGACAAAATGGTGAATGAATATAGTGTAAAGAGGGTCACTAAGAGATGACCATTTTTCTTATTTCAAAATGGTATTCATATTGCGAATTTGAATGCGTTTGTATTATTTCTCCCCAAATAGCCACAATAAAAAAAAGAAATACGAATGGCATACTTAGAAGCAATGAAATTATTAGTGCCACTGGTGAATGATAATCCACATACTCCAAAAAAGGGAGGCAAGGGCGTTAGATTTATTGTTGAAGTGGCATGCAGTCGTAGACTCTGGGAGAAATTAAAGCATTTTGTTTTAATATTTTTCGTAGATTTTGTGCAATTCGAATAAAATAATGTTCCAAAGACGTATTTGTTTCGTTAACCCTTTCAAGCCCAACGGTATTCTAGCGTAACCACAAACAAAATATTTTTTCTAGCGGTTTCGCTGTATAACCACCATGTTATATGAGTTGCCTATACTATCTGAAGGTAGTGAACGGCGTTTATTCTGTGATCGCGCGATTATATTAGCCACAGTCGACTGTGGAACGTGCACTTGCTTGGTTTTTATAGGTTATCTTGCGGCGTGCATTATTTATTGTTAAAACATTTTGTTAATAATTATTATGACAGGTAAGTTTGTTTAGAAAATATTTCTTAGAATATCCAGTAATGGATTGTATATACAATTATCGATTATAATTAAATAATGTTTTCGTTATAGTTAAAATAAGTGTGTGGTTATCTGACGTAACCACTAGGAACTTGATTTTGAAACGAATTGGTGTTATCATATTGTTATAGATCGGCGATCACTCAAATTATCCGACCTCGGAAAACTTCCACTTGATCTTTATCCATTTGTTGACCAAATACTGTTTGATATCGAACTGATATCGGAGGTTATTCCGATAGCGAAGAAAATCCATAATGGAAATGGAAATTGTCGTGGATTACGAAAATGAACAAGTTACATCCATGACTCCAGATTTTGATGCTAGTGAAATGAAAAAGCAAATAGTGTGGACTGCGACCACTGCAAATTGAGCAAATTACAATTAATTTGCAGAAATACTCGGCCTTATCATACCAGACAATATTGAGACGCATGTAGAAGTATTTTTGCAGTACTTTCAGCAGATCTCACTCTCGTCGTGCTTTTCACACGAATTTATATGCACTGCAAAAGGCAGGTGGAAACCAAGAAAGGCTTGTTCCGTCCAATGATGAGGAAATAAAAATCTTTCTCGGAATAAATTTGCTAATGGGTATAAAACCATTGCCAAGTAACCGTGACTGTTGGTCGGTCCACGAGCAGCCGAGGAATTTTTATATAAATTCCCTTACGTCACGTGAAAGATTTTCATAGTACTTGTTTCATCTTCACGTGAATTACAATAGTGTACATTCTTCTAGAAATGATGATAATTTTGATAAACTATACAAAATAAGACCTTTATCTAATCCTACTGCACAATGTCCATGAATTATGATTCATAACTCACGGTTTGCAGCCAATCATAAAATTCTATTTTCATTATTCAATAGTTTGCAAATTGTAACCAATCAGAAAATTCTATTTTCATTATTCAATAGGTTGTAGCCAATCACAAAATTCATTCTTATTATTAAATGACTTTTGAAGTTAACAGCTGTCTCAAATGTCATAATTCTGAAATATTAACACAAGGCTCCTATTGCACAGGAGTAGATAAAATATCGTATTATATTCGCGATTATGGCCATTATTCACTCAGATGACTTGCTCCACGCGCCTTCGGCTTGTGACGCAAATGTCATCTTCGTGAATAATGGCTGTCATAATCGCTCATATAATAATATACTATTATTTGATGGGCTTGGTGAAACACTTTTAGAATCGTTTAGAGTTTAGACCTAGTAAACATCAATCGATCGATGAGTCAATGATCAGGTTTAAAGCGAGAAGCTGTATTCGGCAATATATGCCGCTAAAGACGGTAAAACTTGCATATGAGGTTTGAGTGAGGGCAGTCAGAACGGGTTATATGTATGAAGTTCAGATATATACCGGCAAAATCCAGGGCGCCATAAAAGTAAATCCTGGGAAACGAGTGGTTTTAGATCTTACAAAAACTGTTTTTGGCAAGTAGCATCAATAGAGAACGTCAGTACATATATATATATATATATATATATATATATATATATCTTTCACAAAAATAACATTAAACAAAGAAAATATCGAAATGGAAATAGAACGCAGAAGACGATTGGGATGGGCAGCATTCAGAAAACTATCTTATATATTAAAAATCTGGTGTGATACACGCACACAACTTCTTTTTACACTGATCTTATAATTAGCCAAAAATTTAATTTTAAATTTTTAAGCATTTGTCAAAAATTTTCAAAAATTACAAATTTTACAAAAACGGTACAAAATAGAGTGTTAGTTTAAGAAACAAATTTTCTCTAGAATTTTAAGCTAAATTCAAAAATGTCATAATATACTGAGTGTTCTATTTAAATTAGGAGTTAATAAAAAAATAGAAAAAAAAACAAAGGAAACCCATTTTAGAAGTATTCAACTAGAAAATCACCTATCTCACATCAATACACATTAAAAATGTAATAAAAATGTAAAGTTTAAAACAAATCGTTAGAGCCGTTTTTGAAAAAATCGAAAAAAACTGAAAAATCACAAGAGTAAACACCTACTTCCGGTTATGCGATTTTCTTTAAAAGCTTGCTGTCGCATCTACATAGTACACAAAACTTATATATGAAGTTTCAACGCCATACCTCTTTCCGTTTTTGAGATATTCTGTTCACAGACAGACACACAGACAGACAGACAAACAGACAGACAGACAGACCAATGAAAAAAAATATGTTTTTTGGGTTCAGGGGACTCTGAAACGTGAAGATCTGTTAAAAACTCAATTTCGAATTTTTGGGGTGAATCCAATACTTCCTTTATTGTAAAAGGAAGTAAAAAACAAGAAAATTCCCTTACACTTGTGGGCCAAGGTTTTTGATCAATGTGTCCTCCTCGTTATAACATACGGAGAACAAACATGAACCCTCAGTAAACAGATATGATCAAAATTACAGATTACACAAAGAGCCTATGGAGAGGTCCATTTTGGTCATAACATTAAGAGACAAAAGGCGGAACGAATGGATACCACAAAGAACCGGAACAACGGATGTAATTGAGAGAGCGGCACATCTGAAGTGGGACTATGCAAGACACATAGCCAGAACCAAAGATAACAGATGGAACGCCAGAATAATACAAAGGAGACCGTAGTCAGGGAGAAGAAATAGGGGGATACCACAAACAAGGTGGTATGACGACTTCAAGAAAATTGCAGGACTACCGTGGTTAAGAATCGCACAAAACAGAGAAAGATACTGGGTGTAAGAAGGCTAGAGAGAGAGAGAGAGAGAGAGAGAGAGATGTCAACTCATGGTATCGTGTTCTTCAAATGGGAGGACAATAACAGTGTTCTGTTTTTAGATAATTTTCATGATCCATCCCAAATAAGCAATGTTTTTAGAAAACCAAGAGATGGCTCAGAAAAAGAAATTGCATGTCCAGAAATAATAAAATAGTAAAATTCTCGTATGGGGTTAGTCGACAAATTTGAAATGCTCAAATCGTTTTATAAAATAACATCACAAATGGTGGCACAGCATTTTTTAGACGCAGCATTAGTAAATGAATTTATTCTATTCAAACAACGACTTCCCTCTACCATTACGCTGAAAGAATTCCGACTTAGTGTAATTGCTGGATTAGTTGGAGCAACAAATGGATCGAATAAGAGAGGAAGAAAACCCCAATCCAAGCCCCATATCAGCTACAAAACTCTGATGCAACTAGAAAAAAAGTATGCTAAATCCGAACACATGTCTGAAAGGAGCACCTCATTACGATGTGCCCACTGCAGCACACGAAATAATTCCCACAGAACAAAATGGAAATGTTCTACATGCAAAGTTGGTTTGTGTCTGAATGACCATCGAAATTGTTTTGGATTATACACACGTTAAATTTCGTTATTACCTAGTGGTTACTCAGTGAAACCACATTTTCCAGAGCTTACTAGATTTTGAAAAATGTTATATTGTGTATTTTTTGGTGCACTAAGCAATGTTTTTGAAAAAAAAAACATAGTGTTTTCCTTCATTTCTATTTAATTCGGGCCTGAGAGGGTTAAAAAGCCCTAAATGGTTAATTCATAAACATTAAAAGCACAAGAACACGCTCTAAACTATAGCCGCTACTCACAATTCGATATTCATTTGGATAGAAAATACCTTGGAAGACATTAGCGTTTGCGTTATCAGCATGCCCAGGAAAGTGGTGCTAAACACTACAGAATGATGCATGTTACAAAGTGTCATTAATATGGCAACTAGAAGGAAAATAGTCGTAGAAAAAAAGTATTTGTCTACTTAAAACCATATTCTCGATACGAAATTGAGATAAACTATTTGAATTTCGCATTTAAAAATTAATGATTGGACCAAAACGTAATTTATCTGTAGTCGATCAAGAACGTGAAATACTGATGTATGATTCTTATTCGTTTTACTAGATACATGTACGTTCTTTTGCATACTAATTTTTACCATTTAAAGCAGTTTTGGCTTCGTATATTGGCTTTATCGTACCTTTTTTCTGCGCATTTAAACAGTTTTCAAAATTTTCAAAAATTGAGCACATAAGTGAAGTCAAATCATTACCAGAGAAAATGCGGAGCATTCAGGAAGTAGGAAGTGAAACAACAGATATGCAAATTGTAGATGATTTGCATTTACTAGCCGCCAATAACACAAATATGGTAGATTGGATTTAAAAAATATAAATTAGTTTAAAGGAATGAATGTATAACCAAAGCATTGGAATATTTCGGCAGAAATTTAATAAAACCCACAGTAGTGCAGCTGTAATTTTTAGAAAATAATAATAATTATTAAAACTTGCTGGAGTTATGCTAGTTTCTTATTGCTGTATGGAAAGAACAACAAACATCAAAACTACAGGGCGCCGCATTAAAGAATGTTTAAGATTAATTCTAAATGTAACAAAAGAATTTATTACTCTCTCCTGTGACAATTAAATATTGACTGCAGACATAAATTTCAAGGTAGCAATACATTTCTAACATATTATAATACTCGTAGCATTGCGAACATTAAATTCTTTTCGAAACAAACGTTGCACTTGAATAATTGAATTAATTTTAATAATACAAAAAAACACGTGGCATTGGCCATGTGTCGATTTTGCTAGTGTCAAAAAATTCTGCAATTGTTTTATACCCATCTCCAAAGCCTACTCTTTAAAATAATATGAGTTTCATAGCGATTGCAATGACATTTAATTTTTTATTTAGAAAATAAAATAGTCAGTGCTTTTTGACGGTCCCTGTATGTTTAAAGTTTCTAAATTTTCAAGTTGCTTGAAGCAGCTTAAAAACATAAAATAAAGCTAAACTGAAGCATTTCATTGGCCTTGGTACCGATTTAATTTTTTGCAAGTTTAGTTGGTTGTATGTTGTTTGCCTTATATGTATTATGTCGCTAACTGTTGTTTTATAATAGTAACATTGACGCTTTGAATGAGGCCAATACTTCAGTATGATTTTATGATTTTGAAAGATATTGAGTTTGAAAGTATGAGGCTTACAATAAACCACTGATAATTTTTGAAATGTAGAAGATAATGTTTAAAACGTCATGCCAACGTAAAATATGCAGCACTTTTTATTATAACATAGTGCATGTTGACGGGCATAGAGGTCATATGTTTCGTAATTTTTCTCAGCATGCTACGAGTATAGTCACTTTAAAATATGATATACAGTGCGAGTGTAAAGTCTGGAACTATCGAAATAGAACTTTTATCAAATGTTTTTGAAAGAAATCTTCGAACACGTCAATTTTTATTTTAAAAAATACATATTTTACTGTAATTGTCATTTTTAGATTGTCTTTTGTTTTTGAGTTATGACGTCAGCGATACTTTTTTTAAATGGAAACCCTCAATTTTTATGATGAAGTTGGACACAGCATGAAATTCTAAGACCAAATACTCTAAAAAAAGTATGATACTGTATTTTGAAATTTTCGAGAAAATCGTACGGTTACTAGATCCCCTCAATACTAAAATTTCAATTGGTCCTTTTTCACTCAAATATTGTATCATTATTTATTTAATTAGGAGCACACAACAAAAACAGATAAACAAACTATGAAGAACTGTCATAATTTTACGGCTAACTCATTGTTTCATGGCTACTTGATTTTTATTCGATTTTTGTTTTAATACTTTAATAGCGATTTTCTCGAAAATTTCAAAATATAGTATCATACTTTTTTAGCGTATTTGGTCTTAGAATTTCATGCTCTGTCCAAATTTATTATAAAAATTTGGGGTTTCCATTTAAAAAAATGATTGCGAACGTCATAACTCAAAAACAAAAGACAATCTAAAAGTGACAATTACAGTAAAATATGTGTTTTTTAAAATAAAAATTGCCGTGTTCGAGGATTTCTTTCAAAAACATTTGATAAAAGTTCTATTTCGATAGTTCCAGACTTTACACTCGCACTGTATGTATATTATTATCATATTGATTTCAGAGAAAACTGATGCAATACGATCAATTACGACAAATTAAAAAATCGCAAATGCAGTTTTAAACTAAAAATTTATTATATTATCGTCAAAGTATTTGGTCTGATTATTTCTTACGATAATCTTTAAAACTTGTTTTTCAACTACCCTTCATTACAAGTCTCTTCGTCGGAACGTTAAATTTAAATGACTATTGCTAAAAGTTATGTGCTCTTGTTGTTCACCTAGCTAGTTCAGTACGCATGCCACTCTTGCATTATCTCAGTTCATGAATAGGGAAGATCAATATCTGCTAAAACAGGAAGCTGGCCTGCACTTGTAGTTGGAACTGGAACTATTTTCAAACAACATGTATAAATAAAGTTAATTAGTTCACAAAACAAAAATTGATTCTCTAAATACATATATAGGGTGTTTAAAAAAAACGTTCGGTTATTTTACCCACTTATAGATCTCATCAATCCAAACAAAAAAAGTACTAATAAACATGAGTCCGGAAACGCGAGATACAATGTGTTAAAGCTTTCAAAAACGCTTTGGGCTATTATGAGGTATATTTTGGACATATTATAGTTGATCCAGTACTTTCAGAAGCGTGCCCATGGGGCGTGTCGATTAGGTTTTTTCACAAAAAAGTATCGCTCAATAGATTTTTTGCAATTTTCATATATTTTTTTAATAAAGCAACTATAAATGCAACCTTTTTGTCTCTTATATTTTTTCGTATCTCGCTTGTTTTCAAGAAAAAATAAAGTTGATATTTTTGCACGCCTCTGAACCTATTAACACAAAAACTAAAATGCTCCATTATCTCAAAAACCCATTAGCCGATGTTAGTGAAACTTGTAATATTTTAATTGATGCTATTAAAGATCATGTTTTGGCGTATTTATATTTCTTCTTCTTCTTCTTCAGCTTTAAGAAGGCGATATCGCCTGTTTATATTCTGGAAACATTATGCTGGTTGTTGTGGTTGTTCTTGGGATGTAGACTGCCAACTGTCGCGCCATCTCTTTGAAGGTCTTCCTGGTGGTCTTCTGCCCTGGGGCTTGCCGTTGCGGGATATTTTAGCTATGCTGGTATCAGTCATTCTGGATACATGCTCATTCCACTCCCGTCTTCGTTTTCTTACCCATCGTACTGTATCTCCTACTTTGCATTTGTCTCTTATATCTGTATTCCGCTGTCTGTCCCACATTGTGTATCCAGCCATTGTCCTTAGTGCTTTCATTTCCGTTGTCCTCATTAGTCGTTTTGTTGTTGAGGTGTCGGCTCTGGTTTCGGCACCGTATGTCAAGACTGGCCTTACACATGTTTTGTAAATTCTGGATTTACAGTCAATTGTTAGGTGCTTGTTTTTCCAGATTGTTTCTTTAAGATGTCCCGATATTGAAGCTGCTTTGTTGACCTGGTGTGTGACATCGCTTTTAAGGTTTCCGTAGCTAGATATTTTGCTGCCCAGATAGCAGATCGACATTACCTGCTCGATTGGGGTATTGTTAATCGTTAACTTGCACCTTACCGGTTCTTTCGATATGACCATTGCTTTTGTCTTTGATGTTGAGATAGTCATATTGTATTTGTCGGCGATGGTTTTGAATCTATACAGCAGCCGTTGTAGGTCGTTTTCTGTTTCGGCTATTAGTGTTGCGTCGTCCGCATAGCAGATGATGTTAACCTTGTTGTTACCGAGTATGTATCCGGGATTACTTGATTTGACGAAGTCCACAATTTTATCCATTACGACGTTAAACAGTAGGGGGCTTAGACTATCGCCTTGTCGAATTCCTGTGTTAGTTTTAAGTTCTTTCGTTAATTTATTGTTCGCTCTTACCCTAGTGGTGTTGTTAGTATTTGCGTCTTTAATTATACGAATGTATTGCTTAGGTATTTGTTTTTCTTCGAGTATTGTCAGGACATCTCTGAGTTTTATGCGGTCGAATGCTTTTGTGAGGTCCACAAAGCACATGTAAGCAGGTGTGTTATATTCCAGGGCTTTTTCTGCTATTTGTCTTATGATAAATATAGCGTCTATGGTGGATCGATTTTTTCTAAAGCCCTGTTGTTCTTCGTTGATTGGGATGATGGAGGATATCTCCCTTGCGATTATGCCTGTGAGAAGTTTTATTACTGAACTGAGCAGTGTAATGCCTCTATAGTTCGATGGTTCCTTTTTGTCCCCCTTCTTAAATAGTGGTATGGTAATGCTTCTCTTCCACCCTCGTGGCATCTCACCCTGTACTAGTATTGCATTGAACAATGTTGTTAGTTCCTTGACAAGTGTTTCCCCACCGTATTTGAGGAATTCGTTGGCTATTTCGTCGTTGTTTGGTGTCTTTCTGTTTTTTAGTTTTGCTATTGCACCTTTGATTTGCTCTTCTGTGATTGTGACTCTGTCCTCCTCTGGTTCTCTATTTATTTCTTCTTCTTCATTTCTTTGGTCTTCGGGGGCAGTGTTACTGTATAGCTGTTGGAAGTAATTAGTCCACCCTTCTTCGCTTATTGCTTTGATTTCTATGCTCTCGTTTGTTGATTTTTTTAAACCTCTTAGAATTTTCCAAACTCGCTTTTGAGCGCCGTACATATCGTGTTCCACGTCTGCACTAAATTTCTGCCAGTACTCGTTTTTTATTTCGCGAATCCTACTATTAACTTGATTTCTAATTGTTATGTAGCTTTCATGGGCTACTCGGGTTTGTTCACTCTTGGATTTTAGATATGCTTTTTTCTTTTCCTCTGTTATTGTTTTAACTTCTGAGGTAAACCAAGGTTTGGTGGTTAATTTTGCGTTCAAGTTGACAGTTTTCTTTCCTATCGCTTCTTCTGCAGCTCTGTGGATGTTGTTCTGGATTTTATTCCAACTGGTGTCGATGTCATTACCTTCTTCAATTGGGTTATTTGTTATATGTTGTTGCAAGCGGTTTGCATATAAATTTCGTGTGCTTTGATTCTCTAGCGATTGAATGTTGAATTTTTCTACGTATATAGGTGGTTTCTTCGCGGTCGGGTTCGCAGATGTTCTTATTTTACACAGTACTAGGTTGTGGTCAGAGCCTATGTTTGCAGATGTTAGGACTCTGACGTCTAGTATGTTTTTAGGGTGCATGGCTCTATTGGTGATAACGTAGTCTATAACGGATTTGTTGTTGCGGTTGTCTGTGAAGGTGAACTTATGCTGCCTTTTATGGTCGAAGAAGGTATTGTTGATCCTGAGCTCATTAAATGCACAGAATTGGACTAGCATCTCCCCCCTTGAGTTTGTTGTCTCTTCATTGAACCTGTGTTTTACACTATCTACTACTTCATTTCCAATCCTGGCGTTTAGGTCACCTAGTAGAACGACTCTGTCGTTGTTTGGTATGTTGTCGAGTAGTGATTGTAATTGTTCGTAAAAATCGGTGGCTTCCTGCTCCGGTTTACTAGTGTCCGGTGCGTACACTGATATTATGTGTATGGGTTTGTTATTTATTACAAGTGTGACTTTCAGTACCCGATCATTTAGGTATTCTATACCATCGATGTTTTGTTCATATTTGTTTTTGATGAGCAGCCCTACCCCTGAGCTTGCGCTTTCGGTTTTGGAGCGTCCACTATATATTAGGATGTAGTTATAGTACCTTGATGTGCCTTTGCCTCTCTTTTTTGTTTCTGATATGGCGCATATATCAATGTTGTGGTTTTCCAATTCCAGTATTATTTCTTGGTCTTTGTTGTTAAAGGATCTTACATTCCAACATGCTATTCTTAGTTGGTTCTTTTTCAATTGTTTCGTTTTCCATTTGCGTTTGTTCCGTATTCGTGCGTTGGTCGTCTTCCATGTAGTCCGTCCTGGTTCCGAGGCTTTGTTTCCAGTTCTGTGAGCAATATATACACATCGGTGTATCGTTTTACCCCGGATAGGTTGCTAGCCTCTTCCAGGAACCCTCCTCCTTTCACATCCCGGACTTGGGACCGGGCAACAGCGGAGTTGTATTTAGATTTAAATTATTTATTCCAAGAGCGGCCGGATTTTTTAAAAATTTTAACACTCTGTATTTCGGAAACGAAGGATTTCCAGACCCATGTTTATTAAGACCTTTTTGCTTGTATTGATGAGATGTATAAGTGAGTAAAATATCCAAAAGTATTTTTTAAACACCCTGTATAGTATGTATATACCAGGTGAGTTTTTAAAATGTTACAAAGCAATATCTCGAAACCGGATTCAAATATTTTCATTAAATTTTGGTGTGGTAATAGAGAGATGAGGGACATATTTAAACGTATGTTTTATAATTACCCCCTTGTCTATTTTGAGGGGTAGGGGGCAACTTTGGAATAGGATGATGTACTTTTATTTATAAAATATTGTTATGATACGTAAAAATCAGGTTTTTTAATAAAAATTAAAGTAATAATAAATTTGGGAGATTAATACAATCAACTTAGAAAAGTTTAAAAAAAGATTGTTTGTTTATTTGAAAATAAGTAATGGAAGTTTAATTTGAGACAATTTACAAATTTTGTAAGGTAATAGCAATTGAATATTCTATCATGGTGTTGAAATTTAATAAGGAAATATAAGCTAATTTTACATGTGACAAATATGCTTTCTATTAAGAAATTAGAATATAGTAAGTAGAAATCATATTATTTAATTTTAAAGAATAATTGTAACTTTGTTTGAGATTTTTGTAAAAATAACAAATTTGAAATGTAAACGTATTTTGAAAATATTCTTTCGAATTTAATAAAAAACTGGAAATTTTACCTTTATTTGTATTGCCAATTTGATATAATACAATAGATAAGGCTATAACAGATCTGCGAGGAAAAAACAAGGTTAAAATATGAATATGAAATAGTTCAAATATACAGTTATTGAAGGGATTATGGAATATGGTTTAACTAGATACGAGTAAGAAGAAAATAGTAATATTTAAATGGAATTGGATTATTTAATAACTACAAGGAATAATAAGTTACATTAATTACTGGATTTGGTGATTGTCCGGAGGACGTGTTGATCATTTTGACGGGACTTACTCATGGAACTGCTTGATTTGGACGGTTCTATTTGGTTGCTGACTACAGAGTAAGAGCTGGGGAATATAAAAGATTAATTTGGGATCATCTGTAATAGACCAAGAGGCAAAAAGGCAAGTATGGTAGCCAAACTGCGGTTACAAATATTAACGGCGGCTTTGGAAAATTGTTAATAAAATTAAATATTTTTTTAAAATGGCAAGGCTAATTTTTGTTTAAATCGATAGACAAGGTCCCTAAACCCAGACAGAAAGTTTGTGCCATATTGATAAGAAGGGTATTTGGGGCCGCCATACTAGGTCAAACTGGTAATTTTTTCATTGCAAAAAGAATAATAGCGCGTGCTTCAATTTTTGTTTACTACTTCATTTAAACACCAATTATCCAAAAATATAATTGCAATACCGCTTGGATGGTTATGTGGGTAGCCATACTGGTAAGTAACTATACCATGTATTGAGCTGTTGCTATAAAGAATGTAGCTTAAGCTGCTAAACATGAAGGATAACTACCTCTGTAACGAACGACTTCTGGGATTGAACCGTGTCATTATTGAGACTGAAGAACTCAATGCTTCGTCCACTTCCATAAGGGTTTCATCAGGAGGTGAGCAAAAGAGCACAATAACTGTATAAACCTCGCCAGAGGAGAGAAAAGTTGATACTTATAGTTTATAACTGTACTAGCTGAAACCCGCGGCATATGCCGCATTTAAAATGTAGGACGAATTTAATAACTTTTGTTGCACTAAAGAAAGTTTTAAAAGCATGCTAGAGATTGGCAGTAAGGAAAGTTCCAAAAAATAAATTTTCAAATGGAAAGTCTCTGGAAAGGAAACGCTCGCCTATGGAAGGCGTCCTAATTAATACGACGTTGTTGACACGCAGTAAAAAAAATCCGGAAAGAATTAATGCTCTTATGAGATTATATGTGAGAATTATTTACGCCACTGAAATAATTTTCAGCTGCCTGCAATCTGTGTTTCTTTTCAGGTTTAAGCTGTTAAGGCGTTGAGCGTCATAAAAATATAAATGTGGTAAATAACTCGATTAATTATTATTTCTTTGTCATTTTAAACTGGCATTATTATTATTATCTCTATAATAGCAACCATAAGTAACTGTTTATAATGTTTATATGCTAGCGAGTTAATTTTCTTCTTAAATCGCTAGTGAATTAATAGTAGATTGTTCTACAAGTTAAGAAAAGTGAGAGTTTTTCAGCGAATATAAAAGTTTTACGTGAGCATGGAAGAATCACTTTTCCAATGTGTTGAACATGCAATTTTTCCATGTAGTTGACAAAAATATCTTTTTAAATCATTTTGGTCAAAGTATGGAAGCGCAATGTTTTTGTATCCATTATACATTTTCTGAATAAATTTACTAAATGTGTTTGAATTTAAATTGTTTTTAAATAAATTTTGACCATAAAATGTTATTTCATGTTATTAAATCTATTTTTTATCAATAGTTAAGTCATATTTATTTGCCATGTCAGTGAATTTAATTACTGTAGATTCTTTTGATGGATGAAGGAAGGCAGCATTATGACATGACATACGATAGTCGGAATGCATAATTTGATCGTTTAAAAATAGACCTGCGCTTTTCACATATCGCAGCGGTCGTGCTTTTAAAAACATGATGTTTGTATTTATTTATTTTACAGTACTGCAATTAAAGTGATAAATAAATCGATTAAAACATTTATTTGCTTTTATTTTATATTCCTATACCAATACGGGGTGTTCCAAAAATACCGCACCATATATTCAAGAGGAGCTAGAGCGTGTCTAAATAAGCTAATATATTTAACTGCAAACTGTAGATACCACCTTTTTTCATCTGAAAATCATAGTTACAGTGCAGATATAATAATAATAATAATAAGCAGCTTTATTTCCCATATAATTAAAAATTACAACAACAAAAAATAAACGTAATTTCAATTAATTTATAGGGAAACCCCAAGGCCCAGGTTCAATTGCAGCGATATGCCGCTCTTGATCTACCACCCAAACCTTGCATAATAAAGATTTTTTCTTAAGTTTATATAATTCTTAAAACCAAAGAGCATCATTATACGCTCTTTGTTAAAACTATACACTAAAAACTAATACACTTCGACGACAGTTGGTCGTGGCTATGAAGAAATAATAACAAAGTAGCATGTAACACATCGTATCACAGTTGTAAAAGTAACATAAATATAAATGTATAAATAAATTATTGTTGGCGTAGCAACTCGATCGTAAGTTTTCTTTTAAAGGCATTTACAGACAGACCCTTCATGAATATAGGAAGATTATTATATACCTTTGCTATTTGGTACGTAAAGGAGCGTTCATATAGTGCAGTTTTATGAACTGGTGGTGTTATGGTTCCTTTATACCTGATGTTTATGTTGTGAATATCTGTGCGGTAAGTAATTTTATTATAGAGGTACGCTGGTCTCTTATGCAGAACAATTCTGTGGTATAACGTGGCCGCAAGCAGTTTTAGTCTATTTGCCATATTTAACCAGCCTGCATCTTGCAATTTATGAGAAATATGATCATATTTTCTGATGCCATATGCCAGTCGGAGACACGAATTTTGCACTCTCTGAATTTGATTTATATTATCTTTAGTTAAGCATGAACCGTAAACTTCGGCGCAAAAGGTAAAATTAGACAAAACTGAAATTTAATTTCTTTTGAAAAATAAGTTCTATGAGGGTAAATAAGTTTAAGGTTCATATGAGCTTTCTTAATATTATACATAATTTGGGTTTTGTATCTAAACGTGTTATCTACCATCAGTCCAAGGTTCCGTGCCTGTTCCATAACCGGTATAGTAACTCCATCTATCTGTAAGTTAACAACTTCCTTTGCAGGATTAATTAAAAGTGAATGATTTTTAGATAATATTAGCAATTTCTTGAAGATCTAAGTTAATGTTTAAAAATGCATGCTGATAGTCAGATATAGTAAATGAATGGCAAAGCTGTGTATCATCAGCGTACATATGAAATTTACACGTTTTTATGTGTTTGTGAAATAAAGATGTATACACTAAAAAAAGTAACGGACCAAGCACAGATCCCTGCGGCACTCCACCTGGTACAAGTCTCGGATTTGATGTACCACAAGGCAGCACAACACGTTGTGATCGATTTTCAAGATAACTTTTGAAAAAGTCTATTACGCCATATGAGAAACCAACATAGTGCAAAATAGACAAAAGAATTGAATGATTCACAGTATCAAATGCCTTGCTGAAATCTAACAATATCAACACTGATACTTTGCCTTGGTCCGCAGCTTCGAGCAAATCATCGGTTACATTTAATAAAGCTGTTGCACAGCTATGTCCCGCCCGAAATCCAGACTGGTTAGTAGGAATGATGTTGTTTTGAGTTGAATGCTCCTTTAACTGAAGTGAAACTATCTTTTCTAGGATCTTCGATAGTGTAGGTAGAATCATCATTCATTATCGTATGGTTCACAGGACGTAACACATATCAAACACAGAGTGTGCAGGCAACATGTCAAACTTAAAGCCATACACAGATACCAAACAACTTTATTCTTTTATGTTTGGTATCTGTAGGTAGAATACTAATAGGTCTCAAGTGTTTGTATTCAGTAGGATCTTTTATTTTTGGTGTTACTAATGCAAGTTTCCACTGAGATGGAAAGATATTTTCATATAAGCAAGTGTTAATGATGTGAGTAGTTATATATGGAACTAAATGTGGACAACAAAATTTTATCATTTGTATAGTTAACTCGCCAGAACCCTTAGCATTGCTTTTTATTTTAATTAGTATATAAGTTATAATGCCACAATCTACAAGAGTAAATTCCATTGGTACGATAGTATCTGAAAAGGTATTATTTCTATAATAATTTAAGGTATTATCATTATTGTTATGAATTCCTGTTATACTATCTAGAAAATAGTTATTAATTTCCTTTGGTTTACTTAGGTGAGTAGGTAGTTCGTTTTTCTTATTTGCTGATATATTTAATGACTTTAGTTCATTCCACATAGCCTTAGAATCCGAATTTGAAAATTTAAATTTAAAATAAGCTTTTTTCTCACTTTTTATAGCCCGCGTAGTTAGATTCCTTGAGGACTTGTAATACTCCCACTTGCCATTTGTCTTGTTCTTTAAATATTGAGCTTTAGCTTTATCCCTAAGTTTCATCATTAATCTTACGTTATCAGTAATCCAAGGTGCTTTCTTTTTTGTAATTTTCATTGTTTTGACAGAAGCATGCTTATGAAAAAGGCAAAGTAATTGTTCATTTAGAAATGCAACCTTCTTATTAACATCATTTATTTGCATGAAATAATGTAATGGCAATTGTAACACCCGTATTCATAGTCGTTCGCCAGCGACTCGCCGGAGTTCCGTTATAAATAGTATGTTGGCGGCACTGTACGTCTATGTCAAATTCGAGGTTAGCAGGTTAGATTTTGTGTTAGTTTCTGTCAAAACTGACGGAAAACCTAGCCTGATAACCTCGAATTTGACATAGACGTACAGTGCCGCCAACATACTATTCATAACGGAACTGCGGCAAGTCGCTGGCGAACGACTATGAATATGGGTGTAAGAGTTCTTGATAAAATATATTTTGATCGAAATTTTTTAAGCATCTCATTGTTCTGAATATGGTTGGACTAATAACTTTTTTGTTGCTAATGTAACAGAAAATAAGCTCATGATCAGACAAATTCAAAGTATATGTACCAAACTGTGTTACTAAATTTTTATCTGACGTAATGATTAAGTCAATTAGTGTTGTATTGTCAGCTAACCTTATCGGCGCTTCGATAGTTTGATAAAAATCAAGAGTCTAACAAATTGTTGAAATAAATACTATATAAATTGTTTCTCTTAGACATGTCAATATTCATGTCTCCTAGGCATAATATTTGATCACATATTGACAAACAATAAGTGCAATTCTGCTCAAATTCATCGGTAAATGTTTTGTACGAGAGAGGGCGATCGGTATACCACACCAATGGCAAGTTTTAATTCTTTGAGAGATACACTAAGCCACAATTGTTCAATGGAATCATTCATTTTTATTATATTATATTTAAAAATATTTTTGATAAACATACATACACCTCCACCCCGGCCTGTCCGATCCTTACGTAACAAATTATAACCGTCAATCTGTGAAGCATCATTGCTGATATCGGAATTCAGCCAAGTTTCACTTATAGTAAATATATCAAAATCTGACTCAAGAACATAATTACTCATACATACACCTCCACCCCGGCCTGTCCGATCCTTACGTAACAAATTATAACCGTCAATCTGTGAAGCATCATTGCTGATATCGGAATTCAGCCAAGTTTCACTTATAGTAAATATATCAAAATCTGACTCAAGAACATAATTACTCAGATCAAGAAACTTAGGAACCAACGACCGTATATTGATATGTGCTACCTTCAACTGATTATTCATAATTACCTGCTATAGATACGAAATATTACAATTATCATTTTGCAAAACAACCAAAGAAAATTCTCAATAAAAATAAATCAACAAAACTACAAGTTTAGTGCCACGAAATAAAATAATATTTGCAAATTTAAGTCACAACTGATAACTAAGGTAAATATTTATAACTACGTATAAAAATAACGACCAAACGTTTAAAATAAAATTTCATTATTAGAATCGCAATATAATAAGATGAAAATAAATTTATGAATCATTCCCCAAATCAGCATTCATAGGTATACGTGTAATTGTATTATTCACTTTAGCGAATATATTGCCACCATATGTCCACACACACCTTACACCATATTTCTTACCAGCCTGTTTAAGCAGCTGGAGCCTTTTTTTAGTTAGGTCCTCTCTGATAACTATACTCGAATTTTTCAATTTCCTTTTATTATTGTAAACAGTGTTTTTTGTATTATGACTTACGAATTTTACTATAATAGGACGATTTTCGCCTATCTTACCAAGACGATGACTGCAGTCAATGTGTGCGGCCGTAATCTCTACTCCCAGTATATCGATTTGTTACTTATCTAAAATGATTGGAATTTTGTACCAATTCCAACGATACCAATAACTCAATTTCGATTTTTCTGTAGATACCGCCTTCTTGCTAATGACTGCAGTATTGAGCTACACACATTTCAAACTAAATTAATCTTAATAGTAATTTACGTTACGAGACCGGAAAGTAGTGTTTTGCAGGTCGAACTAAGTAGATTCCAAACTTGGGGAGCTCACGGTTTTCTGTATTTCTTAGGTAATCTTCAAAATGTGGCTATAATAAAGGAAACAAATTGTTATTTTTCCTGTAATTCATCTTTGATCGGCATACCTGAAAATCAGCACGTATGCAGGTTTATTATCGACATCGGGGTACAACGCCAACTCTTTTTACTGCAACGTTTCATGCTCTCAAAGAAAGTAGATGTCTTCCAAGCGTTAGCATTCAGGATGTTGCTGAGCAGCAGTTGTTGAATTATAGCTCATGGTTTTCGGTATTTCTTAGGTAATCTTCAATATGTCGCTATAATAAAGGAAACAAATGGTTTTTCCTCGTAAATTCTTTGTTGATCGGCATACCTGAAAATCAGCCCGTATGCAGGGTACAACGCCAAATGTGTGGTATATTTGCAGCGCAATCAAAGCGATTAACAACAATTTGATAAAGTTTCGTAGTCAAAATAATTTTTAGGTTATGTGTAAACATCAAAGTCAGAGACACATTTAATATGCTTAAAACTGCTTCGGCCGTTGGTTGCATTCAGTAACTCTCTTTATTATTAACCAAAATTCACTTGCCTTTGAAGCTGTGTCAACAGTTTTAAAAAACACAAGTAGTAGCCGTAATAAGTAATTGTTTTCTGTGATAATATCGCTATTAAAAGTTAAGGGAAGTTTGTTTACAAAAACCCGAAAATAGAAATAAACGAATGCAACCGTGGTACTTTTAGTTGTGTAAACACGGCTTTTAGTCTTCTGCATTATTATAAGTGATGATAAACTTCGCCAGAAGAGAGAGTAGTTGAGATTTATAGGCAAGTGTAGTCGCGGTTGAGCGATGAGGGCTGTGTGCGGGGTTTAGAAATTAGCGCTTTTCACATGGAAGGAAGGGGAAAGCCTTCCTTTTGATTGAGATTATTAGGGTACTTGTAAATCTCAGTGTTCCATTCTTCTTTAACAGAACGATTGGCGAAGCCAATCTTGGCGTGTTTATAGTATATGGGAATGTAGTTACAAGATGGCAACACGCGTCGCTCTGGCGATGTTTTGTTCTCACGTTACGTGCAACTGTGCATTACTTTTCAGCCGGTCCTCGTATGGAATTTTTATTTTCGAATATTTATTTTAGAAGCCGCAAGATTTATCAGACCAAAGCGCAGTAAGACCATATGAGCGATAATTATTAACCTGTACTTGGCGACTGTAAAACTAATTGGTTGAGGTATTTCGATTCTATTAGATTTTTCAAATTGTATTGATTAAGAGTGTGTCTTTAGTCATTAGAAGAGAATCCACCTCTTAAGACAAAGTATCTCTATGTGTATGCGGAAGATCTAAACACGCTACAGCTACGGGCGGCTAACACTCAATTTCTATGTGAGACATGGTACTTAAAGAACGTAGGTATTTTCAGTGAATAAAAATTAATCATATACAGGGAGTCCCAGAACTGCCTCCCCATAGAAAACAAGCATGTGCCGACAGAAAAATTGCACCAATCCCAGAAGCTCGGTTCTCAGGTAATACTGAAAATCCGACACGTTGCTAGACAGCAAAAATAAATACTGACTTCGCAAAAATTAAAGCACCAACTGTGGTAGACTAGATTTATGGAAAGGAGAATTTAATAAAACGAATAATAGCAAAACCCTAGTAACGCAAAATTGCGGTCACCTACCTTGATGGTGCTAACCCCCGATTGGTTAACTTTAACATGTTTTTTCTTGGACTTTTTTTCTTCAAAATACCGATTGATACATTTGCCCGAATACCCCTATTTCTCTCTGGGGAGGCAGTTCTGGGACACCCCGTATAATACTATACTGTTTGCACCTGAAAACATGTTTAGAAAAATATCAAAAGTGCAAACACTGACACGCAGTGGAGGTGTTTGCGCGAGGCATATTTTCAGGAGTAATATGTTTGCTGACACTGTCAAACTTATGAATGTCAATCATGAGCCGGACAAAACACAAACGCGTAAAACAATTGCTATTGGTCCAGATTCAAATTTTCATGGCTTGTGATTGGTTGTATGTATTAATTAGAGATAATATTTACATTCAGAACACCGTTACTTAGCAAAATTCCGCCCTCTTCTCAATACTGTTTTCAGGTTTCCTCAAATTTCCGTCATCGCAATTCATGCTTTTGAAGTCATCATTCCAACACCCAGGTGACCTTCCTCCGCTTCCCTTATGTTTGTATGTCTGCCAATCAATATTGATACCAAGTTATGATACTGATTCGCACATAGCAAGCATAACTCCATTTGAAGAATATAATTCGCAGTGCTTGGATATTATATTTAGAAGTTGTTCCATTTTCAGTTGTAATATAACAAGTGGAATGATTATTATCGATGATTTTTTTCCGAGTTAAAACCGGAACCTAAATTTAACGAGTGCGTAGAACGAGTTAAATTTGCTGTTTCGGTTTTAACGAGTAAAAAATTATCAATCATTAATCATTACACGAATTATATTTGGAAAGAGAATATATTGAATGAAATGCAAAATATCAAATATTTACTTTTTGTTCTTAGGTTGGGACTGTTAATGTTGGTTACCCTGCTGTCAATTTTAAGTCTATGCCAAATTCGAGGTTAGCAGGTTAGATTTTCCGTCAGTTTTGACACAAACTGACACAAAACCTAACCTGCTAATGTCGAATTTGACACAAACTTAAAATTGACAGCAGGGTAACCAACATTAACAGTGCCAACCTAAGAAAAAAATCACAACCATTTATGATCACCCGTAAAAACAATTACGAAAATAAATTACTACCGCTGTGATAATGTGTAACTAGGCATTTGCATGCCCCTCATTGGGTGAAATAGCGTCACGTGATACATGAATTATATTCTCCATTGTTTATGTTAGTGCTGATAGGAAACACTAATCAAACATGTTTACTTATGCAACCTTGGACTATTTTTCCGTTTTGAAGTATGAAAGACTGTTGTTCAAAAGCCGTTCATCGTATTTTCATTCGTTCTTCAATATATTTTTTGTTATTTTTTCTTCTTCTTTCGATGAACTAGGGTTAATCCCTGTATGTCGTACCTAATTCGGTAAACGAGAGAAACCAGCTTTGGGACCACTTCGCAGGTGGTAGTCCAGAGAAACATTCTTCTCTTGATGTTTTTCATACAAATTTTAGTTGTCTGTCCTTATCCACTACCTCTATATGCTGTTCCCATTCTTCATTTCTTGTTTTCGTTACTTAAAAACACGTTGTATGTTGCAGCTTTTTTTATATAGTGTTATTCGATTGCGTGTGCCTTATGCTTATACACAATATCGATCCCATTACCTTCATTTCAGTATCTCTCATTTTTGCTTCGCTCTTTTCGTTTATGCCATGGTTGCAGTGAGATAGTTTAGTACTGTCATGCTATGACCTTACAGACCTTCACCTTTTCTTCCGTTTTCATATACAAGATTTTTTTCTTTTTTGCATACATACAAGCATACATACATGTCAATGAATTGTGTTATTGTAATCTATAGGCAACCAACTATACGCTAAATTTAAAATTCAAGCTTCAATTGCTGATAAGAATAGTCTGCTGTGGAACAGTAATCAAATTATTTAATGCCAAATTAATAGCAACTAGTTTTAATTTTTTAAGTTTAGTATAATTTTTTGTAAATTTTTTAATAGAATCATGTACAACCAGAAGCCGGGTAGCGCAGTTGGTAGAACGTTAGGCTTGCATTAAGCAAGTCCTTGGTTCGAATCCCACAGTGAGCAGTATATTTCCGCAGCCTTAGCTATCGGTACCGAGACGGTGAGACTATTCATTGATCACCAAATTAACTGATATCTGCTGAGAACCACAGACCTAAGAAATAGAGTAACAAGGTACACACATCACCGAGACACACGCCTAACACTATGGTTGCTACGCAAACTCAAAAGGCACTTTGTAACCCAAAACCGGGACAAGTTGAGTACTACACCGCCAGATGCTAGAGTACAAAGGACCAGTCTCTACACCGCTAAGATAACAAGAGGTAAACGACAATACATACCTACATGTCCAATAAAAATGATAAAGTTGAAATGTTAACGTGGTATCAAAATGTTAGTAGTTTGAGAACTGTGAGACCTTTATTTTCGATCAAATATCCAGAAAGGCCTACTTCTTGTATAATGTTAGTTGCTATCTATAATTAGCTAAAATAATACGTTAAAATGTCTTTTATAAAAATATACATAGCTCGTATGTATACAAAAAAGGAAAATTTCCTGCATTTGTTTCGCTATACAGTGCTCTTTCGGTAACCTGCTACTTGCAATGTTCCTGTAGTTTTTTTCTGAGGAAATCACGATGGTTTGTAATTTCGACATACATATTCAAATTCTATTCCTTGCTTTAGATGCCTTTTCGGTTTCTGTTCTTTCAATTGTACACTGCATTGCTGATCAATATGTATTTTAAATAAATATTGAGTATCTGTGTTGCCATGATATGTTTAGTTTGATGGTGGTCTAAAGAAGTAAGGGGTCCAAAGTTTTAAGGCATTTATCATACTGTTAGCAAAGAGGAAATGAAGAATATGCGAGTTGCAGCAGTTTCATTCGCAGAAATGCAATTTTGTTGTGCAGTTTTGAGAAAAATTGACCCACTTCGAAAGAGTTATTCGTGTGACCTATACAAGTTTTATAATTGCCACAAGCGATGTTTAAATCGACTGAATTAATGAGTAAAAGCGATCAACTCATAAATGACTAACATGTAATATTTCTGTTGTGGTTAGCAAACATGTTATTAGACGTAAGTAGGCGCTAAAGATGCCTTTAGGTAAGTACAAATGTAAATTTACGATATTGAAGTCGAAGTGGCGTTTCGGTATCATAGGATCATTAAAAATCTTTCTTACATATATACAGGTACGTCAGACTTCTTCTTAGAAATGGTTAAAGAAATTTATTGTTCTGATAAATTTTAGTACTTTGCAATAAAACGTTTTGTAGAGGTTAACGACATCGTCTCTAATGGAAGTCAACTGTTATCATAATTGTATAAAATGTACAAGCAAAATTTGAATCTAAATATCCATTTAACTTTCCATTACTAAGATCTGTGGACCTCCCAAAATGATTTATTTCTGTAGTTGTTTTTTATAGCTACATTTACATTGAGTCTTCATTATTATATATAAATGTATTTTTTAGAACTTGTTTTGTTGCTTCATAATTACTTTCAATTCGTACGTGCAATGTCGTTGAAAAGCGGCTTGTGCGTGTTGTCTAGCTTAATAACTTAATTAACGTATTTATTCACCTGTTTAGCTCCTTTACTTTTCAATGCGGGGAGGAACTTAATTAACTATAAGAAGGATTTTGAATACTCATCTTTGAGACTTCAAACCTTATATTTAACCATAGTGACTATGATTTTATAAGTAAAATTCAACTAATACTAAACATAAGCAAACGCAAGTTAAGTAGGTATTTTATAAGTAGCAACTGGAGAGATAACCATAACACGTTATTAAAGTAAGAGCAAAACGTTGTCGCATAGCCCATATTATCACTATAATGATAAGCTAGATATCACATGGGAAACGCGGAGAACCCGTCTTGTAGAAGCTTATTTTAGCAAGAAAAAAGTAACATTTATGAATTATTCAAAAGTCAAAAGTTTAGCAGCTAAAACTGTTCCCGAACCGGATCTCTGGGTGGGAACAATTAGAGAAGGCAGAAAACCAACAAGTCGAAGAACAGAAAAAATAAAAAAAGACATGGGAGCCAACAAAATGGATGTATTTGGACTAAGCGAAGTCAGGTGGCCAAAAGAACCCAAAGCGTAGCCGCCGGCTCTAATATGACGAGGGCCATAAATACTAGTTAGGGACGGGGTGCATACAATATTTTATGTACAGACCGAAATATTCATAATTAAAACTATATTATAATTTTTACCAATTTTGTCATTGGACACAGTATAAATATAGAAGGAACTTTAGTTTTGTTGACGACATAGTTCTTATTAGCAATAATCCCGACAAACTGGAAGATATGAAGAGACAACTAAATGAAGTAGCAAAAAGTATTGGCGTACAAATAAACTTAAATAAAACCAAAATCATGTCTAACAGCACAAAACAGTTCACAATACAATCAGAATATATCGAAACAGTGGAAGAATACGTATACCTCGGACATCTCATAAAGTTGGGGAAGTTGAGTACTACACCGCCAGATGCTAGCTTACAAAACACTAGTCCCTACACCGCTAAGGTAACAAAAGGTAAACAATAATACATACCCACATGTCCAACAAACACGAAAAAGGTGAAATGTTAACATGGTATTAAAATGGTAGTAGTTTGAGAACTGTGAGATCTTTATTTTCGATCAAATATCCAGAAAGGCCTATTTCTTGTATAATGTTGGTTGTTATCTATAATTAGCTAAAACTATGCGTTAAAATGTTTTTTACAAAACTATATACATTGCTCGTATGTATACACAAAAGAAAAATTCCCTGCATTTGTTTCGCCATACAGTGCTCTTCCGGTAACCTGCTACATGCAATGTTCCTGTATTTTGTTTTTCTTTTCTGAGGAAATCGCGATGGTTTGTAATTTCGACATAGATATTCAAAGTACCTTTATTATTTGATTTATATAATTCTATTCCTTGCTTTAGATGCCTTTCCGGTTTGCTAAATGAAGTAGCAAAAAGTATTGGCCGACAAATAAACTGAAATAAAACCAAAAGCATGTTTAACAGCACAAAACAGTTCACAATAGAATCAGAACATATTGTGGAAGAATACGTATACCTCGGACATCTCATAAAGTTGGGGAAGCAAAATCAGATTGCGGAAATAAATAGAAGAGTCGGACAGAGTTGGGCTCTATTTTCTGAACTTAAAGACATCCTAAAAATAAAGAAGTACCAAATTGTAGGAAGATAAAAGTATTTGACTCTTTTATCTTGCCGGTTGTGACATATGGCCCTAACGGAATAAAGGGTTGAAAAGCTGAGAATAACGAAGCATGCCATAGAGAGATCTATGCTTGGCATTAGTTGTAGAGACAGGACCAGAAATGTAGACATTAGAAACCAAACCAAAGTAACTGGCATTATGCAAGACTAAAATGTAGTAAACGTACGTAAAAGAAGATAATAACAGTAATATTAATAAAACTGTTTTTATTATACGAAACAAACATTGGCTTATCTTTGTACTAAATGAGAATCTAGTCATTTTAGGTGATTGAAATGTAATATATTGAATTTTTGTGCCAGTTATAGCTTAATAGTAATCATTACAATTTTCCACCATTGATATGTACGATGAAAAAGGCTCAGGAATACAATAATGTGCTAGTTACACTGGAGAATATTGTAATTTTATTTATTTTTTTTTTAATTTGCACTCAGCCAACAGCCGTTAGGCCAATTACAGGCGTCGCTGTGCAGTTATGAGGACTTCCAACCCCACTAACGACTGTCATGATGTTGTATGACCGCCGGGACCAACTTTTTTCCGTGATAGCCGTACCACGAGGCGCCGAGAGATGCAGCCGTGGAACTCCCATCCAAGTTCTGACCAGAGACAGCGTTGCTTAACTCTGCTGATCGAACGTGGACGCTTGTTCAAGCTACACCACTCGGGACGCCTTGTTAGTTGGTGATAGTTATCCTTCTGGTGTACTCTGTTTCCTAGTATGGTTCTGTACATATTAATATTAGTATCAATTTTTAAAAAAATTTAAGTTGTAAGGTGTAAAATTAGGGGAATTTTCCACCTTATCGAAGTAGAAGGAGAGTTGTTACATTCTAATTTTTGAACACTTGGAGCGTCTGATTTTATGCAAAACATATAGTGCATTATTGCAGATCTCGATTCCAAGCTCTGACATTCTGAGATAGGTGGCGCTCGTGTAACGAAACAAGAAAATTGTTTGTTTGGGTATTGTCTTTTGTCTTGCTGTTTTTTCGTCCACTTCGGGATGGAATTGTAAGCCGCTTATTTTGAGCCAAGAAATTGGGCTTCCTCTTGCCGTTTGTGCCTATTTGTGATGGAATTGTAGTGCTTGAAAGTCTCCATGGATCGGATTTCGCTAAATAGTGTTATGCAATGATTTCTGCTTGATCCTTGGTATGTAGTGTTGTCCGTTTAATTTCTTATCTAATTGGAAGCTTCTTACATAGGGGACTTTGTACTGGATTTTGTACTGGACTTTGTACGGGACTTCGTACAGACTTCGTACGAGGTTTAACAGGCAGCCAAATTCTTCATAGGGGACAGCTCTTTGACGTTTCAAATTCACTTGACAGCTCCGAGTTAAATGGATCGAATCCTGCTGATGTCAAACTAGGCTACGGGATCCGTTGCTTCATGGAAAAGGTTTGATAGCTGTCACAGTTTTTCGTCGACCCAAGGTGTTGTACAATCAATTATTAAATTTAATTAAATTGCGTTCAGTGCAACCTTTTTGCTACTCGTTGCATTTCATGTGCCTTGTTTATTAGTACTTGTGTATCAAATCTTACTACTACGGTCAAGCTCGTTGAAAAATAGTTATAGTTTAGGAAATCGGTTGAAATTTGTAATTTGACTTTATGGACGGACTTGTCCTTGCTTAGTTAGATTCGTTAACTGAGGTTTAACATTTAAATACCCATTTTGACTTGAACGAGGTAATGCTGTCACACGAGCGGTTTCATTTATAAGCCAATGTTGCTTCTGGTAGTGCGCTTACACAGATCTGTTTAATTAGTACAAACACCAGGTATTAAACGTGGATAATATAGAGCTATGAATACATAAGGCTCTCTTTTGACGTGTACAGAACACAGCGTTTAAGGACTAGTTGTCGGGAGCTAAATTTACTTCATTACTCTTGTCATTAAATTTTGATTACATTAAGTAAAAATTGAGGTCCTAATTAAAGTCAAACGTCGAAATGCCGTAATATGTGTTTATGCTGAATAGCCTTTATGTTACATTTATCTGGTTTGCCCTTCTGGTATTAATCCTTATGTACAGACTGTATCGAAATGTTAGAACCGTAGTGGGTATTATATATACACAAGTGAAATCTGTCTTTTATTTGCTACTGCGTCGAATCTCTGCTTTCTTGTATAAGCAATTTAGGTTCGCCGTTACACGTTTCAACGGGGAGTATTAATACGAAGCTACTTTTACGATACAACAATTCAAGACCAATAATGTATTATAACACAATGTCTCTCTACGCTCTTACCTGCTTATAAATCTCTGCCACCAAATAGGGGTAGCTTTGGGAGTTTACGCTCGCGACCACTCAGTCGCAGATGGGAGTGGGTTCAAAAGAACTAATTACCTGAGTTACCAGGATCCTAGGACGCCACGCCGTTGTAGCTTCGTATTAATACTCCCCGTTGAAACGTGTAACGGCGAACCTAATTAAATACGTATTGTAACTTTAAGAAGAGGAGAAGGACAGCAATGATATAGAGAAGTGAGAAATAGAACAACTAGAGAAAGCATGAACGCAACGGAAAATTCTATTTAAGAAACATGTGAAGAAATCATCAACGAAAGGATTCAGCGAAAAATGAAAATGGAAGAATTCTCTTGTTGCTTGAACAGGTCGCTGTAATACGGAAGAAATACATTAAAAAGCTGTACCGTGGAGAAAATGAAGGAAGAATGCAAAGCAACTGAAAATTTGAGAAGCAGATAGAAGTTGCAGAGCAAATTGTGACAAATCTGTAAAATATATTAAAACAAATAAAGCTTCTGGTCTAAATGAAATACCGACATAAATAATATTGAGCTTAGAAGAGAGGAATCGCAGAGTACCATAGCTATATAAGTACAAGGAAAATACCAGTAATCATTGAAGAAACATAAAGGCAACTGTAAAAATAAACCCACAAGTAGAAGTCACGTTTCTCAAAAAGAGAACGTTGCCGTTCTCAAACAGAACTTTGTCGTAGAAAAGCAAACACTTGTTTTAAGCATGTGTACAGTGTTACACTCTGCGAATCCGAAATGTGGACCACCTCAATGAGCAGATTTTTAAAATGTGGTGTTATAATATTTGATATTGAAAAGGGTCCAAGACAAGAGAAGATTGTGAATGCCCATTATAAAAAAGGAAATACATATACTAAGTCATGATGGACTGTTAAAAGCAGTCATTGAAAGAACTATAGTTAGAGAAGTATGTTCAGAGACGTCCATTGCTGAAATACATATCACAAATGAATGCTAAATAATACAAATGGTAAAAATTCTACCAAAATGATTAAACTGGAGCCAAAGAGAAGTTTTAAGAAAGAAAGAGTTTGCAGCAAAACAATTTAAGAGATCGTCTACCACGAGGGGTAGAGGTTGACTACCAAATTAATTCCATTAGCTTATTATGTTTCTCTTTATAAGTAGATAAAAATATAACAAACAATACATATTATAAATATAACACTACTAGTAAACTAACTAGCAAATAAATTACAATTGTCCATAAAATATTAATTGTAGGGGTATATCGTTTACTATGATACGCGCGCCGTCGCACCACGCCGGGCTTGAGGACTATCTGAACTTTAGGATGGCGCTCTTCCAGAACATTTTCATTTTACATTATGTCAACGTGTAAATTTTGATTTATGGTCACATTATGACACATATTTCATTTTTAACTGTATTAAATATGTTTGCAAAATATAATTTTTATAGGAATATGTTAATACAGAGATACCCGTATTTTTTACATCAATACCGGTTTTCAATACCCGACAAAATTCGCCCGGGATCCCGGTATTTGGGATACCGGAATCACAGTATTGTAAGCACTAGACGTAACAGGCTTAAAGTATAGTACAGTTGCGGTCAATAAAAAATGGGACAACTCTTATAGCAGATTTTTGTCTAATTCTAGCTGCTTGAATTTGTTTTATTAATATGTCGTATTGCAACATTGAATATTTGACATTTGTCAAACAATTCCAAATTAAAAATAATACGACAAAGTAATTTAGCCGCCTATAAATGCAGTGACGAAAGGTGTAGGGAATAGTTTCTGAAAATACCAATATTTCAAACCGGTATATTTAATCCATTTACAAAGTATGTAGGTAAAATAATGGCATATCTGGGTAATACGAAATTCGGACACGGTTATTTCATGTCAAATAAATCTTAAATTAATTGCTACAACTTCACTTTATCTCCAAAATTTAATTTTCCATTGAGGTGCAAATTTTCTTTAAGTTTCTGAAGAAAGATGCTCAAATTTGCGTTGACGCATTTATATACACGAAAGTGCGATTAAAATATGCAAATTAAAATTAGTAGTCTTCAATTCTATGGAGATGTACGTCTAGATGTAGAAGACCGTATGTCAATTTTGCAGAATATGCCTTTATGTAGATATGTAGAAACTACAAATTCTAGCCTTTAATTTTTAAAGTCGTCTAGTCTTTGGTTTCAATGATAAACGAGTTAATTGTAAATACAAAAATAACCACAAGAGAATAACAACAAAAAATGAATATTAAGAATTCGTTACCTTTTACTTCTACAGTTACACTATTGTTTATTAATTCATAGTTATAACAAATTCAGTATAAGCATCGGCAGTTGTTCCAACATTCTTTTATTTTTACGTTTCACACTTTCATGTCCTGTAAAAATGAAAATTAGGTTTTAAGCTTAATTTTAACATTAACATTTTGAGCGAATTTGAACGTGAAGGTATAGATTTAAGATTCTTTTTGTAAATCTGTAACCTGCAAATAGATATTTTGAGAGGGTGTTGCTCAAAGTACTAAGAACACTTAACATGTAAGAATCCATTCTTATATTTGCAATTGGCTTGCCGGTACTAGTTTAAATAAACACATTTTATAAACTTGCAGAATTTAGAGTGGCGGCGATGACAAGAAATTGTGCTTTAAGAGCCCAGTGTAAGAGCTTTCAGGAGTTTTAAAAATGGGAATGAGTCAATTAGAATGACGAACGCTGTGGCTATTAAATTCCTAACAGCAGTCGTAGGCTTAACAAAATTAAAATTTATTATCAACGCTTTCTGACGAGATCGATTGCAATGTATCACCCAAGTTGTTACTTTATGGACACTGAGTTGGGTGGCCTTGCCGAAATATTAAATTATAAATTAAAAAATAACCTCGATTATGTCACTTCCTAAACAATTAATTATTGAATAGCACATATGCCAGTAATATAATTTTATGATTTTTTGAATGACTTCAGTGTGAGAAGTCATTTGTCTTTTGAAATCTTAGAACTGTTAAATATTTCAGCAGAAAAAATTAATAGTTTCGTGATGGCAGTGTCCGTATATCATAGCTGCAAACAAGAGCAATTAAAAGTGACAACTATATTGCTTTTAATGGTCACTTACATAATTTCAATATTTAAATGTTAATTCTATAGTATTATTAACGATTATATGCTAACATGTGCACTATTTACTTTGAAATTCTAAAAGTAATCCAAAATATTGATATATTATTGGAATAACATGTTAGACGAGTTTTTGTGTGTTTTCTTGAAACTCAAATTGCGACATTTTTGAAATATGTCAAATTGGTGAATGCAACTCACCTATGATCACAAGATGGCGACGAGGTGCAAACAGTGCAAGTTCGAGCCTTCCTTGGCCCAGTAGCGGAGGCAGGCGGTTAAATGTAAAACAACATTAACTTACTGACCTGTAAATCTCATCGATAATAATAGTTGTTCTCATCGGAAGTAGCCGCCTCTTGGGGCTTTCGTACTCCCGACAGCGACGTTGTCACACTCGGCATTACATCAGTCAGCATCAATAAATTAGCATAATCATCGTTACCTTTACTGGTTGGGTTAACTATCGGCATCTTTTGCTATTACTGCCCAACAATAATCCACTAGATTAACTAATGTTACCCCTAGCATAGAATCAGTAAGAGCCCGGTGGCTACTGGTCTTTCACGGTACAGCAATTACTGTAAATCTCGCCCGGCTGCTGCGGAAGTACAAGCCAACAATCTACCAACATGATACATTCAATAGTCGTACATGAAATCTACAGTAGCTACCACTAAACTCACTAAGGGTACTATAGCTGCACATTTGTGATAAAACATTCTGTTTAAAAATTTACACGAATCGGATACAGCAACTAATTAATCTAAAATTATGTACAGGGAAAAAGCTTTACAACGTTTTACTTTAAAATTATTTTGTATTTAAAATTTAGTTCTATAATAGCATTAAACATGCTCATATATGAAATAATTCAATTAAGATAAGGATAACTTGCAAAGAAACATGTCTACTTTAGTTGCATATTTCATTATAATTAATATTAACATCCCTGTTATTAACATTACTGGTAGATTCGTACTGTTCTTTTGAAAAATCTGCTTAATTATTCTTTAATTTTTGTAATTACTTTACGACGATATATATTGCAATGGTTTTGAGCCCTACACCCCAAAATCTGCAAGCATTACCATATTAAATGGACTTTTCACATAAGCTCAGAGTGGGAGATTTTATTTGACTGCAAAGCTAAGTATTAAATTTGCTAAAAATGATCATATTTGCAATGAGATGTTATTAATTCACAAAATAATTAATGAAAGAATGAAATAAGAATAGCTCAAGTCGCATGGGGATCTTACTTAAATATTAATTCAGTTAATAAATAGGTTTGTGCTATAAGTAACTGTCAAACCAAATGATATTTTAATAATGGCAAGATGGATCGCTAAATGCAAGGGAAATGCAGCGTAGAATTAAAATACAATTTACTTGAGGAAATCTAGTCAGGGTTCTAGTAAGAAAGATAAATTAAAAGGCAGAGTAGCTTACAATCATGCAAAGAGCAAATAAGACGAAGGCATTAAAGGGGTCAGAAGAATCCAAAGGCAAAGGTTAGAAGAAATTGCAGAAAAGAAGACACGTTGAACTCATAATTGTGAGGAAATTCAGACAGTGTTTTAAACAAGCAGGAAATACGCGAAATAACCGCTTTAATCAATACAGTGTCATGTGGACAAATAAACTTAATTAAAAAGTCGTGCAGTGAAAATTGGACACGCCATAATTAGTATTAATGTAAATAATTATTTAAGACACAGTTATATTGTACATATTCTTAATATTAACTAGATTTAGTGTTAAAAGACAGTCAATTGAACATAGTTGTTATCCGGTTTTTAAATTAATATCACTAGCTTTTGTTAATTACCGGAGAAGAAGAAGACGATTGAATAATTATTTGATATGACATGAATTTTGCATCTTGTGAATAATTAATGTTTTTACCAGTTTAAAATAAGGTTACAATTTTGAAATTACACCAGTTCGTCGAGAAAATTTTTCTGTGCAAGTGACATTATTTGTGGCAAAATCCGCCACCAAAAATTGTTCAGTTCCAGAAGCAAGTGCAACATAACCTAGTTCCGCAGCCGTTGAGGTCCGACAGCCACGAAGAAGGTGTACCAGATCCTGCAGCTGTGTGACGAAGATATCAGAGTGTTCAGAAGCCCGAGGGGAACGTGCCTGCATGCCTGCAGTCATATCCGACCCATAGGGCTACGCCAGCGAGGTCAGCCGAGCCTTCAATTCCTGCCGATACAAGATCGAAGAGGCGAGGTACTGTAAATTTTAAAATCTAAATAAGTGAGCTCCTGGAAAGTCAACTCAATACGCGAACGAGCTTTACCTGAAACGATCTAGGCCGAATTCCTTGCCGTATCAGTATTTGCAGCAATAAAAAGGTTCATCATCCAGATTTTGAGGTTAAGCGGAAGGCAATTTGGAGGGGACGCCGAGATAAACAAAAGCATCCTAGTAGCGGCCCCAAATAACAATCGCTGAAACAAAGGAGAGTTTAATGCCGGAAAATCAAATTCTTACATTCGAGCTGTGAGCGATTTCTGTTTTGTTTTGATTTGATTCATTTAACGCTACCAAGCAGCGGCGTCCATCTTTACTTGCACTTGACCCAGATTTCGAATTTTAGATCGTGCGCACCGAAGCTTTGTTATACAGGTCCGCACTTGATAAATTTCAAAACCAAATATTTAACTCTGAACTCACCTGAGACGAGTTTCACCTTACCGAACCTGAGCTAGTGTTTTATTATTATTTGCAGATATGTTTATTTTACCAAGTAAAGCACAGACAAATTTTAATCAACCCACTATTTGACAATTAGCACCAATCAAAAATAATAATAATTTGCGTGGTAACTATTTATTTATTTATATTTTATACAAATCTCTAAACTATACAAACCATTGCAATATATTGTAGAAAAGTGAAAATATGTTTTATTATTATAAATAGAGTTTATTATGGAAACAAATAATATCGAAAAACGCAACATGAAAAAATTGCTATGAAAACCGTTATTTACGTATAAAAATATATTCTTCACGTGTAATAGTATTTAACAGTACTAGCTTGGTAAGAGGGTTTTTACTGGCGAATAGAAGGATATGACTAGCGAGCCAAAGGCGAGCCAGTCACCCTCTTGAGCCAGTAAAACCTGTTACTTTGCTTGTATTGTTGAATATTTTATTTGTTCCTCACTTGTAAATAACTAGAAATTTACCATTTATTCAAAATGTCAAACTGACAAGCAACTAAGTTCATCAATATAACACATACTAAGGAAGACAACTCTGGCTTTGCACGCTATCATTTATCTATGAGCACGCTTGAAAAATTTTACTGGCTAGCCAGTAAAAAATTTACTGGCTAGCTTATTAAGAAACATTTTCAAGGTGAAGACAGTGACTTGATAAATTGATGTTTACAAGTGAGGAACAAATAAAAATAAGTTACTGTTGAGGCAAAATGCATATTTGTGGCACGCATACGGAAGCTTGCTGAACGAGCGGAGTGCAGCGCAGCGAATTCTGCAAGTTGTGCAAGTGCCTTAATAGTTATTTATGCTCCAAGGGAAGTAAATAACATTTACCGGTCGAGGATGAGTTTGCAGTCCGATCGAGGGATGAAAATAGAGTCAAAGACTGGTCAAATATATTTATCTTCAGAGTTGAATACTAGATTTTATCCACATCCGAATAAAGTAATAAAGTCTATTTTTATTTTTGTCGTTTGATTAATTTACTTGTGACATTTGAATAAATTATTAAAAATTTGCAGATAATAGGTCTGAACTGATACGTTGGTAGAGTAGTTACCTTCCCTAGGGACGTAACACGTAAGTAAGAGTTACAGGCCTACTTGCATGTCATGTAAATTATATTTACATACCTAGGGCAAGAATAGTATATTTTCACTCCCGGGCATAAACGACCTACTTTAGGCGTCATTTTGAGGGTTTAGGTTCCACTATTAATCCCTGATAGATTAAATGAAAGAATCAACGTTACCTTTGTAACTCATCTACAATGTTTTCAAAGCTGTCCAGTGCGTCTGTTGTTAGGATATTAGAAAATAGTTACTTCAAGGTATTTTATATGTTACTGAAAAATATAAATTAATATTTAGTGGAATTTTAAATACAAAATGACAATCTTTTGCAGACTTGACTGCAAACGATGTGCATAAAACTAAAATATTAAGGGTTGTGCTTTCCGTACCTAAATCAAAAGTACGTTAGTTAAGTGACATTCAAAAGTGATGTTAATAAAAAGTTGCGATTTGAAAAAGTTGAAGTTTTACTATACACACTTTGTAGGGTTTAGGGTTGAGAAACACCTACTGTAAGACAATTAGAATTGGAAATTTAAGGAGAAATAATATTTACGCAGTGTTACAAAGTTCAAGTGTTTGATAGTCAATCAAAATTAATATTTGAAGGAAATGGTACCATTAATACCTTCACTAAAGAATGTTTAAAACATTTGAATATTTAAAATTTAATTTAATGGTAGGATTACGTTTGCTTTAATAACTGCACATTTTAATATCACGCTCAATCAATTTGGCGTATGGGCCTTGAAGGTGTAGTGTACCAAGATAATTGGCCTAAAAACGACTATCGTGCAAGGGACGGTCATAAACTCAAACTTGACACTAAGTGCAGTTCTAAATCTGTAAACGTCAGTTCTATCTAAAACGTGAGTGATGAATGGCCTGTAAACGTCAGTGCTACATATGCGAACAAAAAAGTGTTCGCGAGGTGCAGTTTAGAAAGCATCTATTATGTGCGTGCAGCTAAAGTAATCTTTTATGCCAAATGTGAATTGTGTCGTCATGCAAACAATGCATACTAACTTGTCAAAAACGTCAAAGTGCAAATTCAAAAACAGCAGGACGGATGTCACAAACGTAGAGGCACCGGACAACAAAAGGAAGGGTTGCGTAAATATCTTTGTGACCCAAAAGCGAACAGTGACCAACCCTGGTCATAATACAGTAATAAATTGTGGAATATGAAAGAAGCACACGCAATGAGCAGACTCCTTTTATTAGCGGAAGTCATCCCAAACTTTTGTGTCACAATAAGGCGAAGGATCGGCTGGACAATACTATTGTATCCGAAAGAATAGCCGGCGTTTCTTCCATTCAAACACTTGTTATATAAACTCAAGTAGCCCAGTTTTTCAGATCAGTTGGTGTCCCAAATCAATCTTGATCACATCACTTGCGCTTGTACGACTCGCACGCACTTTGCTGAGTTAGTAACGAAAACGGGGCTACTTACAATTCGTATTTTTTGTAATAATAACGAATGTGTACATGTGTGTATTTGTTTATGTGTTTAAATAAAAATAAAGGAAGGTTATTGTTTTCCACACACGTGTGTATTTTACTGAACTAAATTCTACAGTAAAAATTACTACGCATTAACTAAATTGGCAAGTAGTAACTAAAAAGGTATCAGCTATATTACAGAGAAGCAAAATATGCTTTAGTTTAATTGCATTTTTTAGTTAGATATTGTTACATCACTCTGACAGCTAATAGCAAAGACAACCGACTTCTCAGCCGGAGCAGCTCATGGGTTAAACTAGAGACTAATGTAGTAATATTAAAATATGTATATATGGGCACCAAGCAGCAACTAACTCAAGCGCTTTTGTTAAATAAAAAAGTACACGTCGAAAAGGCGCTACTAAACTAATTCCTGAAAGACAAAGCGGACGACAGGCCGCATAAATATAATTTTAATGCAGAACCAAGGGGCAGTGAAATTATTTCCTTAAATGCTCAGTAGTACATATATAAAAGCACTATTATCAGATTGACACGATAAATTAATATCAGAGTGCAACTCAAACCATACCCAAAAGTAAAGGACGTTTAAAGTAAAGGACGTTTAAAGCTAACAATTAAATAACATTTTGGGGTGGATCGCAACCTAAAACAAGTGAGAGTCATACATATGTTAATTAAAAGTTTTGAATATATAGAAGAAATGCATCATACAAGTTAAAGAGAGTATGGGCAATTCTCATTACCGAAATATTAATCAGTACTCTATAATGAGATTACGATATTATCGAATATCAAGTAAAAACACAAAAAATACCGTTACTTACTAAAGATAAAATTTTGAGTTCAGATTGAATTTGACCCAAAACCCACAAATGGTAAAATTACTATTAACAAACAAACGATCCCACAGACGCCAAGTTCTTGGTTCAGATTCGGTACCACAGTACTAGAAATCCATTTATAATATAATTAAATGAAATAAATCTAGGGTTACAGTACGTAAGAATCATCCAATTCGCTCAGCTCAAATATATTTTGCAAAATGTTGTAAACAATTAGTTTAATTAAATTCCAAAGTTTTCTTATATTGGTAAGTTGCTTATGACATATTATATGTACTTTAGTATAACACAAATTTGATGCTTGAAGGATTTATCAACACTAGCACGAAGCAAGGATCAAATCACAAATAATTTTATTGTGTAGGTTATGCTGGAGTTCAGTTCTTATAACTTAAAAGAGTAGGATAGTTAAAGCCGTATTTTATGTTGCTGGTATTTGCAGGTCACCAGTGTATGCCTCAGAATGTGGTTACAACTATTACACCAAGCTTCCGAGAAGTCAGAAAAGGTACCGACAGGTGGTTGTTCAATGTTTAAGCGGCTTATTTCACCTTGCAACCCTGGGCTACAGGTAATGCATCTCGACAATGGGACCCAAAAAGTGGAATGACCTAGTTCCTTTCGCAGGAACGGGATCCAAATACACCAATTAATGGCTCATAAGGTAAAGGAGCTTGCACCCAAAGCGAAAAGGAGATTTGCCCATACAGCAAAGAGCATCTGTCGGTAACTAAAATGAGCTCTAAATCGGAATTCTTAGAATAGCAATATAAAAGAAAAAGATAGTCTAACATCGTAGATGTGCTGCTCCCGCTACTAATAAATAGTAACATGTGCCCGGTATCAGGTAAATTCATGATATGTGTGTTTTTGAGATATCACCAAAACTACTGCCTACAGGAATATCATCTAGTTTTCACAGGCGAAGTAAAACCACAAAAATGTATCCTATAAAATGGTTGTCTAGCGATGAGCCCAAATTAATGAATATTTTAATTCAAAGAGTTATTTGCTGGGATCGGTAGCTGAGTGGTTCAGCATTCTGACTACTGATTTAAGGTCATGAGTTCGATTCCCGGTCCCGGTGAGGTTTTTCAGAATAAAAAAAAATGCAGATGAAAGCCTCTACAGAATGTCATCATTCGGAAGTGATGTAAAGCCGTGGGTTACATGTTACTACGATGTGTAGCATGTAAAAATTCCTTGCTAGGGTTGGAATTCCTTAGTCTCGGCAAAATTCTAGTAGGACTTTGACCATATGACCACAGCAGTCGGTGTCTAACGTATCTCGTACTCTGCATGCCTAGAACTTGTCCAATAACAACCGAACAAACAAAACAAAAAGTTATTTCACATAGGAACCTTCCACCTTCCCACACCAACACGAATTGGTAAATGCCAGAAAAGATAAGCTAAGAGCCAAGAATTTCGAAAATCCGTTAACATTCAGCATGGGCATATAATACCTTGAAGCTCGAGATGTTGTATAAGAAGACTATTTGAATTAATTGGAAATATTGTTCATAATATAACTTATTGTTTAATTTGTTAGGGATGAAATGTTTGACGGTTTTAGAGCGCATTCTTTTTAAGTTTTAATTAGTACGTTTGCCATTTCTGGCATGTTTTGAGCCCTGGAATGTAATATAATCTTGACGAATGTATTGGGCTCGCGGTCCGTTGTTTCAGGAACCCGGAGAACATGTGCAACTAATGCACCATGTTGAAGGGGGCTCGGTTAGCAATGGAATTAAAAACAGGACAGAACGTTTGGGGTTGTGCTAGAGGTGCGACGTATTAGTTAAAGTGGGCTATTTGCGTAGTTATTTCTTGGCGTAAGCGATTATATGCGAACCAATAGTTAATTATCAGGTGATAAGATGCGACAATGTGAGGAGCCCGGCCATGCGTATTTTCTGGGTAGTGAATTAATTTAACTAGCGTAGAATGTACGTACTATCGTAGTTAGTTGAATGGCATTTGGTAGACTTTTTGGCAATTACAGCGTCCGGCATACGTCAGAGGTTCTTGCTTTGCTAGTCGACTATGTGATAGTCAAAGAGTTGAATCCCGTGAAAGCACGACGTTTCGCACAGTGATTCGCGGAAGCATGTCGTTCCGCACCGGAAGCATGGAGTTCCAAATTATAAGCCCCGTTAGAGCAATAGCAAGATTTACGGTAATTGCTGTACTGTGAAAGACCAGTATACTACGGTAGTTATTACCGACTCTGTACGGGTTGTAACAATAGTTAATCTAGTGGATTACTATTGGGCAGTACTAGCGAAAGGTACCGACAGCTAACCCAGCCAATGAAGGCAGCGATGAGGGGCCAAAGGGTTGATGTCGCCTGATGCAAGGCCAAGCATTGTAGCGTCTCTGCCAGCAGTACGGAGGGGCTAGGGGGAGGCCACCCCCGGTGAGTACAATTATTGTTATCGATGAGATTTACAGATCAGTAAGTTTATGTTCCTTTACATTTAACTGCCTGCCTCCGCCACTGGGTCAAGGAATGCACGAACCTGCACTGTTTGCGCCCCGTTGCCGCTTTGTGGTCATGGGTGAGTTGCATCCATCACGTTGACACATTTCAAGTATCGGAAATTGAATTTTAATATAACACACTTAAACATCCGTCTAACAAATTGTGGCATCAGCACTGTATTAGTTCATTAGCGACAGGATAATTAACTATCTAAATCTTTGTAGGCAACTTTTAACATGTAACAATATTTCCAGCATTAGACAGTCGACCAGCTCCGATATCATCGTATACTGAGCTGTGTATTGTATATTTTTATAAGACAAAATTAAGTAACCTTAATTTCAAACATTTCATTCATAACAATATATGTAATAAGGTCATTACTACTTTTAAAAAGTTGGAAAGTAAGTTATTACCAACTTTTACTTTCCAACGAGTCGGAAAGTGAATTACTTTGAGTGCGGTTGGGAAGTAATCCGACAGCCGTTGGTACTCTGCGTCTTGGTAAGCTATCTTAGCCCTGCGCTGTAATGAAAAGTTTTCCACATCGGTACGTAATGTACTATTGTCTATTTCAGCATTGCAATTTTGAAAAGATGAAACCAATGAATTGTTTTCTCGTAATTATGCAGTACTCTCCGCCTGATAGCAGGCAACCTTCGTTGTTTCTCGAACAATACAATCCGCAATTGAAACAGATCTAGTGGAAACACAGGTTTCTATTTTCTCTTTGGAAAGTTCGTATTTAAAATACCGGTTCAGGGCTCTGTATTATCGGCACCAACAACTTCCGCCGTTGTCATGAGATGGCGTTAGGGAAGCGTCGTTTTTGGTGAAAAGTTGCTTGCTAAGATGTCTGCCCGCTAAATTGTTTGTTTGGACAATCTTCGAGGTGCATCGTCTCCCATGTAGGAAGCTGAACTGAAAGAAGGGTTCGTAAAGGACGCCCAAAGAACCTAGTTGTTGTGGCAGCCGCTATTTTAACATCCTTTCCGTCGATGGGCCAGAAAAGTTACCAAAACCTCTGTTTGTGTAAAGCACATTTTTCTGTTAGGCGAATATCAGACTTTTCTGGGTAAGCACGCTTTTCTCTCTTCTTATTCGTCCACTAATTTTGGTTGTGTTTACTCAGCTCCTTGCTTCGGGCTGAGATCCTCCTTGCTTCGGGCTGAGATCCTCCTTGCTTAGGGCTGAGATCATCCCAAAGTCGATGGCTGTGGATCCTCGCACACCCCTCGGAGAGATTTGAGGCGGAGTCCTGTTTGTGGTGGCTCACAGCTTCCCGTAGGAGCAGCCCCCTGGTGTTTGGAGTGAGCTCGTGAGGCCGAGCCTGGTTTGAAACCTACCTCGATTATTTTGCAATTTGTTATATGAACTCTCAAACGATTTCGTTGTGCGGCATTGTATTATGTTCGTTAACTGCTAGGATGCACTGGAATTTTCAATTGCCTGCGTTATCTTGTTTAGCAATTCATATAGGGTTCTGTTATTAGCGGCTTCACCGCAAGTAATTGTTATAATCAGGTGTCACACGAAGTGCGAGCTCTCGCTGTGTTTATGTTAAAGTAAATTCGCCGAAGCTCATTTTGGATTGAAATTTCGCTGAGCGAGTGGCAAACCTAGTTGCGATAGTTCCATGCTCCTTCGGATTAATTAAAATAGCTGGAACAGTATTCAGCAGTTGCTTATTTCCATAGGGCAGACAGATCTGATTGCTTACGTGGGTATCCGTAAATTATTAACTTGATACATACAAAAAATGGAACGCAGTACAACGGTGACATTCTCTTAGCCGTCGGGGTGCTATTAATTAATGTGTTTTGGCCAAAGTTAGTGCTGAAAGTAAGCTCATTTAGAAATTAGTTACGAGGCCGTCAGCCTAGCTGCAATTTCGGATGCACCCGATTGAATTTATGAAATAAGTAATAATGTGATATATATTTGCCTGCTGTGATATATATTTATTTTGTGCTAGTCTTGTCTGTGTACTTTATGCCAGTAATTACAAAACAATTTCATGCCTCCCTGTTATCCGATACATTAAATATTAGAAATATTATACGATTTATCACCCTGTGGGTTTTGTTTTATTGTTTACGTTGCATTGCTATCTTGAGCGAGTTTAGTGGTTTTTTTGCTTAAACGAACGAGTGGAACATAAGGCTGCAAACCCCTTGGCGCCCTTATCCGTTCGATCTGTAGTTTTTTTTGGAAGGTAAGTTGCCCACGACCCTTCTCCTGAGTTAGTGCGAGCATGTTCCGATTTACCATCGGCAATTGTTGATGTAACAAAATGGCGCCCGCTGTGAAGGCAATTTTTTGAGGAACTTTTCTAGTTAGAGATCCCGTAATTACTGGCAAATATTTAGTTAGGATTGTTTGATGTTATTTATTGAGTATATTACTGGTTATTGTTTATACCTTAGCCCTTGTTACTCCTTGCATCCTGTTCGTCTTGGCGAATTTGTTTATTTCAGGATATGTTTATAGGAGTCTTGTGCGAATTTGGGAATTTGGTTTGGAATACTTTTTTGAGCTGCGAAGCACCGATTGTTGAATATTTGTACGGCTGGAATTGTTGTGTCGTTGTTGCGAGATTTGTTAGAACATTCTCCATCCGTGCATAGGATTTTAGGGTTTGGCATTTAAGCCATTATTTGAGATTTAGGGATTCGTATGGTAGGACTTTCTCCAACCTTACGAACGTTTGGATTTTTGCTTGGTAGCATATTTGGCATTCGAGCCATATTTTTTTGGTACATTAGGTGCATGATAGATTTTGGATTTTGGCATTTAGGTATATTTAGGTATATTGAGGTACATTTAGGTGTAATTGGGGATTTTGGTGAACCGTTGTTGGTGCATGCTATTGTTAGGGTATAAATATTTAATCGATTAGTTGAAGTTAGTGTATTAAGTAGTCGTTTGTATTTATTGATTGTGATCATGGATCCTCATCGTCTAGCTCGCGACGAACTTATTTATGAATTATCGGTTAGGGGTTGTACCAGCTTGAAGGGAGAGACTGTTGCTACTATGAGGAAGAAATTAAAGGAATTTTTAGGGAAAGAACAGTTTGGGGAACTTCCACTAGCACCGAATTTTGTGGCCGATGTTGCGAAAGAGATTGAGGTCTGCGATAAGAAGACCACTGAGTTGGCAGACTTTATTAGTACGATTAGGTCTCCGGAACAAAATGAGTTTAGGGTTGTCTCATCCAAACTTCGACATTTATATGGACGTTTGAGTAGGTTGGTCGTTTCAGATAAGGAGGTCGGCCTTGAGAAGTCGATCAACAAGGTAGTAGATCAACTGAATTGCATTGAGGACAATTTAGACAAATTAGGTCAACCTGCGGGAGATCCTTTGGTTCCAGCAGGAGTGGGGAGTTCTGCCGCTGCTGTTAATGTTACTCAGCCGCCTTCAAGCAATTCTAATGCTAGCTGTAAGGTTGTACCAGTCCACAAGTGGGGTATTTCTTTCAGTGGGGATAATACTGGACTTAGCGTAAACGCTTTCATTGAAAGAGTGGAAGAGTTACGGGTCGCCCGAGGAGTCGCTCCAGCAGACTTGAAGAATGCCATCATCGACTTGCTGTGTGGTAGCGCATTGATCTGGTATCGTTCTGTTAGGGGTCAGATCAACTCGTGGGACGACTTTATTCGTTGTTTGAGGGAGGAATACTTGCCGTTCGACTATGAAGTCGAACTGTGGAATGAAATTAGGGCGCGGGTCCAGGGTCCTCAGGAAAAAGTTGGAAATTATTTCGCTTGTATGGTGAACTTGTTTTCTAGGCTATCTCACCCACCATCAGAGCGGGAGAAATTAACGGTGATTCGACGTAACATCGATCCATTTTTCATTAGGGGGGTTGCTTTACAGGATTATCATAGCGTTTCGGAATTATTGCAGTTGTGCAAGAAGTTGGAGGCTACTAAAGATCTGGCAACTAGTTATCGAACCCCTACGGTCAATAAGGTTGATTTTTTGGAACCCGACTTAGCTTGTCCATCTAATGGTAAAACTCCCAAGGCTCGTGTTGAATCTATTGATACTGTGGTCCCAGCGAGGAAATGTTGGAATTGTCTGGAGACTGGTCACAATTTTACTAGGTGTTCTAAACCTCGAACGAGACGTTTTTGTTTTTCATGTGGCGCTACAGGTGTAGTGAAGAGTACTTGTCCGAAGTGTTCGGGAAACGAGGCACAAGGTCGTCGGGTAGCCGGACGTCGATCTTAAGAGGGCAGTCGGCAAATTCATCGTGGAGTTCGAGTTCTGTTAATTTTCAGGGCCGGAGGGCCAGAGTTTTTAGTGCTTTCTCTAATCGAAAAGGGGATCCTCGTCCTTACTTACAGGTGGAGGTTTATGGAATATCATTCGTGTGTCTGTTGGATTCCGGGGCTAGTCGAACTGTGATTGGAGGAGCCGGTTGGAAGAAATTACAGGACATAGGACTTACATTAGAGAGCAGTTACTCTTCGGTTACGGTAGCTGATGGTCGATCTTGTACAGCGCTGGGAGAAATTTATGTACCCTTTAGGTTGAAAGATAAGGTCAAGGTTATTAAGGCCGTAGTAATTCAGGATGTCGCCGAGGACATCATCTTAGGCATTGATTTTTGGAAGGGAATGGATCTGGTTCCGCACTTTAGGAAGAATACTTGGGATTTTGGTAATAAGGCGGTCGTCAACGCCATCCGCATGAAAGAGGACCTAACCAGTGGGGAGGCTCAAGCCTTAGATGACTTGGTGGCACATTTTTTCCAGCAGATGAAGCCAGGCTTAGGTTGTGCCAAAGGGGTCAAGCATGTTATCGACACGGGAGATGCCCTTCCTATTAAACAGCGTTACTATCCGGTGTCGCCCTATATTCAGGAAAAGATTGACCAGGAAATTGACACCATGTTAGAGTTGGGAGTCATTGAACCTTCTTCTTCGCCATGGAGCTCACCAGTGGTGATGGTCAAGAAGTCCAGCGGGGAATATCGGTTCTGTGTAGATTTCAGGAAGGTGAGCAGCGTGACCAAGCGGGATGCGTACCCTTTGCCGTATATGTCCGTCATTCTTGATAGGCTTTCTAACGCCCAATACTTGTCGTCCATTGATTTAAAGTCCGCTTACTGGCAGGTGGAGTTGGAGGAGAGCAGCAAGGAGAAGACAGCGTTTGTCGTTCCTGGTAAGGGGCTCTACCAGTTCCGTAGATTACCGTTCGGGTTACATAATGCCTCCGGGACTTTTCAGCGTTTGGTAGACCAGCTGTTGGGTTCTGACTTAACACCTTACGTGTCAGTTTATTTGGATGATATCATTGTGGCCACCCCTACCTTCACGATGCATTTAGAGATTCTGCAAAAGGTCTTCACCAGATTGTTACAGGCTGGACTCACGGTCAATCCCGAGAAGTGTGAGTTTGTGAAATCGCAACTGAAATATTTAGGTTATGTCATCGATAGGCAAGGCTTGCGAGTAGATCCGTCTAAGGTTGAGTGTATGGTGAATTATCCTACTCCAAAGTCTAGTAAGGATGTCCGGCGTTTTGTAGGGCTCATCTCGTGGTATAGGAGGTTTGTTAGAGATTTTGCTTCTCGTGTGGCACCACTTCATCGATTGACTCGGAAGTCGGCGACTTTTAGCTGGAATCCTGAGGCCGAGGCAGCATTTCAAGACATAAAACAGTGTCTAGTTTCGGCCCCTATCTTGACTTGTCCGGATTTCAAGGAACCTTTCACCTTGCAGACTGATGCCTCACAAGTTGGTTTAGGTTGCGTACTCACCCAGAAGATCGGAGGGGAAGAGCGTGTTATTGCCTATGCTAGCAGGAGTTTGACTCACCAGGAGAAAAAGTTTTCAGCAACCGAGCTCGAGTGTCTCGCTGTGGTATGGGCTATCGAGAAGTTCCGCCCGTATGTGGAAGGAGTCCAATTCCATGTTGTCACCGATCACCATTCTCTATTGTGGTTATGGAAGCTACAGAATCCATCAGGTCGTTTAGCTCGTTGGGCGTTAAGGTTACAGGGTTACGATTTCACGATTAGTTACCGTAAGGGATCTGAGAATGTAGTACCGGATGCGTTGTCTAGGGCTATAGCAGCAATTGAGATTCAAGAAGCCGACCAGGACCAGTGGTATACGAAGCTTAGGGCAAGAATTGTCGAAACCCCTCACAATTTTCCCCAGTGGCGTGTGGAGGGCAATAACATCTTTAAGTTAACGCATGCAGGGTCTCCTAACTTGAATAGGGATTGTGATTGGAAGCTGGTGGTTCCAAAATCTTTACGTGCCAAAGTTTTAGTGGAGAATCATGATGAGCCGACGGCTGGACACTTTGGTTATTTCAAAACTCTTAGGCGTGTTTCAGCTCGTTATTACTGGCCAAAGATGAACGTCGATGTGGCCCGTTACGTTCGTAGATACCCAGTGTGTACTTCCCAGAAACCCGACCAGAGGAAACCTTATGGTGAAATGCACAAGCGTATTCTTTCTCTTCCTTGGGAGGTTATCTGTACTGATTTGGTAGGTCCGCTTCCGGTGTCAGCTAAGCGTAATCGGTTTATTTTGGTTGTTGTCGATTGTTTCACGAAGTATGCAATGATGTTCCCTCTGAAGACAGCTACGAGTGCGGCGGTGGTTAAACATCTTGAGAATGAGGTTATGTTGGTCTTCGGTGCTCCCGAGAGGATAATTTGTGATAATGGAAAGCAGTACGTCAGTAAGGCATTTCGGGATTTAGCCAAGCGCTATGACAGCAAGATTGTGTATAATGCCAATTACCATCCACAGGCAAACCCATGTGAACGGGTGAATCGAGTCATCAAGACCATGATACGGTCCTATGTTAACAACGATCATCGAACATGGGATGAGAAGTTACCACAGTTGGGTTATGCGTTACGTACAGCGGTACATGAAGTTACAGGTTATTCCCCAGCCTATTTGAATTTTGGTAGAGAACCGTGTCTGTCGGGGAAGATGCATCGACTTCGGGACCAGGGCAACCAACCTCTTGATTTCCACGATCGGACCGATCTTAACGAACATCTTAAGGGTTTGAGGAGCATTTATGCTACTGTTAAGGCGCGTCTCGATAAGGCTTTCCATACCAGCACTCAGCGTTATAATTTGAGGCGTCGACCAGTTAGTTTAGAGTTAGGTCAGACTGTGTGGAAGAGGAATTATACCCTCTCTAATAAGGCCGATTACGTGGCTGCCAAGCTGACTCCCAAGTTTATCAAATGCCGTGTTAGACAAAAGGTATCGCCGAATGTGTATGAGCTGGAGGATTTTGAGACTCGTCGGAGTTCAGGTTCGTGGCATGTACAGGATTTAAAGGTTCATGAAGATGAGGATTTAGAGTGAGCGTGTTTTAGGGTGGTTGGTTGGACACGCAGGGAAGGTCACTATAGGGATCATTATCATCTTGTTTTCCCCATTTTAGAGTATAGGGAGCTATATCATCTTGTTCTCCCCGTCTCTTTAGCATTAGGGTAGCTGAATGCTTGCGAATGTGAGTTTTGTAGGTGTCGTTTGGTTAGCACCTTGTGTCTTGCAATATTTATTTAGGTTATGTACCGTTTACGTCAGTTGACGGATTTTGGGTTGCTTGACACTAGTCCTTGTTGGGTTTAGGTTAACATTCGCGAGTAGTTGGTTGTTCAGTGTTAGGTTTGTTTCCGTTAAAACGGAGTTATCGTTCACAGATTCTTCTGGTTGAACCTTTTTTTGCTGTACGATTAAGTTTCCGTTAGTGAGGGATCATTGTTCACAGATTTTCCTGGTGAACGTCTTTTGGTTCGTACGAGCGAGTTTCCGATAGTTCGGGATTATTGTTCACAGGTTTTTCTGGTGAATGATTTAGTTTGTGTCTAGACGATCAGTCCTTCATTCTTCGCCTTCTTTCCTTCCGACATTTACCTATCCCTTTTCCTTTTCGTTCAGTGTATATGGTCTTTGGTATGAATGTGGTGGGCCCATGAGTTGCTTTCCTATTTTTCTGACTTTCTCTTTGATCTGGTATGTTTGTGACTTGAGCGTGAATGGAGTCTTCGGAATGCATGAGGTAAAGGTTGTAGGGACCTTTGTCTCCTCCGTACGCGGTGTGGGAGGGACCCTCAACCAGTATGATTGGTGAGGAGCATAAATGTGGCTCTGCCTGTCGCTTCACTGATCTCCTTCAGATCCTCTTTTCCCGGGGTTACCTTCTCCTCACGATCGTCAAAAGAAGAACCCTGATCGTTCTCTTAGTTTGTTTTTGTAGTCCTATTTCGGTCTAGCAGTACCATAACTGCCGGGGTATCTTCCACCTCGGGGTTTTTTTTGTTTTGGAAGTATTCAAGGGGGCGGGTACTTGGTGTGGTCTTGGGATGATGTTTGGGGGGTCTCGGGTCTGGGACCGCTCCGCGATGGGTCGTCACGGGTCTGCTCACCGGCGCAGCACTCTCCACCTCGCAGCGACGAGTAGACTCGATCCCTGTCGTGTGGGTCGTTCTGGCTTCGAGGTCCTCTGGGTGTCACCTCTGTCCACACCAGTAGTTGTTGTTCTGAGGTGCGGGTTTTCGTGGTTTTTATGGTGGTAGTTTGGATGTTTGAGGGTCAAACCTCTTTAAGAAAGGGGGGAGTTGAAACCAATGAATTGTTTTCTCGTAATTATGCAGTACTCTCCGCCTGATTGGCAGGCAACCTGTCGTTTTCGGACAATTCAAATCGCAATTGAAACAGTTCTAGTGGAAATACAGGTTTCTATTTTCTCTTTGGGAAGTTCGTATTTAAAATATTGGTTCAGGGCTCTGTATTATCGGCACCAACAACTTCCGCCGTTGTCGTGAGATGGCGTTAGGGAAGCGTCCGTTTTTCGTGAAAAGTTCTTGCTAAAATGTCGGCCCGCTACGACAATCTTCGAGGTGCATCGCCTCCCATGTAGGAAGCTGAACTGAAAGTAGGGTTCGTAAAGGACGCCCAAAGAACCTAGTTGTTGTGGCAGCCGTTATTTTAACATCCTTTCCGTCGATGGGCCAGAAAAGTTACCAAGTCCTCTGATTGTGTAAAAGCACATTTTTCTGTTAAGCGAATTCAGGCTTTTCTGGGTAAGCACGCTTCTCTCTTCTTATTCGACCACTAATTTTGGTTGTGTTTACTCAGCTCCTTGCTTCGGGCTGAGATCATCCTTGCTTCGGGCTGAGATCATCCCAAGGTCGATGGCTGTAGTTCTTCGCACACCCCTCGGAGAGATTTGAGGCAGTCCTGTCCGCGGTGGCTCACAGCTTCCCGTAGGAGCAGCCCCCTGGTGTTTGGAGTGACCTCTTGATGCCGAGTTTGGTTTGAAACCTACCTCGATTATTTTGCATTTTGTTATACGAACTCTCAAAACGATTTCGTTGTGCGGCATAGTATTATGTTCGTTAACTGCTAGGATGCACTGGAATTTTCAATTGCCTGCGTTATCTTGTTTAGCAATTCATATAGGGTTCTGTTATTAGCGGCTTCACCGCAAGTAATTGTTGTAATCAAGGGTCACACGAAGTGCGAGCTTTCGCTGTGCTTATGTTAAAGTAAATTCGCCGAAGCTCATTTTGGATTGAAATTTCGCTGAGCGAGTGGCAAACCTAGTTGCGATAGTTCCATGCTCCTTCGGATTAATTAAAATAGCTGGAACAGTATTCAGCAGTTGCTTATTTTCATAGGGCAGACAGATCTGATTGCTTACGTGGGTATCCGTAAATTATTAACTTGATACATACAAAAAAAATGGAACGCAGTACAACGGTGACATTCTCTTAGCCGTCGGGTTGCTATTAATTAATGTGTTTTGGCCAAATTTAGTGCTGAAAGTAAGTCCATTTAGAAATTAGTTACGAGGCCGTCAGCCTAGCTGCGATTTCGGATGCACCCGATTGAATTTGTGAAATAAGTAATAATGTGATATATATTTGCCTACTGTGATATATATTTATTTTGTGCTAGTCTTGTCTGTGTATTTTATGCCAGTAATTACAAAACAATTTCATGCCTCCCTGTTATCCGATACATTAAATATTAGAATATTATACGATTTATCACTCTGTGGGTTTTGTTTTATTGTTTACGTTGCATTGCTATCTTGAGCGAGTTTAGTGGTTTTTTTTTGCTTAAACGAACGAGTGGAACATAAGGCTGCAAACCCCTTGGCGCCCTTATCCGTTCGATCTGTAGTTTTTTTGGAAGGTAAGTTGCCCACGACCCTTCTCCTGAGTTAGTGCGAGCATGTTCCGATTTACCATCGGCAATTGTTGATGTAACAAGTGAACTAAATGAATTGCCATCTCATGGCGCTTTGTTAGCAAAATATGTAGTATGCGGAACTGGTTTTGAAATTTCTTTCAGGGGAGGGGGTGTGTTCCAGTAATTTGACTTAAAATAAAAACTATTTTTAAATCAAATTACCGGAACGCAACAGGAAGGTTATTTAGTTCATTTTCTTGGGCGTCATTATCATAATGAGGGAAGAATAGCGGACATTGGCTATACAATCATTAGGTACTTTGACTACAAATTATTGGGGTAAAGTGAATAATAATCGATTAAGCAAAGGAATAAACTAAGTATATGAACGAATAAATTTATTTTTAAATTATAAACACATGTAAACACTCTACGCCTATGCGATTTAGTCATTTCACGCCGCTAAATTCTACTAACGGGAGGTCTTCCTCTGTCACGCCGAAGAGCTGCGACCTTATTCTTTAGGTAGTATTGTCTGTACACGCACTGGATCGCTCACACGCGGTCGTTGCTGTTTGCTTTTATTCGTTCTATGGATTTGCAACACACTGTTTATAAGTAGAGCAGTACAACGTGGTATAATAGTTAAAATAAACCAAACCACGATGAAATAGATATATTGGTAAAAATTTGATATTGGCATTTTTTATATTATCAGATTAGCCCATTTGGTACAAAAACCGAAAATATTGCGTCCGGTTTGAGATGAGAACCGGAAGCCGTCAGTGATCTCAAATATCAGACTGTTCAAGGTGGCAGTCTAAACCGATACGTATTTTACAAAGTACTCAAAGTGATTCTTTCTTATCTTCTTCTTCTTCGTTTTTTCCTTTGCCGAGGGGTCGTGATTATGCTCTACCTTTGCGCTGGTGCGGTTTTCCGCATGGTTTCTTCTTCTATGTCTGACCTCGTAGGTAGTTTGGTGGCCGAATAGTTGGTTAATTTTTAATCTGATCAAACCATGGGTCGAATTGGTTCAGCGTCAGCTGATTACTGTTTGCATCAATTGCAAATATGCATGGTTTAATAAAACCCATGAGATTAAATTCACTAAACGTTACGTAATTGAAAGTTCTCAGGTTACTAGCACACCATTGTTAACACAAATTTATTGGAATGACTGGGTGTTCTGTAACACCTAGTACAACAAACACACATTTTCTAGAGATAAAGTTGCAAATTATGTGATATAACCCATAACTTTAAACTAAATAAAATTTTATTTTAAGTAGGAAACTAGATTTATACAGGTAAACGTTGTTCTTACTTACAGGAATGCGCTTGCCTATCATGGCCAACCAACTTGTTAAAAGACAGTAACGCAAGTATAAACGAAGGTCTAGAAGTATAATATACCAGGCCAGAATAGAATCGTAGATTTGTAACGATCTGGAGATTCAAAAGATAGTTTAGTCACCAGTCCCACCAACTGAAAAAGAAGATCAATTCAATTCGAGAAGTAAAATACCTAGATATGACCTAATCGGCGCCACCTTTCACAGGTAAAACGGCATAGCAACATATCTACTAAAAGGCATAGAAAACGATACCATCTGCTACCCAGGATATTCACTAGGTTGTCCTGAATGTTGACATGTTGTCCCTGAGCCACAGCTTATCCCTCGGGCACTATCTCATTCATTAGTTTACATAGAAGATTTTAATAGCCACCATGTAGAATGAAAGTGCATATTTTTACATTGGAATGATGGCAAACTGGTCATCTGGGCGAAAGAAAAGAAAATTTATCCTATCTTCCAATCCAAAGGGCAAAGGCACATTTAAGTTAGCAGTGGGGATCTAAAATCAGTTATTCAAGAATTGATATGAGAAATTTTACATACGCAGTGAGGAGCGATAAATGGATGGAGATTGTAAAACAGTTAAATTTCATTAAGTAGAAATGTATAATTCCTACTACGTAAGTTAGGAGGTGGAAACCACCGCGAAAGCACTCCTATTTTCCCAAATACAACCCGTAGTAATCGAACTCACATCATCGCAACCAAACAGAATCTTAAAGTGTTGATATCCTCTTCTAACAAGAACTCACGTTATTTCGAGCCCCTAACCGTAGAGGAAATCTCTGTGTCACTGAGAGAGATAAGGCATGGAAAAACCCCTGGATTTGATGGAATACACTCGGTGTTTCTACTGCAACAAACGGCGCGGCTCTTTTAAATTGGCTTTTCCAATTCAAATGTTTTTTTTTGGTAATAAAAAAAAAAGAATATATTGTTACACACTGGGCAAAACGAAGTAAATAACAGGGGTGAAGCCCCTGATTGACAACACATACATCAAATCATATGCTTAAGTAAACGGGCGTAATGTTTATGAACACACGGAAAACACACAATAAAATTATAGACGCCACTCAACTCGGTTCGTCAGTTACGCTGAAGAAACAATAAACAGATCCTACCTGTGAGCTGTCAGCATGTTATTTGGGGTTGACGATGGTTACGAACTCCGCCTCGGCGAAGCCAGGTGAGACGCTGCAGAGGTGTAGCGGGCTCCCCAAATGGGAACGAAAGGGTTGTGCAGAAGCTCAACTCGGAACAGGAGACCACAGAATAAAACAATCAGAAATGTAACTCTCTGTCGGCACCGTTGATCTGGGAAAGCCTCGGACTATGACCTTGACAGCGGCGGCCATAGTGTTGGGACGAAAACCAGGGCCCGATTAGGTTAAAGACAGGAGCGTACTCAATAACTTTTATATGAATCTTTTCAAAATTCGCTCAATCTTCACGTTTTTTCCGTCATTTTGCACATATGTTAGTTGGGGAAAGAGAAGATATCAACTTAACCTCCGCTGAAAAAAGTAGATACGCATTTTGGTATGCAAATGTCGATATTCCATTCATTTATTAGAGATTATTTTTTCAATAAAACCAAATTTTAGAAAATAATACTGTTATGAGTTTACTGAACGAAACTGAGTTCAAGACTGACTTTATTTACTAAAATACTGTTACAATTAAATACGATTCAGTATATGCAACCTAACATACAGAACTACAAATCTAATTACATATAATATCTCCTTTTTTATAAAAGGAATTAAGTTTTAACAAACTTATCTATCTTACATTACATAATCATTAAATCTATTTGGGGTGTTAATTTGTCTTTTAAGTCTATTTACTAAATTTTTATTAACTTTTGAAGTTGGGTTTTCATGTGCAGTATTTGCAAATCTTACATGTTTAAGTGAAGTCGTTTGATTATTAACATTTTCAGTTGTGTTACTAGTTTTATGTTCGAACACATAATTGCTTTGGAAAAATAAATTAAATTGTTTATAAAAAAGTCCAGATGTATTTACAAAAAATAAACTGAATTGTTAATAAAACAGTGCATACATGTAACTACAAAAAATAAATTAAATTGTTTATAAAAAATTAACCTAGGTACAACTATTTCATAATTCCATATTTAATTAGAGTAAACTTCTTACGAAACTTAAAATTCTTACGTTCAGTGTATGGAGTTGGATGAAAAGTGTCTTGAATATCTTCCAATGGTGTTTCAATACTCGGAGTTTCTAACAGCGGAGTGTCTGATGCTAATGGAGCAGCTGATGTTGACGGAGTTTCTATCGATGGAGCTTCTCTTGATGAACCTTCATGCTCCCGAAATATTATAGGAACTACATGGAGTTGAAGTCGGTTTCTCAAGTCATTAAGAAACATTCTTGGTTCGAAATGAGCACTGCACACCTTGTAACTCCGGTATAAATTTCGGGGATTTTCCGTTAGGTCGCTTCTTCCACATCTCATTGCCCAAAACCTGGCTCTAAAAACGTTTGTTGGGTTAGTTTCCTACAAGAATAATATAACAGTAGGGTGTATACCTCTCAGGATCTTTGGGAAATCGAAAAACGCTGGCATTGCAATTTTGCGAATTGCTCTTGCAACCACTTGCAGCACAATAGTGGCCACTTCTCGATTTCGGCGCTTTCGGGGCGCTCATCTTCGCAATCGTATATCACGTAGCACACGAATAATATTAAGCCACTGGCAAAATTTTCCACTTTGCACATAAACGAAAAAACACGCAAAACAGGTAGACTCAACAGGTGCTTGGCGAACCGATCAGCTGTGCAATACGCGCGTAAACAATCGTCCCAGCAAAATGGTCGCCGGTTGTGCGCAACACGATGCGCGGGCTGGTCCGATGAGGGAGCGTTACTGTTCTGATTGTTTTATTCTGTGCAGGAGACCAACACCATCAAGGAGGCGGGCGGCCAAGAAGATTGGCACATCGTATCGTGTGATTTGCAAGAAAGCAACTTTCCCCGATTGGCACGAGAATTAACTCACTTAGGGCAAGAGGACAGGTGTCGTATTTGAATTTGCAAAGTAGTGCAAAACGGTTTCGCTCACAAACTCAGCGTTGGTTGTCAAACGGAGTGGCACCCCGCCTAAATAACTACGTCGGCCTTTCGCACTTCCACCCGGACTTTAAGTTTTCGGGAGCACACAAAATTAATTTTTAACACAAACGAAAGCGGAACTACCTTGTCTTTACTCAAGGGGCTCCCCGCCGGACCGCAGCCAGCGGCCCGGGGGTAGCCAAAAACTTTCACGTCTGTTTTACTCGATAACCCGCTGCTAAGTGATTTTAATTTGCTGGTAGCTTAAAGATGGTTCCCCCCCGCGCTGAAAGCAATCCGTCTCACTTCCCCTATTGCCGATTACATTTTTCATTTCATTGTTGCACAACGTGCTGCAATGTTGAAGAAGGAGACGTCCCCGCGCTCAAGGAAAGAACAAAAAAACTTTGAACAATCTAGAACGAATTCTGGCTATACAACAGATCCCAAAGGATCGAGTTACAAGGTCAATTCTCGAGAACTTTAGGCGCGGGCGCCTGGAAGTCGAAACAAATAATCCATATGTGTTCTGCAAGGAAATGCTTATGGAGAAATTCCACTGCTCGCGGCACATCTTAAATTTGGTTAAAACGAATTTTAAACTAGGAGTACAGGGGCGTACTGAAAATTATTGAGGCGGAGTAAAATTATTACTATCTTAGATATGACGGACGAGATTGAAATAATCTAACACCCCCTCCACTAGAGGTCTATTTCCCAAATTGATCCTTGAGACGACCGAGAGCGTTGCCAGAAGAACTGCCTACTAACGTTGTGGGTTGAGATAGCTGTCACTACTTAGGATCCCAACCACACTACGACGGATAGCGTCAAATCAGAAGAGTGAGAAGAGAGAAGAGTTATAAAAGACCGGTTACGCTGGTGGAAACTACGTAAATGTTAATAATGTCAAATCCGGAAAAAGGTCATACCTGTGGACTCTTCCGTCCAACCTACCAATCGAACACAGGGTGTATTTGTAAGGACTACAAACACACAAAAAAAAGAAAAAGTCTATGATCTAACCCCAAAGGTTGTCTGAAGAGGCACGCTGCACGTCACGGGATCAGCGCATTGTGTGAGTCCCACAGCAGGAACACCAACAGGGAAAGAAAGGACAAAAGGTTGTGACAGAAACTGTCAAAAATGGTCATTGATCGAGAGTAATAAAAAAGAAAACTAAGTTCACCAAAATCCCCAATCGATGACGATGCCAAAAGCCAAGTCGTCTATGAATTCGCCAAATGCGAGACCGAAAATGACTCCGACGCCGAACACCAAAAGAAAATCCGGAAAAACAAAGTCTCCAACGAATGTCAAACATAATATTTACTAACGAAACAACATGTAAACGGCCGTGCACTGCCGTCACACGAAGCTCAAAAGCTTTGTCCCTTTCAGAATCCAAAGAGCAGGAACACGAAACAAGACCTCGAGCCATAAAAGTTTTCACCAAAATTGTCTCCCAACGTTCAAAGGGCAGAGACACGAAATGTGATAACCTAAAGCCATCAAACGTCTTCAATAAAATCGCTCCTCCCAAAGTCCAAAGGGCAGGAATGATGCATTACCTAAAGTCATTAGGCCAATTCGATAGGTGACGACAGATCGTCCATAAATAAGTCACTAAAGACAAAACGACAACAGGCGACTAAATCGCAACATACTCCAACACGGTAAACAACTGAGCCAATAAACGAAAGAGGTACGACAGAAAGTGTACAAGACACTACGACAAGTGTTGATGCACGCGATGAAATCAGCAAACGAAGTTGGGCGATACACGATAAAAATGAAAGCAAAATAGAAGTCAATCAAAAACTACGACAATCCAACTAAGAAGATAGTTTGAGAGACCTTAAAAATTCGCATAAGCGTATCTCACGAACACACCAACACAAAACCACATCCTAACCAACGAACCAATACACAATAATAAAGGCGAACTCGTCAACAAACAACAACTTTGCACCACATCAAAGAATGACAACAAAAAAAGTCAACATCGGTAATCTAAAAGCATCAATGTCAATGAACTTTACTAATTTCAACTTAAATTCGGGATAGCACAATAAAATTTTACATTAGCTAAAGGCTAAACACAATAAAAAAAACTAGTTCAAAAAAGTTCGATATCTTCCAAAAATTTTAGAGTTTTCACAAAAAATACTAAAAAAAGCATAGTTTGCTTAATGATCCATACTAAATTAAACGATAGCATTAAAAAGAATGGCTTTAAAATGTGCCTTAGCACAGAAAAGAAAATGTTGAAATGTTAAACCCGAAAAAACACAAAAATCCGGCGAAAAATCCCGGAAAAGACAATGTTTAGTCTGTCAAAGGAATAGCAAGGAACTCATTTAATAAAACAAAACAAATAGGATACTCGCCCTACTATGAAAGAAACACGTTTTCAAATTTCAAAGTCCTAAACAGTCAAGTTTTCATGAAAAATACTGGGAAAAACTATATGACGTTGATGCCAAAGACTAAAATAAAGCTATATGACAAGAAAAAAAACACAAAAACAATGCCCTAAGGGCGTTATCGACAAAACTTTGCCCTACGGCCGAGCAGCCACTTAAGGGTGCCTTTAATAACATGAAAAACGAAAAAAACAATTGCCAGAAGGGCGTAATCGACAAAAACAAAGCTCCACGTTGATGGCGCCAATTAGATCTGTTACAGTTTTAATTACTCAAATCTCTTAAAGGATGAATAACTCGAGTGATTAGAACGAGAAACCTCGCGCGACCTATGAAGTGGGTTTCCCAGGTGCGTCGCTATTCACCTCAGCGTTGTCCACCGGGCTTCCTCCGAGTCTTCAGATTTCAACACACAGGTGGCCACGAAGCAAATGACTTACCTTGATTGGCCACCCGCCTAGTTTAACATAAAAATGCAATAACTGACACTAGCCCCAATTCTTATGATTCACTTATCAACAAGGACATGCTGTCGGCTTTACAAATTAATTACATCTGGCCTTTGCCATGCTAAATGGGTTGAAGACCCATAAAAGGAAGGTTTAGCATTCACTAAAAGAATAAGTTAACTTTAATAAAGGTTATTATTGAAACAATTAAATTGTCACAAATATTCACATGGAAGGAAAATACCTGAAGGTGAATTCAAAGTTGATACAAGAGGTACGTCCTACATGAAATATCGGGGTCCCCAAGCAAAAAAAACCATATTATGTACTGTTTGAGGCTTTCGCAGTTACTCGAATTATTCTCCTTAGCATAGAATTTCGGCTTAGACCGCGTAGTATATGTATATGAACACCCAGCATTTTCTGGCTTAATGTGCCTTGCACCTTGTGAAGTCGAGCAAAAACCAGCGCGATGGCCATGCTCTTTGGTGGCTCGTGTGGTTTGAGTATCTTGAGAACGAGGATACTTAGGCAGATTTGGCCGTTTTGCTGTTTGTGCATCCATATTCACTAACGTTTCGCAAGACCTTGCAGCTTGCATCATCAGAGTGAAAGTCGCACTAAGAACCGAAGGTCGGTGTGGAGCTATTTATAGCCCTCTGTGCCAGGCGCGCGGAGTGGCGTAACGCTGGTTGGTCATCCGAGTGCAACGTAATCCGTGGGGCGTGGCCGTATGACGCACAGTGGTTGTAATGCTTTAGATCGTGTATCACAGGAGTCCACGTTTTACTAAGCTTAAAGCCATCTTCTCTGTTGATATTATTTGGATGTTTTTCTATTTCTATGGCTTCACGTATTACTCGCGGGAAGTAATGAGGTATTCTGGCAAGTACTCTGGCATGCTGAAATTCTAGAGTGTGCCCATTTGTAAATGGCACGAAGATTAACTGACGTAGGGCAAGATGACAGGTGTCGTATTTAAATTTGCAAAGTCGTGCAAAACGGTTTCGCTCGAAAACTCAGCGAGTCGACAGCCAACGGAATGACACCCCGCCTAAATAACTACGTCGGCCTTTCGCACTTCCACCCGGACTCCAAGTTTCCGGGAGCACACAAAATTAATTTTTAACACAAACGAATGCGGAACTATCTTGTCTTTACTCAAGGGGCTCCCCGCTGGACCGCAGCCAGCGGCCCGGGGGTAGCGAGAGACGTCCCCGCGCTCAAGGAAAGAACAAAAAAACTTCGAACAATCTAGAACGAATTCTGGCTATACAACAGATCCCAAAGGATGAAGTTACAAGGCCAATTTTCGAGAACTTTAGGCGTGGGCGCCTGGAAGTCGAAACAAATAATCCATTCCTGTTCTGCAAGGAAATGCTTACGGAGAAATTCCACTGCTCGCGGCACATCTTAAATTTGGTTCAAACGAATTTTAAACTAGGAGTACAGGGGCGTACTGAAAATTATTGAGGCGGAGTAAAATTATTACTATCTTAGATATGACGAACGAGATCGAAATAATCTAACAGTGTCAGCCCGGTAGCCTATACCAGTATCTGAGACGAGTGGGGCAGTCGACTCAGGAGCAGGACCAGGAGCGATCCTGCTCCAACGTTCCGAGATGCGTCACGACCGTCGCTTAAGGTGTCGAGACAGGCTCACCGATTACTAATATCCGAGACAAACCGCACGGAGTTTTCCCAGTAAAACTATCTGCAAAAGGCGAGGCTACCGTGTCCTGGGCTTGCTTATTTCGCTGGTGCATTGATGCGCAATTGTGGGCGAGGAAGCCGCAGGCAGAACTGTTGCAACTGCAGAAATGCATGTCAGCAAACATATGTAGGAGAGACTCCGCTGTCGATAGTCACTCGTCTGATTAATACGAGTACGCTTCATGAAAGGAAGCCCCGTCTGTTAACGAAAATACACAAGAGCGACCCAGGAGAGCACAGATGGACGCTTACGCAGCCCAATAATTCCAAGACCATATTTTTGCTTTCTCGTGATAAAGCTCTTTCGGTTTATTGGGCAGAAAGAGACGAATCCAAGGGGTGAATACGGGGCCGCTGTTTGAGGTGTCGAGCAGAGAGCAATCCTGCCCTAGTATCCGAGACACGTGAGAGATCAAAGCCGTCATTTGAGATGTCAGCCACGGGAAGCCCGATGTACTAGTATCCGAGATTAGTTGGGCAGTCAGTGGGTCGATAGGCAGGGATAGAAGCAAACCTGGTTCACGCTTCGAGACTTGTCACGACCATCGTTATAGATGTTGACCTGGTTACATTGTGCTAGTATTCGAGACGAGCTTTCCCTGAGCAGACTGCATCCCTTAGAACTCCGGGACACCACTCTGTCAGGCGTTTGCTGGGACATACGTATTATGTCCGCGTATTGCTGCGCAGCAGTGGGTAAGGAGGTGTGTACGGTACACTAGAAATGTTGAGCCGAGGTACAGACATGTGTGGTAGAAAGTTTACTCAAGCACGGTCACTCGTCAACGTTTACACGTACTGCGGGTAGTTAGCGCAACCCTTGAGTGCCCTCAGTACATGGCATTTCGATGCCCGGTATTTACCCGCTTGGCTAACTGAGTGAGGACGGATTCGTAGTGGCAGTGGTTGACCGTATGCTGGTCAGCGATCTCGGTTTCGGCCGGGGTTTCGGTAGATGAACATGCATTGTCATAGTTTCGGTCGGTACCCGGACAGTCACAGAAAGTAGATTGGGTGTCAAGGTAGGTCATGAAAGGCGCTGTGATCATATTTGATGAATTGTCAATATGTGGAAAGTTGTCAAAAACATACAAAGTTAGGTTGTATTTTAAATGACAAGTAAACAGTAACGGTGGGTAGAGGGATTTCGTTTGCGCAGTGACTAACGTCATATAACAGATTCTTTGTGTTTTAAAGTGTGGAAATTGCTGTTGCTGGGATAGAAGGTTTGGCAGATCCTAGTGGTTCAACGTACATCATTACTTCCGCAATATTATTAACATTCAAGAACTGATAATATACCATACCGCAATGTTGCGTACGCCTCTGATTTATTGTGTCATTTAACTTAAATAAGGTTAACAATTTAATGTCAATATGATAGATGTAAAAATGTTACCAATACGAAACTTGAAAATTACTAGATTCTAGCCTTAGTTCCGACTTTCACCGCGTCCCAATCTACTTTCTGTTACAGTGGCCACTGTACTTTCTGTAACCTGTACAGCAACTGCTACGCGTTTTGTTTCCAGTGGCGTCCAGAACGTGCTAGCAGATTTTGCCATTCACATGCGAGGGGAGGAGAGATGATATGCTTTATTGCTCGCTGTATGCTAGTTGTAAAAGGTAGACCAATATGTGTCAAAGGGCTTCTGTAAACAAAACAGTTTTAATGACGAACGATTCGTTGTTGGAAATTGTTCCAGGCTACGGTGTTCTTGTGCCCTGGAAAGCTGATTTGCGTGTGAATATTTACGCCCGGCACTTCAGATTGGACCGACGTAAATTCTAGCCGAATATTCTGGTGCTATGTGAGTAAGTTACGAACCAGCGGTTAGCCTGGCCGAAGTCTGTTGGAATCGCCAATCCGGGCGAAATATGCTGTCACTTCCTCGGACTACAGTTCGCCGGTAACGTCGAGAGCACGTGGTGTGCTGAACCTTTGTCTGCAAGCCGGCTTGAGTGACGTGCATTACTCAGGTTGCTTTCTGCTACAGTATGAGTGGCCGCAGTCTTTTGGGGAGTCAAGTGCGTACAGCTTATTAGAGTTAGGTTTTAGAAATGATATTTAGCCAGTCGCTGGAAAATTAGGAGTAAAGGCTAATGATCTAAATCTAGAAAGTTCTACTTCTTTGGGTAAAGCTGGAGTCAGAACTTCTCTTATTTGGCGAGAGATTGTTTCGCATGAATGTCGCCTTCAGGTGTCCTGTCTCGCTGGATGAGGCTAAGCTGATTTGCTTCGCCGAATGGAACTGCACTCACAAGTGCTCTAGATGAAGCTCGATGGGCTTCAAGCCTTCATGGGTTTAGAGCTGGTTGCTTTTCGGGCAAATATGGACCCAAGACTTGAATGGGCCGAGCAT
>OW679198.1:112299456-112391771 GCA_940337035.1 Agriotes lineatus
AGGGTATTTTTAGGAGTCAAATTTTCAACATTTTGTAGAATTTTTTCAAGCGAAGTACTCCCAAAACGATTTAATTTCATTTTCAGCAAAGCCAAAGTGAAGAATTTTACACTTCATAAACAATTTGTTCGATGTTCGTAGATAGCTAATTAAGTACATTTTTGAGAAGTTTATAATGCTCACGGCCTACTGAATTGTACGACAAACGTCACTTTGACTCGAAATAGTCCTTTTCTGTACTTCCTCCAAGTTTTGATTTTATTTTCTGTATCAGTTATTGTTTTTGATAAATATTAGGGGTCGTACCTGCTTTTATTGTAAATTAAGTGGAATTTCTTTTTCTAGATCTTCAGTTTCTACATATCTTAATATTTTAGTATAGGCATGCTTGTTTTATTTTTCTTCTAATGTATTTGTTGCTTTTATTTTCTTTATATGTTGTTTGATCACCCTTCTTGCTTCCATTAAATTGAGAATTTTAACTTTTATCAATCTCTTATTTTTCTTTCATTTTCTTGTTTTAAGCTATTGTCTAATAACTTGTTTATGGCCGTAACTTGTTCTCATTCTTGTTCTATTGTGTAATGCTGTATATTTAATTTCCAATTTAACTACTATTGCACTGTCGATTGAATGTTATCCCTTAACTTGTGTGAGTCTATTCAGGTCGTTCGGTTTTTGATTTTAGTTCATTTTTTTGTAAATGAACTTTTACTCTAATTTTAAAAAACCTGATCCGACAATATATTAGCTCTTACATATGTAAAAATTTCTGAATTTTTAATAATCAATTTGATTTAGCATGTAAACATCAGCTTTCACTATTAGCAGGCTGATGTATAAAACGTCATAGTCGAACAAGCTAGTGCTAAAAGGCCTACTTTTAGTAGTGGTCGTAAAAAATAGTATATTGTTTAGCGAGTGACGAAAGTAGCATTTTCTGCAAACGAGAGAACAGTTTATCAAACGAGGCGTAGCCGAGTTTGATAATGTTCTCAAGTTGCAGAAAATGCTGTTCGACGAGTAAAACACTATACTTTTTCTATAACCATGGTTTACTACATAGGTGTATAAAAAGTTTGAGAAAGTTCAATTATCTTTAAAGTGATCTTGGCGAAATCGGGGATTTAGGGATATACCCCTTTTTTAATGCAGATAAAGTAACCAGTGAGAAAAGCTAATTGGCATACCATGCCTGTGTTGGTATCGCGCAATTGACAACTCTGACTAATATTGCGCATAGCAGCTAAAACACTACCGAAAGAGAGCAAGGCTACTTGATGAGACGTCCTGCCAATTTCGTGATCATTTTTATAACTGTATTTTGCATTTATTACGTTATTCAAAGTCAATTTACACGTTTTTTGTGCTAAATCATGTTTTTCCATTGTGCTTTGTAAAATTAAATTACCATTGGATATGGAAGAATGCATTTAATATCTGAAATTGCAACAACTTACTTTCGTCACTAGAGACGACAGTTAACGTTACGGGATATTCTTTCACTGGTCCCGGAAGCGTAAAGACAGAACACACCATTTTACAGCGCTCTAATGTGTTCAGTCGTGGTGTGTTTTGGCTTCAATTTTGAATGCAATTTTATAGGACAATACACACCTCGTTGTAGCACTACAATGCGTTTTACCTGATTGAAGAAAATGTAATGGTGAGGCACTAACACCCCATGAAGGAGCTTGGCCTGCAAGGCGGAAGGTTAGAGCTTCCGTATCCTCGCTCTCACACCCGGCTGTCGCGTGTCAAATTCATGACACGTGGTGATGTGGCGAGCACCACGCATTAGACAACCGCATTATTACCCCTTGTTCTTTCGAACGCAGGTTCCCAATTATTTAAAGCGACTGGGTAGGCCGCCCGCCAGGCATCGATCTGGGATTTGAACTCCAGACTTTCGCGCCGCAGTCCGATGCTCTAACCATGAGAGCCACGCTGGCGCTGAAGAAAATGTAAATTTAGTAAAAATACCTCCAGTAGTTTAGTGATATAGAGTGCATCTATAAATAATATATTTGGTGGTTTCTTAAATTATTTTAATTTTTGAATCCCGTTTGTCGCCAAATTCTGGAATAAAATTTATGTTTATTTTAGCTTTTAGATATAAACATGTATGGGTTATTTCTACCTTTCTCTTCATAAACCTCTTACCCTCCACAAACCCAACGATAGGAATTCAAATGTTTAATGAAATATTTTATTGAAACTTTGGAGATATAAGGGTTCTTTTCATACATTTATTTATTTATTTTTATTTATTTTATTTTATGTGTAGAAAAATTCAGTAAATTAATAATGATAAACTGACGAAGAAGTAGTCTTGTGTGTGGCCAAGTCATAAGCAAATTAATTAGAAATTTCTAAATTAACTAAACCAGAAAATCAACTATTCACTGTATTATAGAAAGAATAAGGTACTAATAAGAAGTCGCATCCAATAAATGTATACATACTGTAGTAATCCATAGGCTTACTTTTTATCGATTGTTTAATTTTGTTTAAATGTGCACGTTATTATGAGGTAGACTTTGATCTTTTTGGCATAACAAACGAAAGTGTTTCCTTACTTCTGGTTTTAAATCTGTGAGCAAATCTCGGAAATGAATATCGGTATTTATAAGAACAAATAGCTAATGAAAATACATATACTTGCCTCACAGATAATACCCCAGCTTCCGAAAATAACGTTATTGTGGAGATTTTCAAAAGCAACAAATATCAACTCGCAGAATTACGGATTGTATCAAAGCAAAATAATAGCTATTTGTGCAACAAGTGCTAGAAGTGGCCGTTTATGCACGATACATGAAAATCATGAAACGAAGCCGAACATAACATGTCTCATGCATAAACCACTTTTAGCACGAGTTTGCACACAATATTTTTTCTACGGCCTTAAATTATGGACTATCACAGCCATTTAATTTACCACCTTTAGTATAAGTTCGACATAGTTATATACTTCAAATATAATGGCTGTATTATCTGCAGGTAAGGTGATTTGAGCTTCGATATTTAATTTCAGCAAAACATATATGAGAAACAAAATTGGGCCCAAAACTGTACTTTGAGATAGGTACTCCTACTTTGTAATGTAATTTATTGTACAGAGTACTGTAGCAAATTGTGTCCAAAGTCTTTGCTAGATCCAAGACTACAGTTAAAGTTTTTTAATTGTTCTCTAACTTATTATATAAATTATCTATAAGTTTCTAAGTTGCTTCATTAGTTCCCATATTATTACGAAATCGAAAATCCATATTGATTAAAAGATAATATTTCAAATGTGTTGAGGAAATTCATCAGCCTAACGTTAATAAATCTTTCAATTATTTTGCTTATACTATTCGTTACTTAATGAAATAGGTCTATAATTATTTACACTTGTTTTGTCTCCTGATTTATGTATTGGTATAATTATACTACTTTTGAATACATTCGGGTAATTCTCATTCGTAAAACATAAATTAGTGATATGAGTAATCGGTTTTAAAATAATAAAGATAAGCTTTTTATTCAATCATTGGTTATACCATCAAATCCTGCTGAATAACTGTTTTTTCTCGAAAAAATTATTTATATAATTAGGTTTAATAACTTTATCGCTAATTACATTATCCTCTTCATCAACAAGGAAATCAATTTCGGATTTCCTAGGTTTCAAATTAGTTACCTATTTCATTCATTATTTTCCACGTTTTCTTAATATTGCCGTGTACATATTCAAATTAAAAAAAAAGTATAGCTAGAACGTTTTATTAATACGTGTGACGTTTAGTGTCAGGATTAAAAATAAATTTTGCACATTTTTCTATAGAAATGTAAGAAACTACTAAACCATCAACAATAATAATGAAAATATGCGTAGGTACATACATTATTTAAAAATTAACACAATAATAAGTCAGTGACTTGTTCCATGGGATTTTGCATTGGGACGATTGAGCATCACATTTTCTGAGAGGCATCTTTTTCTTTTACGATTTCTTGATTGTCCTAATTCATTATTGGATGGTCTACCTGCTTGTATACGTTGCCGACCATCAGTTAAACCTGGTCTTGCCTTTCTACGAGAAACAGAAGTTGGCTGCACTCCTATTTTTCTCGAAAGCTTCGTTTTAGCTTTTGCAAAAAAGTGTTCAACTTGAGCAGGTGTCGTAATATTCTCTAAATATTTGTTAAATTTTATAACAATGTCAGTTATAGTGGCTGATTTGTGAGCTGCTACTATATCAGTTATATTTGAAAAATTCTTTGAAAGGTTGGCAACAGCTACTTCGTGGTCTCCATCGTTTTTCTCGTTCTCCTCATTAGAATCTTGTATTGAGTCGTGCACATCCCCTAACTCAAAAGATCTTTTTTCAAATATTTCTGTGCTTACAGTGTAAGATTTATTAGGTGTTTGTGTATCATCCATGTTCTTGTAAAAAATCGCTGGTACACTTTCGCCTAAAGCAATTCTTGTAAAATCAACTTTATCATCAGTGGTGAGACGAGGTGCAGTTTTCACGTACATTTTGAACTTTTCTTGTACTGCACATATATGTTTACAAAATCGCCCACTTTGTCCAAAGGGACAATCGCACATTTCAATGTCAGTAAACACGGTATGCAACATTTTACTGTCAGACTTTGAGGTTACATGATAGCATGATTCGTCTATGTGGGATACCAACATATCTTTTGCCTTACGTACAAATTTCATGTATACTACTTCCTGTTCACTACGGCGCCGGCGGGAGCTTGAAAATTCAAGTAAACGGCGCTTGTGATAATTTTCAAAAGTGTCAGTTATAAACTCAATTAAAGCACATGCATGAAAAACACAACAACGTTGCAAAACTACATCTTTAAAAATCCTTATCGATGCCTCTGCATAGTTGTTAGTATTATTTCCACGGGTTATTATTTTCGTACGGTAACATAAATACCATTCTTTACGTCGGCTCCATAAATTTTCTAGATGGCGTTTTAAATTTCTATATTGGGCTTTCTCTAAATATTTTATCAAACTTAAAAATAACTCTTCGCAATCTTCTACAGTTTTAGCGTACATCAATTCTTGAAATTGAAGCATTATTGCTTTTCTATTTTTGTGAATATTGTGTTTGGAATCCCACAACCACCGCCAAAATGCTTAACACATGTGAAAAGTGCAAAGCAAATGAACAGATGATGGAAACACTGACCTTAGGCTTAGCGCACTTCTTTCAGCTTGGCTATCATCTGTTAAAAATACTCGTGGAAAATCTTCATCTGATAGTCCATTTTTAAGAAATATATCTTTAACAGTAGCAAATGCAAGTGTATAATTCCCTTCCGTTTGTGCCGTGTGTAGTACTACAGCTAAAGGAATTGCTACTCTTTTACTCGCAGTAAATAAGAAGGTAATACACGTGTTGGTTTGATCACACGAACCACTTGAATCAACAAATGCTACTTCCTTTGCAAAGAAGCGCCTTGCCACCCTCTTCATGATTGGTGTAACAACAGTAATTATAAGAGGATTTTCTTGAACATGAATGTCTATACGTTTACTAGAAAATTCTGCTTGCTTTTCTATAATAACTGATACTACACTCTTTTCGGTTCTGCCCCATAATTTTCTTGCTTAAAATATTAATGATTGGTATGTAAACGTTTGCAATATAGACTAAAAACATGTAAATAATTACCTCCACTTGTCATATAAATACTTGACTTGCCTTTCTCGAGGATTCTTTTGTGCATCTGCAAGAATGAATGGAATATTTTTTTCGTCCAATTCTGATTGCATAAGACAAATTTCGTGATATATTCTTGCAGCACTAGGAGTCATTCCATCCTTAAAATATTTTATGTAGTACGCTTCGGTACTCTTATCCATGCGCAAGTAGCTAAAAGCTTCGGCAACTTCGACGTTGTGACTATATTTAAAGTTAATCTATATAAAAGCAAGATTGTCAATATTAAAATTTACTGTAATAAATGTAAGACAACGTACCGTTATAAGTGTATTAAGACCTTTTTTCAATAGCGGGTAATTTTTTACAGTATTGCGATTAGTTTTCTTTACCACCGTCTTCACCCCAGCAGTACAATTTCTATTTCGTTCTCTTGTGTACTTTGCAGTTTCTTTCCGTTTCTGGTAATTACTATGTTGACAGTCTTAACAAATCCGAAACGCGTGCCTTTTCGGAGATGGACAGGTTCGCCTTACAATCCAATTAGTGTGTGTTGCTTTGCCAAATTCAGCAATCCAATTCTTACAAGCTTGTTTTGGACTATCACCCACTAAACTGCACTGTATCGTAACATTAAAATTTTGCTCTAAAGCTGTGCTATCAACATTTATTTTTAAAACTTCTATCTCGCTTTTGTAACAGCAAAGGTTTTTTAACAATGATTGCACCTCCATCATTTTATTTAGCATGTATATGCACTACAATTACGAGAGAAGTGGACTGACAAAAATGTAACGTAAAACGTAACGGTCAGAAGTTTTTCCATCAGCATAATTTGCACTAGATATCGCAGAGTGGGTGGGTGTTGTGTCGTGCTGCAGCACGGTGTGGTTTGCCGAGTTATAATGGGGTATTAATATCCAACAAACCACACCACGATATAGCACTGCCTTTTAAAACATTAAGCTGTAAAATGGTGTGTTCTAGCTTTACGCGTCCCGGAACTGGCGTTTTCGGTTGGGGTAAAATGTGACGAAAGTTGTTCATTTTTAAATGGTTATAGAAAAAGGTTTTTACTATATACTATTATCGAAATTAGTCTTTCGCCTCTTTCATTACGGGTGAGTAACTCATAGTTTTTAGTTTCTTTATTTGATTTTCTGTAGTGTATGTCAATGCTGTACAGATGTTCATAACGATGAGAAAATATGTCTACTTCCTCAACGGTGCCGTAACTTATTGGCGTCTAAACTTGAATGAAATTAATATCAAACAGCTTCTTCAGCTATCTGCAAAAGTACGCCTTAAATGGACTTAGTACAGAAATTGGATCATGTTAACATATCACTCGTTCATCAATGTAACAGACGAGATTATATATCTTGAATCAAAACTTAAATTATTTAACCATGAAAATATGATCTTGATCTCAGCTGGATGATAGCGTTAAAGCTGGGTACTTAAGTGGGTATTCACTCACGCTCACGCACGTTCAAGCTTGTTTTAAACATTCACGTTCACTCATGCTCACGCACACGTTCACTCAAGCTCACGCACACGTTCACTCACGTTCAAGGCGTGAACCTCCACTCACAGCGTAACCCGTGGCTTTTATTTGAATATTCAAATTCAGATTTTTAACCAATAAAGGAATCAAAACAGAACTAAAAAGCTATAACATAAAGTATGTTTTACACGACAAATTTTTTTTTGTCTAGTGATTGTAAGTCCTCTTTCTTTAACGAAAAATCGTATTGAAAGTTCCACTTTTTTTACGCAAAAATCGTGAAAAAAGTACACTTTTTTAAATTATTTTATCAAAATGTCAATTTGACAGTGGTCAATTCAGAAGTCCTTTTCGACTAAATTTCTGCCAAGAGATTACTATGCAAAAAAATTACGTGTACAGCACGTTTTGAAAGTCCTTTTTGTCATTAAGTTGCTTAATTAACTCGGGCATCGCCCACGTTATAAAACTGCAAATTCATGAAAAAAAGTATGACTTTCAAAGCTAGTTGTACAAATTACTAATATGATGTATTTTGTAAGCAGAATAATAATATAAAAAAAATAGAAAATTAAAAGTTACCTTTGATTATTACCCTTATTTCAATATGACATTTCAGTCACTTAGAAACTGAACACGATGCACTCTTTTTCAAAAATATTTTATACGCCTCTGCTATATTCCCTAATTTACATAACTTTTCTAATACATTTCTAATGTACATTTGATTTTTCATAAAGAATTACTATTAAAAATTTTGATTGGATTAGTAGTATTCCTGCAATTTCGTATTTAGAGTGAAAACGTACACCCCGCTGGAAATGTTCACGTTTACGGCCCGATTTTTAAGTATTACTCACGTTTTCGGCAGGACCGGCCGTGACCCAGCGTGATCCTATTGTTTTCACTTCACGAGCCCGTCCTTAGATAATAATAATAAATGCCTTTATTCTTCGTGTATGTACATATAGAAAAATATATTAATGCAAGTATTAATATGGGACGGAGTTCAGTACGTTTACTGCTCTTCCACTCAACCCCACGGTTTAATCTAAAATAAAATAATATTTAAAAAAGAAAAATATATATAGCGGAGAGACGCGTTTTATCAAAAAATTCTTAAGAAGCAAATAGACGGTGATTACTATAATATGGTAAGTATGGGTTTCTAATTGTTATCTTATCAGTATTTAATATAATTTGAATTTTGTTTTTCAAAAAAGATGGAGAACATGGCTGATTTAAATTTTAACTCGGTTAAGTGTGTGAATTTAGTTGATATACCGTTAATATAAGAAGGTAGAACATATAAGACGGATCTCTTAAACATGCTTGTGCGATGCGGGGGGAGTGAGATTAATCCTTTGAATCTTAAATTTAGGTGATGCACATCGGTTCTAAATGTAATTTTTTGATATAAATAATTTGGAGATTTTGTCGTTAGTAAGTTATAGAACATAGTAACTGCATGCAGGTATTGTCTGTTAAACATGTTAAGCCATTTTGCAGCTCGAAATTTGATGTGTTGTTCGTGGAACACCATATATCAAACGCAGAGACGAATTTTGTATATGTTGTATTCGTCTAATATCATTACTGTCAATACAGGGTCCGTATAATATGTCACAGTAATTAAAATGTGAGAAGACTAGTGTTTCGCAAAGCATTTTCTTGGTTTTCATGTTTAAAACTTCATGATTTTGATGTGATCTAAATCTTAAATTATAGTCCATTGTAACTCCTAAATGGTGAAAAGGAGATATATATTTGAGTATTGTCTGCAAAGAAATTAGAGGTACTATAACTTAATTCTGAGTAAAAACATGTATAAATTGCAAAAAGTGTAGGACTGAGAATGGATCCTTGAGGTACTCCTATATCTATTGGCAAGTAATTGGATTGCTGATTTTGACAAACAACTGCTTGTTTTCTCCTCGTTAAATAATTTTTGAAAAATGTCAAAGATTTATCCGTTAAACCACAATAGTGTAACTGCGATAGTAATATTTCATGCTCAACCATATCGAAGGCCTTCGAAAAATCAAGAAGTATGAAAATTGTTGCGAATTTCTGGTCTAAACCATGGAATATATCGTCCGTTATTTTTAATAAAACACTCGTACAGCTGTATCCAGCTCGTAAACTTGACTGCATATCCGGTAACAATTTGTTGTTATTCAGAAGAGTCTTTAATTGTGTATCAATTATTATTTCTAGTACTTTTGATAAAGTTGGAAGTATTGCAATTGGCCTGAGATCTTCTTTGGGATTTGAAATTTTATAATATGAGCGATTTTCTAGCTGTTTGGATATTCACATTTTTCTATACAAAAGTTAACGATATGGGTGATAAAAGGTAAAAGAAAAGGTATACAGAGCGCAAGCATGTACAAGGTGATTCCATCATGACCAGCAGCGTTAGATTTAATACCTTTGATAACACGTAAAACATCTGATTCAGAGACATAATTAAAATTCAAAAACTGCTGTGTTTTTCGATTATCATTATAATGCTGTTTCAGATCGTTATTTGCTGCGTTAATTTTTGGAATTGCTTTTATAAAGGCATTATTTATTTGGTTAACATCTGATAAATTTTGAGGTAAGTTCACTGAATTGTTTTTAGTATTTATAATGTTATTAGATTTTAAGTGCTTCCATAATAATTTTATTTGGTTATTATCGATTAAGTTGTCAAAACACTTTTTCTTTTTTTTCGACACATGTTAGTTACCTAGTTACGTATTTGTTTATACTGTTTTCTATTCAGATCTGATTTATTGTTTTTGAAAATCTTATATGCTTCTGCTGTCATTTTCATAAGAAATTTTATGTCATCTGTGATCCAGGGAGCAGCAGGTTTCGAGATGCGAATAGTTTTGACGGTTGCGTGTAGCCTCAAAATGCTCATCATTAACATTTTTAAAAGAACGGCAAGTTTTAAAAAATTGTGCAGATTTATGATGTTTCACGAGAAGCCTACAGTAAATCATTTCATGATCAGAAAAATTGTGAGATAGGATTACACCTGCCTCGGATAGTTTAACAGATTTACTGGAGAAAATTAAATCAATTATTGCGTCGTTTCTTGTTGGCTCATTAATGTTTTGTGAAAGTTCGAAATTATTACAGTGCGATATCAGCTCAGAAGTAGCTCTTTCAGTAACTGAATTATAATTAATAGTAAAATCTCATACTAAGATAATATTTTCAGATAAGCAATTCATATCCAGCATAGAGATGTGAAGATCATTTATAAATTCTTGGTAATTTTTACGATGTGGGTTATAAACTGTACCAATAATATATATTTTAATTTTTTATATTCACTTTCAACCATAATTGTTCAATAATTAACTCGGAAATAATAATTTCATATTTTATAATGGTTTTAACATAAATTCCTACTCCACCCGCATGCGAAATTCTGTCTTGCCGAATGAAGATAGAATTAGTAATTTGGATTTCTTCATTAGAAATATGTGGTTTCAGCCATGTTTTCATAATAGCTATTATATCTGGATTATTACAAACTATAAAGTCTTTTAATTTAGTTAATTTATTTATTAATGATCTTATATTTATTTATTTTTTTATTTTATTTTTATTCCTTACTCCGCCAACAGCCGTTAGGCCAATTATAGGCGTCACCAGGCCCGGATTAAGAGGGGGGCCCAAAGGGCCCGGGCCCTGGGCCACCCACGAAGAGTGGGCCTCCCACCAATACAAGGGTAAATATCACAAAACAGGAAAAATACATGCCTCTTTGCTGTGAACTGCTTATAATGATAGGGAACATTTAACAAAAATTTCCATACATTATGTCTTACTTCTCTAGCTTGATATGAAATGTAATAGTCAAGCTTTATATTTTAAATTAGTTAAGATTATTGAAAATCATAAAAAAAGTTATTGTACTTGTGAACTAGCCCGTTCTTCCAACAACATAGTAATGCACATTAAATGTAGTTACAATGGCTGATAATTTACTAATTTACACCAGTTATAATTATTCACAATTAAATGTTTAGTATGTTTTTACTTGAAAAACACAAATTGCATTATGTTAAAAGTCAGATATACTGCGTGAATTGGACTTTAGTGACATCATCAGCGATTTTGCAGCACGAAAATCAAGGAAAGTGCCTGTAATGGTTATAACATTATTTATTCGCTGATTTGTAATATATTTATGTGTTATTTGTGTTATGTTATACTATACTTTTAAATGAAAAAAATCTGTAAAAGACTTTACGCAGAACTTCCCTCGTCGACATTGTGACAATAATAAATTTTAAAAATCAAATTAAGTTAGGAGTAAAAATATCTTCACGTTTCTAATAAATTAAATACATTTTCAAATAAAAAAAAATTATCCCGCTCGGGTTTGAACCCGCCGCATCTGCAGAGCGCCCCAACATAGTTACCCTATCTACATCCATAAAGCCATCTACGCTACCAAGTCGCTTTCAAATAACTCCGGCGCGCGCTGCTCTTAAAGGAAACGCTGTTATTGTTGAAATGTTTTTACTCTTTTGTGACATTATCCTCTATCGGTTGTGACTTATTTTCGGCAAATATAAAGCCTGACCTATGTGAAAGTTATTATTTTCTTTTATTTCAAAATCAACACAAAAACTAAACAAAATTTTATTTTTTTAAGGTGCTCACCTTGTACATATTTGTATGAAATTGTACCGGTTTCATGCGAGGTAAATATATAATATGTATGCAAAATATCGTCTTCCTCCGACAAATGGTTTTTGAGCTATACTGCCAACAGACAGACAGACAGAGAAACGGACGGACAGACAGACAGACAGACTGACTGAACTGAAGGAATTGAGAAAACCTCTTTTTCGTCATCTAGGGACCCTGAAACGTGAAGATCTGAAGAAATCTCTTTCAGACGAGGGAAGTAAAAATTGAATAATTTTAACTGAATTTCTCTGCGTAAATAAATTTTGTAAATAAACTTGTGTTCGTTTCATTTCGTGTTTTTGCATTACATATTGCAACACCTTGAAACAATGGGTCTCCCACCAAAATGGGCCCCGGGCCACCCACATCTTAAATCCGGCCCTGGGCATCACTGTACATTTTATAGGGACTTCCAACCCCACTAACGACTATCATGATCTTATTATGATATCCGGGACCAACTTTTTTCCGTGATAGCCGTACCACGAGGTGCCGGGAAAAGCAGCCGTGGAACTCCCATCCAAGTTCTGACCAGAGAGTACTATCAGAAATTCTCGTGTTGGATTTCTAATATTTCGCGGCATATGGGTGTTTTACACTGATTACAGAAATATTATGGTCCAGAGGTTATGAGAAAAAGCAGTGCATTAAATATTACTAAATATAAGTTAGTTATATAAGATAAATAATTATATAGAATAAATAGAAATATTAAATTTAATACAAGGTCCGGCAGAATGAAGTATCCATTTTTAAAGTTAATTCATTTCATAATATAATGAGATATACATTGAAATCAGGTCGCCATGCTTTCGCAATAAATGGAAATTTAAGATAGTTGTCCATGTGTTTGCGAGAAATGTCAGTTTAGCTGTGAATATAGAGCACTGGTCAAATATTCGGTTGAAGCTTATTTTAAAAATAACAATTCTGTTGTAACCACCCAGCGTTTATTTCGTCGTCACTTTCATTTAAATCCACGAGATCCAGTTCCTAGTCGAATAACAAAAAGTGGGTACACAAATTTCGCAGTACTACCTCATGTGCCAAAGAAAAACCTAAAGGAAGAACTCGTTCTGTACGCACACTTAAAAAAAACTTTCGTGCTAGGCTTCAAGAGTGCCAGCAGTGAGAAAAAGGTCACTTGACTGATGTGATATTTAAAAAATAACATTTCCGTGTTTTCTTAAGAACTTTTTGTTTGATTTTTGAATAAAAATTTAGCCATTAACAAAAACAACTCAATTTAAAATGGATACCTCATTCTGCCGGACCTTGTACATTATTTATGTATATAAGTAAAAACCAACTCGAAATCTATATGCATGTACTGGAAACTTAACGAATATACTTTCTTTTTATATTAATAAACTTAATCTTTTCTTTTATAGCATATATCATAATAGTAATGATCAGAGAATCATCAGAAAACGGACCCGGGCCCCTCATTGTAAGATACATGACTTATCTCAGCAATATAATTTTATAATTAGGTGCATATGTTTTGATACCGTAGTAGTAGACAATAAATTCGCCTACCGAGATTATATATTGAAAATTACTACATTTCATTCATATCCACAAAGAGAGGATCAAATCCGCTCACCGATAACATACTGTTAGCTAAATTAACAGTGATAAATTAAATCTTACATTCAGAACTAAAAAAATAAATGTAAATTACAGTACTTGATTTAATCCAGCAAAACATTGAGTAGCAAGGCGTGGCAGTCTACCGATAGCTATAATGCCTAAAAACGACGAGATTTAAATTACTTCTAAGTTACACAAGTGCCTACTAATATAGAAAACTCAAAGAATCAATATAATACAACGTTAAACTATGTAATTTCTACTAACTGGCGAAATTAATAATAATAATCATCCAAAGACTTCCATCTAACACAAGTAACTTAAGACCCGCTCTAAAAATAAATGTGTGTTCGCAATGTTCACAATCGAGAAATAATACCTGCAGACATAGCTTCCGTTGTAAACCTTATAACCACAGTTTTGCCTGCCCGTTAAGCACGAATTTTCGTACCGAAAACTCCAGGCGATGTAGTCGTGAAAAGCTACTTAGTAAAGGTCCAGTGACTCCTGGATGGGCGCAAGGAGTCCGAGGTTAAGCAAGCAATACATTTCGGATTCGCGAAATTCGCTTTTCCTTGTTATCCTAATGACTGAACGTCAAACGATCCGAGTATTTCATTTAGAGGCTTTTGCGGATGACAGGAGGATCGCTGAGCCAAGACGATAAAAAAGGTTCCAACAGCTCCGATCTTTTTACTAGAAACTATTATTGTTCTAACCACCTTTATTTGAAGACTTTGGTGTTATGTCAACTCCGTGAACTGTTATAGGAAATAGTTATGCATATTTTCATTGATTTGTCAAAATAATGAAATTGATAATGTTGAAAATTAGAGTTGTTTGACTTTTTTATACCTTAATATCAATTTGTTAATATGCAAAATATATATTTTAAAATTCAGTTTGTAAAATATACAGGAACGTTTTGACTATCAAAATACCACATTCATTCAAATATGTCTAAAAAAAACTGATTAACACTATACAGGGTGTTAATTAAGTACATAGACAAACTTTAAGGGGTGATTCCTTGATCAATTCTAAGACAAAAAGTCCATACAAACATGGCACCTAAACGGCTTCGTTTTCAAGATACAGCATTTTGAAGTTTAAACAAAAATTTATTGGTGTAGGTTAGTATTTCATAAAGTGACAATGTTTGGTCAAATAGTTATTAAGGTACCAAGGGCATTATGAGTAAAATAAGAGCCCAAGATTGTTAGTGTACTAACCGAGGGCCTCTGGCCCGAGGTGTGTACAACAATCGCGGGCTCTTAGCTCATAATGCCCGTGGTGCCTTCAAGGTTTTATGTCCTACCAATTTTCTTACCTAATTCATATTCATAATTCAATTCATATAATTACTATGATATAGTAGTTAAGATTGATCTAGTTAGCTGATCTAATTTAGATTTGTGACATTAGCTGAGCTGTCATTAATTTTCATTGTGACAGTGGTGCATAATTTTTGAAATAAAAGTTGTATCCATGGAAACAAATACTGTTAATTTTTCATAATAACCCTAGTGTTCTTATGAAGAAAATAATTGCCCTGGAGCGTTATTTTGTATCTAAGATACCTTAAAATAGAGTCATTAATTTCAATTAATGTACTGGTAGGACATAAATAAATTTAATTTATCTTACAGTAGCGCATATTACCATACATTATACAACTGTTTTCAGTTACTAAAATGAAGTTTTATTCACAAGTGAGTTTTCATTATTTATATTGCTGCATTGTTGGTAGCACTGTCAAGCAATGTCAAATTCGTAATTTTCAGGTTAAGTTTTGCGTCAGTCTGTGTCAAATAACAAACAAAACCTAACCTACGAACCTCGAATTTGACATAGACTGACAATACACTTCAGTACTGCCAATACACTTCAATACTGTCAAACGTATATCACAAATCATAGGCGACTAATTATAAATTTATTTCGCGACATATTCTGACTGCGCAAACTATTTAGGTACAAGAATTGCTACTGTAAGATAAAACGTCGTATATCACACGTGAGCGAAATGCCATTATAAGCTCGTGATAAATTGTATCGCTCGTGCTGGGGCACTCGCGATTCAAAATTCTCACTCGCAAATAATGATGCATTTCTCTCACTTATAATATAATCTACTATTATTTCCACCAGCGTGCATCGAGGCCACCTCAGTTACTTTATTTTAGATAAATCTAGTACGCCACTGTTTTTTAGCCAATATAACAAGTTGTTTAGCTTCGTCCATTGAAACTGTACAGAAGATGTATCTTTTATTTTTTTGATAAAATAAACGTTTTTCGAGAAAAACGGAAAAATCTGTAACAGCAATTTCGTTCACTGGACGTTAATGGGACATAAATACCTCCGTTTTCAAAATACAGTTAAAAGAAGTTTTTTAAAAATATCTAATAAAAAACAATCTTACAATAGCTACAAAATTTTTGACTAAAAACAGTGGCTTACCAGATCTTTCTAAAGGAAGGTAACTGAGGTGGCCCCGATGCACGCCACTGGTGGAAATAAATAAATTTATTTTGACCAAACAATGCCACTTCATAAAATACTAAGCTACACCAAGTTTTATTAGAATACCTCTAGGCGTTTTTCAGATTCTTGAAAAAAATAAATTTTTGTTTAAACTTCAACATCCTGTATCTTGAAAACGAAGCCGAAGCTGTTTGTATGGACTTTTTATCTTAAAATTGATCAAGGAATCGCCCCTTAAAGTTTGTCTACGTACTTAATTAACACCCTGTATAACTGTTGGTGTAACTAAAGTTAGGTATGATATACTATATCGAAGACTTTCAGGTGAGGACTACGATTTGAGTAGATAAATTTAACCGACCTTGCTTTAAGAAAGCGTGGCTTCTGGAGAAAGTCAATAAACAAAGTCTCCCATACGTTTTGTTAATGCCGTATTACAAAAGGAAATTTTACTTCGCACAGTTGGCAAAAAATGTTTTGCATTAAACCGCAGAAAAATAGTCAAAACCTCATACACAATGTTTGTATCTCATTTATTAATTTCGATGTCTGTCGTTCAGATTTTGTATTACGCTATAGTGTGAGCCTTTCACCTCGAGTCCTTAAAGTGACAGTCGCCAATTGTTCTCGGGTTCTTTTTGGTTCCGTTTTGATGCCGTGATGGAGTCAGCTTGAGCATTTTGTGCCCAGCAGATATGTATGAGCGTGCAGATGGTTATTGCGTAGTATTGACCCTCGCCACTGTCGGCGGATCGTTGTATTCCTGTCCTATTAATTAGGGCATTCTGTCCCACGCCATATCGACGGATCCAACGCTGGCTGATCTATTTTTGCAGGTGCGCAAAATCATTTTGGGCGGCAAGTGTGAAGCTCCATTCCGGCCCCTTGCAATTAGTCGTGGAGGCATCCAAGGCATGAGCTTGACCCTAGATACTCGCGCTGAGAACACCTGTCAGCCGCGGTCTGCTTCAACACCTGCTACATGAATTCCTATTTATAGTCCTCTGTGCCAGCCGCTCGGAGCGACGTAACGCTGATTGGTCGTTCAAGTGCACAGTTCCCGTGGGGCGTGGTCGCATGACGCACAGTGGTTGTAATGCTTTAAATCGTGTATATTAGGAGTCCACGTTTTACTACGCGTCGCTCCGCGCCTGACACAAAAGACTATTAATAGCTCCACACCGACCTCCAGTTCTTAGTGCGACTTTCACTCTGATGAAGCAATTTGCAGGGTCTTGCTAAACGTTAGTGAATATCGGTGCACAAACAGCAACAAAGCCAAATCTGACAAAGTATTCTCGTTCTCAATGTACTCAAACCACACGAGCCACCAAAGAGCATGGCCATAGCGTGGATCTTTGCTCGAGGCAGATTAAGCCAGAGAATGCTGGGTGTGTATCTACAAAGACTACGCGGTCTAAGCCGACATTCTATGTTAACAAGAATATCTTGTTTTATTGTTTGCACATATACGTGTTTGTCTCTCTGTTCTATTTGCATTTCTTCAATTATTTATTGAGACATGTTATTATTCTTTTCGGTTACATATTCGGCTGCCAGCTATAAAGCGCGTTTAGCACGGAAAGCTGGCGGTTTCAGATTTTGTTTGGGCACACAAATTCGGTTTTGTTGGAAGTTGCACGTTTTTGTTCTTCCGGGTGTCGCTTTACCTCGTGATTTGAGAGGTTAGCCTCGTGGTTTCCGAGGTATTCGATTTTTTTAAGTCATAGGATGAAACTGGTGGACATTCTGCCGAACAATTCGTTGAGGTTGATGTACTGATAGCAAATTCTGGGCGCTTGTTTAAATAAGGTTGTCTAATTTTTGGTGCCTTTATCGAAAGGATTTGTTAACGTTTGAAGCTGAAACCACATGTTATGTGGGTTTTGTTAGTTACAGCTCCTAACATTTCGAAATAAGCAGAGTTTTGGTAAAAGAATGTTTTGTTTACGTGATTGAAATTTGAGATGGCTTTTCGCTCTAACCTTTTTGGATTACCTTTTTTGGAACTAGGATTATTGCTGCGGAAATCGTAGTAAAATTATCGTATCTGCCTTTGGAGGTTAATTTGTAGATGTGGAAACTAGTCCAGTTTATTTCTTTTGATCGTATAATTTCAGATTATGTATTTGCATAAAATTCTGTCTTCACCTTTTTAGTCGTTATTGTTTAATCAAGTTTGGTAATTATTTAATAAGTTGATTGCCAAGAGTAATTCTCGTCTTGGAAAATAATTTTATATTATTTTGAAACTAGCTTATGTTTAAACTAAATTAAGTCGCTTATTGATTAACATAATTTTTACACTAGTACCCAAACAATATTAAACTTAACAGTTTTATGTCTGATTACTGTCAGACTGTGCTATAACTTTTAGTTTAGTGTGGGAAAACACATTCACATGCTTGAACGAGATACACCTCTTATAAAGAAACTTGCACTTAATTTAGGGGCAGTGTAAATCATATTCAGTTAATGAAAGCGTTTATTTTATATTGCATTACTACATCAACGTTTTGAGACCCCCAGCAGTAATTACTCCCCAGTATAATTTAATAAGACTAATTACTAATTATGCATGGTTCTGCGATATTTGCCTATTGTGTGTTAGGTAGTAGTACTAGTAGTCCTTCTACCCTTAAATGTTTATAGTTGTTTGTTAAATGCTAGTAATTTCATAGCTCTTTATATTACATCTGTTACTAAAGTCTACTATCTGATATTTGTTGTTCTTTGGGTTTTCTTTAATTTTTGGCTTAGATTGAGTCACTTAGTAGTTTATTATCAAGACGACAGGTATGAACGTGCCAGACACAACAACTTGGTGCCCCTTAATCTATTGCACCACCTATTAATGTAGGTCGGACCCTAGCCGTTCTCCCAAGCTAGCCATCGGCATCTATACCGTTGCAGATGGCCCAAAACCTCGTAATATAATTTTCAATTCCTGTTTGTATAATTTAATTTATAATTGCGTTGAATTTTAGGACGTATTTAAAATGTAAGTGTTCCAACAAAAATTAAATTAACTGTCTTTTAAATGTAAATAAATAATTACACAGTAGCATTTTACGTATTGCAAGATTTTTAATAAACTTACTAATTTTACTTCTAATTTTCACCTTAATAATAGTAGTTTATTACACAAGTAAAGAAAAGGTGTTCATTATCTGTGAGTGATGTGTTTCTGAAATGAGTGCGTAGCGCGAGTTTCAGAAAGGAATCACGAGCAAATAATGCCAACTTTTTTTACGTGTATAATACGTTTTCTCTTATAGGTACGAGGAGCGAATTATAATTTGAATTGCGCGCTAAAAGACAAAAAAATGCAAAGAAGTTGTATACATTAATTAATGCTCTGGAACAAGTCTTAACTTCATTCAGCCGTTAAGTCGTCACAATGCATTTTCGTTCAATTGGCAAGCATAAGTGAAGTGGGAGTGCATGCAAGCGTCGAACAACGCATTAGCAGGGCCGCGCCAAGCCAGTGTGCAATGTGTGCACCGCACACGGGCGGCCAAATTCAGGGGCGGCCAAAAAGGTTTAAAAATTATATACAAATTACAAAAAATAAATAAAAAATGTACAATTTTTTTTACTTTACAAATTTTAGAAGTTCAAAAATTAGTACCTATATAGGTATAAAAAATGTTTATTGTGTAAATGAACACCTGATAATATGGTTACATGGATTATTGTTTATGTAAATTCTCGAAGTTAGTTTTTATTCCGTGGCGGCTAATTATTAAACGAAGCCAACTTGAAGGAACGCTTTCCATGCATCTTTATGTAATGATTACAAAAAAGCCGGATATTTATCAGAAGCAACAAAACGTGACTTTTCAGAAAACTGGCGGCTGGCGGCTTTTATTGACTGTGAAACATATCGTATTTATGAAGTAGGTATTTATATTATTTTTGATCGGGGTGTCGGCGATCTCTTTTGTCGGTAAGTACCTAATTGTTTAAAGCTGATTTTAAGAAATATAGGGCCGGTTGCAGAAAGCAATGTTAAGTCTCGTGTTAGCTAACATCGCGTCAAAGTGAACAAAAACGAATCAAATCTCAAATCTTTATGGTAACTAATACATTAGTAAACAAAATTTGATGCGATTTTGTTCACTTTGACGCGATGTTAGCTAACACGAGACTTAACATTGCTTTCTGCAACCGGCCAATAATATTATATGATGCTTACATTAATGCTGTGGTAATATAGGTACAATAATAATCATTTGGTCATTTAATTTTTGAATTGGCTGCAGAGAAGATCGAGTAGAGAAAATTAATTTTGTTAGTGATTGTGTTTTGAAGAAAGTTGAAGAAAAGTTATAAATATGGTAAGTACCTACATACATATCAATCATATATCAATCAATACACAGATAGTTACCTACATATTCTTAAATTGTATTAAGTAATAAAATTGTTATAATTTTTCTAGAATAGAAAAACGAAAAGGCTGTCGGGTTTTCAGTATCGAAAACAAAGTCTACAAAAAAAAAGAAGAAAAGAAAAAACTGGCCAATACTTTAGAAAAATATTTGAAACCAGAAAATGTGTCAGCGGAAGCATTAGAATCAAGCTCTAGTTCTCCTTTCGGGCCACTTAATGAGCCGTGCGTCCAAGAAGTCGAAATGGAAATTATGAGGGAAGATTCCGAATCTGAGGAAGAGAAGGTGACTTCATCTGACTCGGAGTCTCCAAAACCAGAGAGAAGAGAAGTTGGTGACGCTGAAGAAGCCAGCACGTCATCCTCATCAAGGCTTTCTGAACTAAAGAAATTTGGCTGCCCATCAGATTCACAGCAGTCGCAGAAGGACACAGCAACCTCAGATGATCCTGGAGAGTGGCCTGAGATAATATCAACAACATTAACAAAAATTTTAGTAGAAAGAGGGCCTGTTCAGGTAACGCAATTTAATTTCCCAACTAATGAAAATGGTCGAAGGTTTTCGAAAAAATATTTCTACCGTGCTCTTCCAAATGGAGAAGAAATTAATAGAGCGTGGTTAGTTTATTCAATAAAAAATGATGCAGTTTATTGCTTTTGTTGTAGAATATTTGGCAAAATTAAAAACAATTTTTCGCAAAAGGAAGGTGTTTCTGACTGGCAGCATTTGTCACTATTGATTTCAAGGCACGAAAAAAGTGATACTCACAATGCAAATGTTAAAAATCAGTTAGAACTTATAAAATTGTTATCAAAAGAACAAACTGTAAACCAGACGCAACTACGTTTGTTGAATGCAGAATCAAAGCACTGTCATGCTGTGATTGAGAGAATAATTTTAATAATACAATATTTGTCACGACAGTGTCTTGCTTTACGCGGGCAATCTAATAAATTATTTGAAAGCAATAACGGTAATTTTTTAAAAGCTGTTGAGATGATCTCAAAATTTGATTCTGTTATGTCAGAACATGTGCTTCGGACTCAAAAGTCACAAAAAGATGAAACACGAATGGTAAATTATTTAGGGGACAAAATTCAGAATGAAATAATAGATGTCATTGGTAACAAAATTAGAAATAATATTTTGGATTTAATTAGAAAATGTAAATACTATTCTATCATCCTTGACTGTACACCGGATATTAGTCATATCGAACACATGACTATAATTTTTAGATTTACAATGTTGAATGAGTCCTCAAAAAAAAAATTGAAATACGCGAGCATTTTATAGAATTTTGCCCTATTAATGATTCAACTGGAGTGGGTTTAAGTGAATTTTTAATGAATTTACTTTCAAAGCTGAATTTAAATATTTACGACATGCGTGGCCAAGGGTACGATAATGGGGCAAATATGCGCGGCAAACATAATGGTTTGCAAAAAAAAATTAGAAATAAATCCGCGAGCATTTTTTGTGCCGTGCACAGCCCATACATTAAATTTAGTAGTGAACGATGCTGCTAAAGTTTCTTTTGAGACTTCTGGTTATTTTGATATAGTTCAAGAATTATTTGTTTTTTTTTCTGCGTCGGTAAAAAGATGGTCAATTCTGAAAAAACACACAACAAATTTAAATTTAAAACCACTTAGTGATACACGTTGGTCCAGTAGAATAGACGCTGTGAAGCCCTGCGTTACCAAATGGGGCAAATATATGATGCATTGGTAGAAGTAATTGAAAATCGTTTATCCGTACAAGACCACAGTGCTTCACATCAAGCCAAATCTTTGGCATTAAAAATTCAGAGTTATAAATTTTTGTGCTCTACAATTATTTGGTACAACATTTTAATCAAAATTAATGTCTTGAGCACGATGATGCAAAATCCTACTATAAATATAAAAACTTACTTAGAGCATTTTAAAAATTTGTTAGATTTTTTCTTAGCTCTTCGATCAGATGAAGAATTCAATAATGTTCTTACTGACGCTAATACACTTGCGGATGAACTCGGTATTGAACATAATTTCCCTGCTGTTCAGTCTGTTAGACCACGAAGAAAACCCAGACAATTTTATTATGAACACAGTGATGAACCAATTATTGATCCAAAAAATTATTATAAAGTTAACGTTTATTTTAATATATTAGATCAAACTTTATCGTCTTTAAGAGACAGATTTGAGGGAATAACAAGATATGATACTATGTTTGGATTTCTCTATAATATGTTCGGGGTAGCGGGTAGACACTCTCTACATTCCAGTAGAGATAAGTTTACTTCAGGGAAGCGACCCTGCCTACGTGAGCCTTGGTTTTCTCTTACCTCCTAGTACTGAGAGGAACCATGTCCTTCTTAACCCAAATCCATCTTACTCCATTTAATCCCTTCTATATCCTATCCTCAGGGAAGACTGATCCCTAGAGTCCAGAAAGACAGTCAGTCTAGGGGAAGAAAACCTCGAAATAAAATCACCTGGTCCTCTAAGTTGGGGGTTGGGCTTGGGCCAGCACCCCACGTCCCATAAAAAAGTAGTTATTAAACGCTAAATATCCCGTAAAGGAGCCTCGGAAACAACCGGACAGTTACAATAGAAGACGACAAACGCAACGAAAACGGATGATGCATATAGCTACGTGGAATATACAGGGAGCGAGAAATAAAATGGAAGAAGTAATCAAGAAATGGAACGAATGAAAGTCGATATCGCTGCACTAACAGAAACAAAAAAGAAAGGAAATGGAATAACTGATATAGGATCATACATTCATGTATTTAGTGGAGTACCGAAAGAGCAAAGAGCCAGAAGAGGGGTGTCATTAATTATAAAGAGAAAATTAAAACGTTTCATTACAAATTGGGAATACGTAGACGAAAGGATAATTACGTTAAACATGAACATCTATAAAACTAGAGTTACTATAATTGGAATCTATGCGTTAAATGATGATGCGCCAGATAATGAGAAAGATGAATTCTTCGAAAAGGTGAACACTATTATTGCTGATATTGGAAACACCAGGGAAATTATACTATTGGGAGACTTAAACGGTAGGGTTGATAAAAAGAAAGGAAATAAAGTGGTTGGTGAATATGGTGAAGATACGGTAAATGATAACGGAACACGAATAATAGAGCTATGTGAACAAAATGATCTAAGAATTTTAAATGGACACTTTCAACACAAAGACATACACAAATATACCTGGACTGAAGAAGCCCGACAGAGAAAATCTATAATAGATTATGCAATTATAAGACAAACGTCAAAAATAAAAGTACAAGATGTAAGAGTCTATCGGGGAGTAACATGTGGAAGCGACCATTACTTGTTAAGGACAAACATGATTTTCCCATACATAAACAAAAATAACAATACAAACACAGGTGATCAAATACATGAGAATTGGGATACAATAACATATTATAACATAGATAGCCTGGACAACGAAAGCACTCAATTTCTATATAAACGAAGATTGGACGAAAAACTTAGTACAATGAGTTTTAATACTATACAAGAACAATATGAACAAATGATACAATGCATTCATGAAGCAGCAAATGAGGCTATAGGAATAAAACCAAAACAAAAAAGGAAAAGTACCCCATATTGGTGGAATGACGACATAGAAAGAGAGATAAAGCTAAAGAGGGAATTATACCTACGATATGTACAAACGCAAAATCTACAAGACAAAATAAAATATAAGGAGTCACAGGCAAAAGTGAGGAGAATGATCACCAAAGGAAAGAATAGTACTTGGGAAAAAACATGTGATACAATAAATACATATATAGGAGGACGAAGGTGCACAGAGGCATGGAAAATTATTAAAAACATAAGAAGAAACAATAAAAGCATACCCTTATCCAACATAGCACTAGACGAATGGGAAAATTACTTTCAAGATTTACTATCTGAAAATCGACCGGAATTCAACAAAACCGAAAATCCAAATATTGTTATACAAGGTTCACCGATTACTATAAACCAAGAACAAATAGAAAAAGCAATCAAACAACTAAAGCGTGGAAAAAGCGCTGGTCCCTCAAACATACCTTCCGAACTCCTCATATATGGCACTGAATTATTATACCGCAATATAACATACCTATTTAATCAGTATATAAATGGCGCAGAAGTTCCACCAGATTTCAAAATGGCATATATAACCACAATACATAAAAAGGGCACGAAAAACATATGCACAAACTATAGAGGACTATCTGTTACCAGCACTCTTAGTAGATTGTATGGACGGATTATAAAAGATAGATTAGAACAAGAATATCTACATATGGAAGAAGAAGAACAAGCTGGATTCCGATCAGGAAGATCAACCATTGACCACATATTTTGCCTCACACAGTTAATAGAGAAAAAAATAGCGGTTGTTAACCAGGAGGTACATCTATTATTCATAGATCTGTCAAAGGCCTATGACAATATACCCATCGGGAAATTATGGGAAGCCTTAGAACGAACAGGAATTAGTGTCACAATAGTTAAAGCTATTCAAAACTTATACAAGGGATCCATATCAAAAATCAAAGTGGGACAACAAATAAGCAAAGGTTTTGAAGTCACAAAAGGCTTAAGACAAGGGTGTTGTATCTCTCCAAACTTATTTAAAATTTACATTCAACAAGCACTTAAAACCTGGAAACGAAAATGTGCAGGAATGGGTATGCCTATGGAAAATGATACAATATACTCTCTACAATTCGCGGATGACCAAGTTATACTGGCACAAGACTATGAAGACTTACAATATATGACGAGAAAACTCATAGAAGAATATACGAAATGGGGGCTAGAACTGAATATGACCAAAACTAAATACATGAACATCGGTGGTATAAAGAAAGACCTAGAATTAGAAAACAATATGGAAATTAAAATCTGCCACGAATATAAATATTTAGGGGTTAAAATTAAAGACGATGGAAGATGTGACGAAGAAATAAAAGAAAGAAACATTCAAGGAAGACAAGCAATATCAAGAATGAATTCGGTACTGTGGCATAAAACAATCACCAACAGGAAAAAGTCTTACATATATAATACAATTGTGAAAAGTATTACAACGTACGGTTCTGAGGTATGGCAAATAAATGAAAAGAACAAAAGAAAACTGCTAGCAACAGAAATGGACTTCTGGCGAAGGTCAGCAAGAATCTCAAGACTAGACCATGTCCGAAACGAAAGAATACGAGAAATAATGGAGGCCCCAATCACAATTATTGATGATATAAGAACCAGACAATTAATATGGTTTGGACACGTGCAGCGGATGAACCAAGAAAGACTCTCTAAGAAAATAATCGAGTGGAAGCCACCAGGAAGACGCAAAAGAGGAAGACCCAGACGTAGCTAGCGAGACGGAATAAATGAAGTGATAGAAGAAAGGAACTTAGAGCAAGGACTATGGAACGAGAGAGATAGATGGAGACGGGAAATCGGAAGACGTCGTCAGACGTTATGAAACGATTGATATATATATATAACAATAGATAACTCTGGTGAGGTTAGCTTCTGCAGCTTTTCTGTCATTATCCGTCGTATTTTCTACGAAGTCAGGAATACGCATTGTTAATTGGTGTCATAGTTACATGAATCATTTGGTGATATGTAATTTTTAATATTAAAATCTATTTGTAGTTGCTTTATTCTTGTGGTAGTTCCTTAATCATTGTTGTTATAATCTATAATAGGCTCTATAAATGCGAAAATAAAAACAAAACGTCTTGAACACAGTTGTTTAACATAGCCTACTTTTTTAAATTAAATCAAAATTACGTATGAGTAAATTATTAAGTATAAGACGTAAATTGTTATTTAAACCCTGCAAACGACAAGCACGGTAAGCAGAAGCAGTAATTAAGTAATATGGTTAAGTACCTTACCTTTTAAGTTAGTTCAAATTGGTCAATCAGAGGTCGCTAGTCCAAGTCCAGAGTAACAGAATCCTTAACACCACCACCGCATCCACGACCCCCGAATTCGCTCAAACAGTAACGTCAAGGCGAGCTTTTTCATATGTTGCCCAAAAAATTTAAAAATTAAACGTCCTAATGCGCTGGGCAAACAAAACGCAGGCCTCCCAAAGCCGGTGCAAGTCGAGTTTACCAAACGCGCCGTGTCCTTAAATTAGATGAATGGGCCTTCTAATAGAAGAATTTGAGAGGCAGGAAAGGCGGTTGGGGTGTTTAGGTGTAACAATCGTCCCTTCCTCCAGGGGGTGGCTTTGAGATCATCCGAAAGCTGTAAAATCTTGGCAAGATGTTCAGGTGCGTCAGCGAAGCGCACCGCTCGTGGGAGGTGTGAAAATGTCTCATTCAGCGGATGCTTGCACTTTGCTCGCGCCAACCGCTTTTAAAGTCGCGGTTTTGACAAGTACCAAATTTGTGTATGTGGCAGTTATGTAGAAGAGTGCACCGAGTAATTAATAAGTTGTGTTGAGGATAATCAAGTTGTTTTCTGTTTTTGTAAATGTTAATTGATTTAATTATAATTAAATATAACTGAACGTTGATTTATATATAGCTATAGCTGTATATATGCAAATTCAAAAATATAACAGAAAACAAGCTAGTCAAGCTATAATACGAGGTTTAGTCAAAAAATAGCTAGACTGGACCCGCACTAAACGGCGCCCTTTTGCGAGAACTTTAGCCTTCGACAGAAAAAAAGTGAACATGCTTAAGTGTGTTCATAAAAGTGGTGATCTAGAAGTGGCGCATAAGCTTAACTATACAGCTGCACAAGTCTTTATATTGGAAGCTGAAAGTCTACAAAGTCTGTCATTATATTTCATTGAAATACCTTCTACTCGTAATTTCACACGAACGAGCTGAGTTGGTTTGTGACATCGCCACCTTAAAGATCAGCAGGGGAAGGAACGTGGGCGTAGGAAAGGGGGGGCGAAGCCCATCAGAAGCTGACCCACCCTTGAATCTAGACAAAAAAAAAATAAAATAATAATGAAATAAAATTCTTCAATAACTTTAAATATGAAATAGTTACATCTTGAATAGTTTTCAATTTTGCCCAGGATTCAGTAGTAGTACCTATACGTAGTTCAGCCAATGAGAGCCCGAAGAGCCCGCAACCCGGCTGGCTGCTGTAGAAATTTGGCAAAATAATTGAAATTACTGTTACACTACACTAGTATCCTGTTCTTAAAATATATTGTTCTTACTTTGAATAAAATTGTTTTCATTGCATTTGAGACTTCGAGTTGTGCAATTTCCCAAATTATGAGAGGGGGAACAAGTGGAACGACGACCCGGTTCCTGAAGAACTTCAGCAGAAGAAATTGAAATTAATGTCACACTATACTAATATCCTGACACACATTGTGTTCTTAAATTATATTCTTCCTACTTTGAAATAAATTATTTTCATTGCATTTGAGAATTTGAGTTGTGCAATTTCCTAGATTAGAAGGGAGTGGAGTGGGCCACAACAAGTGTAAATTCAGTGGCGGTGTCGTAAGGGAACCTGGCCCACTCTGGAAAAATGTCCTTCCTACGCCTATGCGAAAGGACATCGAATTATACAAATTCAAATGATTTCAAAGACTTGCTGTTACGAATTGAACGGCTGTTAACTGTCAAAAGATGGTCACATCATTTCATCTTGCTGTTTTCCCTCTCCAGTTACAAGATATCCACCTGCGTGTAGATGTTTCTTATCAAACCATTGTATTAGTTGTTATAATTAAAAGTATAATTTTTCAGAATAAAATAAAGCACTTTATAATTAATCCTGGATTAAACTGAAAACATCTTTGGTACGGCTTCTGAAATTTACAAAAAATTATGACGTATACTTCGATATCGCACACATTAATGTTTAATGTCGAAACTGGGTAGGACTAGTAGTTCAAATATACTGCAGTATTGTTTATTATAGTCGAATAATTACATTCCGGCTGCACGGATTTAGTAATTTTGTTAGCTAGCAGCATTGTTTTAGTTAAGCATGAATATTAATATGCTTAGTTTACCAACTTTCCCAGCCGAATATACAAAATAAGCAACGCATTTAACGTTTTTAAAGCTTTCGACTTCCCATTTCTACCTATAAGCATAGCGATGCTATCATAGCGTATTATTATAATGCCCTTTTTTTTGTTTTGGGCAAATTTTATCAAATTAAATGGTAATAACATCATTCATCCCAGCGATGAAAGTATTTTTATTATAAAAACGTGTTTTATTTGAGTCAGCTTGCATAACCGTTCTTCAGTACAATTTAATGAGAGACCTTATCTCCTTAATTATCATTGATGTCAAATCTAAATGTTCTGTCACCGCATTTAGTTAATTTTATCTCAAACAAATGTCTACAGTTGTTTTAAGTAAAAATGGGCAGCAGCTATACTTAAAAACGTGTACTCGTACATTTTATGATTCCTTAGAATAATTTTTTATGCATGTCAGCAGAAATTTGTAGGAATAATTTATATTGCACTGCTTTTGGATCCAGGCCATTTCTTTTGAAGCTGCTGAATTGTTTAGTTGACTCAACGCATGTTTTTTATTGGCAGTTAATGTTTTTATACGATACTTATCTATTAAAAGGCAAATCTATTGAGAGTAAGGGTACTTTACGTACTTTACGCCAGGGATGTTAATAGTTATTTATGGTATAAGTGTGTTATATTATATATTACATATTACATATAATTCACGAGAGGAAAGTTGGGGTCATTTGTAATAACACACGCGCACCATACAACTCAATAAATATATAAAAAACATACATTTTATATTGACAGCCGTGAAAAGTCATAATGACAAATTGGAAAGTACCTACCGGGAGATCAAATTCATTTCTAATTAGAGTCGCCTGCGATTCGTGTTATATATACATTTGGCAGTATTGAAGTGAGTTACAGTTTAACTCACTAGTGGGTTATAGGCCACTTTAAAGGTCTAACATCGATGTAGTAATATCCTTATAACTAGGAGGTGTTGCATAGAAATTATTATATCCGCCATTCTTCTGTAGTTTATTATTTTGTGTACATATATTGATTTATTTTCTTGAAAAATGTTTTTCTTTTCATTCTGATATATTTTTATATATTATTATGGGCAATTGTGACATATTGTTCCCAATACTGTAGACAGTTCGTTTAAAATTTACACCTCACTTATGTAGAAGATTGAAATACTCTGTTATTTGTCTATTACACATTTGTCTTGTTTTTTTAGGTTTTAAATATATTCGGTTTAATATTTTTGTGATAATTTTGTATTCTTTTCCATGTCTATTTTTTTTTCTAATAAGCAAAAACACCTACTTGCAACATGTTACATATTATGGAACATCAAGACAACATAAATTATAGAAGAATAGGAATATTTTCTTCTAGAGCACTGTCAATACCTATTCAGATAGGAAATGGAAATTGTGTAGTTGTAAAATAAAATTCTGAGCTGCTTTTATTTGAAAATGTAAACGATATTTCAGAGATTACTACTGAAATTAAATTTATTATCTTATGTATGCACATCCATTGAGTTTGTTTTCTGTAAATTTTTTTTTTAACTTAATTCTTTTTATATAGTATTATACCAACACTTTAAAGTGGACAGTTCATTCAAAATTAGAACCTCACGTATGTGGAAGATTAAAATAGTCAGTTATTTGTCTATTACACATTTGTCGTATTTTTTAGGTTTCAAATAAATTAAATTTAATATTTTTGTGGTACCGCTATATTATTTTCCATTGTCGTATGTTTTCTAATAAGCAAAAACACACCTACTTGCAACATGTTACATAGTGATAACACTCTGTATATGAGCCCGCAAATAACATTCTTTCCGATAAGCACAATCTAAAGTTATGTTTTCTCATAAAATGTATATATTTAAAACAAAGAGAGGTGGCCATGGAATAATAGCCTGTTGCATTTTCAACATAGAACGACTAGAATTTCCAGTAATCTTATTAAAATGTTTTGTCCCTAAATATTCCAATTTACCTTTCGACATTGTAACCATCACTAGATCCTCTGAACATGTGCTGAAGTCAATTGGCGGCCCATTCTTTTGACTGAACGTTTACACTGTTAAAAGGCTAAAGATCTATCAATTTATTGTAAGTGCTTCGAAAAACATGTTACGTGTTATTTGTGCATTGTGCGCTGCATGTTGAAGATTTACCCCTCTTCGGGCGCGCATCGCGAGGTCAAAATGCCGGATAAGTGCAAATTAGACGTGATTTTGTCACGTTTTTGTGGATTCTAAGCGAGTTCGATTACGTATCGGCACCTTAGGATAATGGGCGTGCAGATATGAAGTAACGATCATCAAAACAAATTGCCCTTCCATTACTCACATCTTCAAGGAGACGGTAGTAATAAGGCGAATTAAAAGTCGTTTAGGCAGCAACTTTTGAAATACTTATTTTAAGCACGCTTCTTGCTTTGAATTAATGAAGTGAACAAATGCTAAATATTTTTAGCCTAACTAGAACAACGGCGATCAGTGCACCCACCTAGCAGCAGGTGAGCACAAAAATTTGAAGTGGGTGTGTGAGGTCCGTAAATGTAAACATTAAAAAATGTCCCACATTTTAGTTCGTTCCGTGTGGAATTATGAATTAAGCATGGGAGACTCGTAGGTGCACAATACAGGTTTTCAGATGAACAGCAGAATGGAAAACCGACGTGTGCACAGCCACAAAATCATTTTTTAAATAGAGTGGGTGGAACTGAAACGTCATCGTGTTGTTGCTGAAATAAATGAACTGCTGACAAACGCGAGAAGAAAGTATTTTAATTAGGCCCATTGCTGGTTGGGGTTGGTTGTAAATGATGTCTGAATTTGCGGAACATTCGGACATGGCGCATTTTTGTGGAGGTTTGGAACGGTGTCAAACAGTATTTATATTTGTAGGAAACATGCTTTTTTAATCAATTCGTTATATTTTTGAACGTACAAAGCGAAATTGCTGTTCTAAACTAGCAGTTTTTAACGAAACTCGCACAGCCCTCTAGCGGGCGTTTTTAAATTCCAGGCGAGCAGTGACATGCTTAATGCCTTAATGTTAGTGGCCACTTTGATATTTTTTACATCACTCATTGTATTTGTATATAGTACCGTGAAGCAGTGTATTTTTAACATTTTTTTAGCGGAACCGGACACACATTTATTTTTGACTGATTTTGTACATTAACACGTTATCAGAAATCTACAGCCTAATTAAACTGTGCTTAAACAACATATAATAAAGATTGACATACTTGATGCATTATTGAGAAGAATTCAAAAACAGCTGGTTCGTTTTTTACTTATGTCAAAATGTTTTGCGCGAATATACAGGGTGAATTAATAGTAGGGAACATTAACAGTGCGACATTAGATTTTAACTTTCGCGATAAAAATTTGCATCCCCCCCACCGATTTCTTCATACTTTCGGCAGTGATGTTACAATACTCGGCCTTGTATCAGTCATCCAACCCTTTAGCACCTCATTGCTATCTTTACTGGCTGGGTTAGCTCTCAGCACCTTTCGCTAGTATTGCCCAATTGTAAACGGTTAGGCTAACATTATTACAACCATGCAGAGTCAATAAGTGGTCGGTTCCTCTGAACTACTGGTTCTAGACAGTATCTTACTTACTGTAAATTTCTTTGGCTACTACCCACTGCGGAACAACATGCTTCCGCAGAACTTATGCGGAACAACATGCCTCCACAGGATTCTCCCCCCTCGATTATATATTCATCCAGCACGCACGAGCAAGAACCTTTGATGTCTAACATTGCTATAATATCCAAAAATCTACCAAACATTATTCAACAAACTACGATAGTACGTACATTTTACAGTGGCTACCATCTAACTCACTAATTCAGGGTACGCAATTACACATAGCAGTGCTCGCACTATTGCAACTTACCACATTATAATTGTCCTCGACTGAAATTCTGTCCCTGACCAGCACACATTGTTCGACACGTACATTGGTCGCATCTGCACTCTCCCAAAAACAAAAAACTCGTGTATTTAACGCCTATATATTTGTCAAGATTGTATTATATTTTAGGGGTAAGAATATTCCAGAAATAGAAATATTGTACCTTTAAACTATCAGATATTCTAGTACTAACATGAAATACTATTTTGCGAATCTAAATATTTAATATAATTTATTTTAGTTAGGTATATTTAAAAATCATATTACACTGTTACTCATGTGTTTGCTGTGTGTAAGTCTTACACGATATAATTGTAGGTAAAAGTATCTGCGACAAGTCTTATAGCTGATTTTCGTAATGTTTAAGCTATATGAAACTGGCGTATGCAAAATCTACAATGACAATCTCAACGGACTTACACTGACAGTATGGTGACAAGGTTGCTTTGATATTAAATAAATTTATTGCCATGTTTACAAAGGGTCGCACAAACTGTCCCAGATACTTTTGCATACGGTGGTAAATATAATCATACGAGTATGCAGCTAGAGTTTTTTCACGTCGAATATATCAAACCCACAAACAATACAAATAGACTGAGTTTTTTAAATCTAACAGAGGTAACCATAGACACCTTTAAGTGTCTCTAAGTAACTAATATTGTCACCTAGTAACCCAATTGTTAAGTTTTTCTCTATATTATGTTTGAAAAGCTCTCATTATATATAAAAGGGATTGAAGCTGCGTGCGTGCGTGCATCATTCACGATGGATCTTCACTGTTCGGACTTGATTCGGTCGCGATCGGATTTACGCCATCTAACGGCAATGGCGCAGAGTAGTCCCTTTTAGTTTAGTTTTGTAAAATGAAAGACAGAAATCCTTGGGCGTAAACAAATGACAGTAAAAAACTCCTTTAAAAATGTTCAGATAAGGAAAGGACATGTGCTGTCAACACTGTTTTTATTATAAAAAGTTTGAATTTCAGTTTGAAGTTATTTTAGCAGTTAAAAACGCAAGTTGTTTTAATCTTCTTGGCATATCTTTGTCACGTGGCGTCATATCTTTGTCACGTGGCGTCATTTTGATAGGCACACTATTTCAGAAGTGGTGCAAAAAAAGGAATCAAACTTCACAGCATGGTGGAGGGGGGTTGTGGCTGCAACTCCAAAGTCACAATATGCGTGCATTTCCACTTGTTGAGTAAACATTTCACTGCGCATTATTTTTCAGGAAACTTTCATATAACACCAATGTGTATATTGAATTTTTGTTAAATAAACACTTAGGGCCGGTTGCAGAAAGCAACGTTAAGTCTGGTGTTAGCTAACGCGACGTCAAAGTGAACAAAAACGAATCAAATCTCAAATGTTTATGGTAACTAATACATTAGTAAACAAAATTTGATGCGATTTTGTTCACTTTGACGCGACGTTAGCTAACACCAGACTTAACATTGCTTTCTGCAACTGGCCCTTAATGTTTTCTATATTTAACGATACACAAATTAACGGAATTTATATACATATAAATATTATAGTTAAATTAACTGTTGAAATTGTACATTGATTTGTGATAGTGTTTTAAAGTTGATATAAGATATTCTTACCAACTTCTGTAGGGTTTTGGTTCAACTAACCTCATTCTGCAGAGTTATTCGATTAAGTATCGTCATTTGTATTGGTCCACATCTATTTTTATTTTTAGTCTTTAACTCATACCCTGTTTCGATATATCTGTTTTGGTGTTTTTATCAAAATACATTATAGAAAATTAAACTTAATTGCATACCTCTGACTCCACTGGCACGTAATAGATGTATAACGGGCCCTGAAAGGGACTAGCACGGTTTGATAGTACCCTATAGTAATGTGATTTCTTAATATTTTTGTTTACGTTACGTTTCTTTGAAGGCCCACTTAAGTGATTTATATGCAATGTGTACATTTCATAAGTTTAATCTGAGAAGGAAAATACAAAATTTTGATAATCAACGTGTTAAACAAATGTTACTAACGATCACACATATATACATACATGTCGCAAGATACACAAATACACATATAGAGTGCGCGATTAACGTGCTCTGGAAAGAGCTAAGTTAACGAACGGATTGAAAGTAGGGATTCGACACGTGTCAGACCATGGATAGACACGGAGTGCGGAAGGTTGTAAACCGAATGACTAGAATGAATGAAATGATTCTCCAGTTGCGTAAATGGATGGTTGTTTATTGCTCGTCGGTGGCCGGATGGACCCTGCTTTTTTCGAAAGTGAAGTAAGCCATCGTGCTCCGTGCTCATTTATCATTTTTTGTAGTTTATTAAATGTTTCGAATATTATCAGCAAATCGTAAGTTGTTTAGTTTCTGTCCGCTTATATTTATGACTGTGTGTTCCCATCTCAATCTTTTGAACACATCTTCAAGCCGTTGTATAAATAACTTCTGTGATATAGAATTTCTTTATAGCACGAAATGGTTCTTCTAATTGTACTGTGACAGCGGCTTTTCTTCATACGTTGTGTAGTAGTTGTTTATATTTGTAGTCTACCCTACTACTGCCTAGTACTTCTTCAATTACACATAATTCTGTGAAGTTAAAAGCCTCTTGGTAGTATACGAACATCATGTGCAGTGGCTTGTTGTATTTGGTGGTATATTCAGCTATGGTCTTCATAGTTAGGAGGTGTCAGTAGGTTGATATCCATCGCATTTATTTGTCAAGAACTAAAGATCTGAAATTGGTCTGTCACCACCTTATAGTATTACTACATATGTTTGGAAATACCGTGTTTGAAAAGTAAATATTGTAATGATGTCATTTCCATTGTAACGACAGGAAAACTAGCTGTAATTAAATTCATGCAACAATACTCTACACCTTCTAACTCTTTCAAGAATCAATATACAATATGCATATATCTAATACTTACTATATTGCTAGCGGCTATGAGTGGGAAACTTGCCAAGGAAGTGAGACAGACAAGCAACTCTTCAATGTATAATGGTGGGCGGTGCGCAAGGGCAACGGCGTCGTCCGCCCAATGGGGAAGTGGTCAAGTTTAAAATTCGCTTCTAAAGGCGGAGTTTAAATTCCCACGCATGCGCACGAGACGCGTTATACTCTAAGTGAGACTATGTCGGCGCCGTAATGTTTTCTGACGTTCCGAGGCCCTACTAGCAATATATGTGTATTATATATATGACAATATGCCGCTCTACGTACAATAACGGAGGAAGGTGTTGTCATAACTGACATAAATTAACGAGGAAACTAAAAAATGTACGCTTGGCTTAATTTAATTTCATTTTTTGCAATTCCCCTTATCATAGTCGTGATTATAACAACGCTGACTACACGTGTTCTGTAATAATAGTAAAAATAGTGTTAATCTGGGTCACTACAATATAATGGTTCAATTAGACGATAATTGTTTGGTTAGTTAAATCAGAAAAGTATTAATCACGTGACAGGATTTTGTAAAAAAATGTATATGCAAGGTCACAATGCTAGTATTGTTAATATTATTACTACGTTAAGTACCAGGTAGCAATAACAGCCGAAATAGGTCTTACGTAATTTAATTATTTTGATATCCAGACGTGAAATGATATGTTTCGAATTTTGTTTTTTTTTTCTCTTATTGATTATGGTGTTATTCATACTGCATTAATTCATGGTTTTAAAGCTGTATTACTGGAATACGTAATCTATATAAGCTAATATTTGTCTACAAATTATCTTATTATGTAAACCGACTTGTGGAAAGCAAGGATGCGTTGAAAAAATTCTGCAACATGAGGAAGTCTAATACGCTGAACAATTCATCGTATTTAAATTAGCAAATTCTCTGGCCGTTTTCCAAGTTTTCAGCTTTTCCAACCTAGAGGCTCTGGTCCAAGTTCACAGTTGCAAGGGAGCGATTTTCAAATCAATGGGCGTCACCTCCAAAGCGATGAATGAAGTCTATTTTCGAGCGTAGGTTGCGTTATCAAATAAGCTACCTTCAGCTGCTATTATTTTTTCGAACAAACTCAAACCAAGGTTTCCAACTTGAAATTGGCCTGGATCCACACGTGTTGTCTCGGGAAAACTTTACCGGGAGCAGTTTGGAATTTAGCGATTCATGTAGATGCTTTAGAATTATCGAGGTTAATTATTGTAGTGGCATTATTGAAAGTGGAAGCGCAGGTTGAATGTATAAACTACCTTGAACGTAGAATCTCCTTGAACGCGAGACTAACTTCCAGTATCAGCTATAAATGCATTTTTGTATTGGCATTTGCTTTTATTACGTTCAGATTTTATTTTTGTATAACAGAAGTATATTGATGGTTTTAGTACTTAAACCACTAGGTAATTTATGGAGATGGTGGCTTGCTTTACGAGTACACTTTCGAGCCTTTTATGTTCGTTTTAAAATTTACTTCACTGATACACTTTTGAAAAAGATCCAAAAATAGTTTATTTTACATCAGCTCAGAAAACCCATAATTGCAATTGAAATATATTATTAAATTCCAATAAATGTTATTCTAGCATTAGTTCATATCAATTTATATGCATTAGAGCTATATGTACATAGAATTATCTACACAGCTCATGAAAGTTTCACCTTAAATTAGGGTTTTTACTAAGGCATTGTTTTTGTTGGAAGTATTTCCATATCAATTAAAGTTTTTAAAGAGTTTGTGTACTTTGCTTTTTACAAGTTTTCTATAATATCTAATTTAATAGACGTCAACAGTGCATTATGTAACACACATTTAAATTATGCAATGAACAATAATAACCATTACACATCTTTGCACTTTGAGTTTTTGATATTAATCACTTGGACAAACAACGAAATCCAGCAGTGTTTCAGGAACAATCAAATATATTCTTGGCTGTTGTGCCAACAGATTTTATTTCCACCGGTGTAATAATTTAAAACGAATTTATTATAAATTCTTTAGTGTCTACAAAAATTAAGTAAAACGTGCCGCAACTAATACGAGTCCTTTATTGTCCGTTTTACAACCCATTTCTCGGTCTTAAATTAAATGAATGAGCCTTAAATTAACTTAACTTTGGCTTGCTTGCATGATAGGTATCTATTTCAGGTGGCTATTTGATTTTTATTCTATTTTAAAATGGAGTGATAGTCGGCTTCCGCATTTGCAGGTTAAATCAATACTGAGAGCACACATTCAGGTTTAAAACTTGAAGTGTAATTGTAAAATAAAGAAGTTAAAAATTGAGGACATTTTAAGGTCTTACGGTCTTTAGCGTGCATCTTGATAATTTTCGTTTTCTCTACTATTTAGCTAATTACATTGAAGCTTCTCAATTCAGTTAACTTTTTACAATGTGGGCCTTCACATCATATGTGGCAAAATATCAAGTAGTTAGTGCACGAAAAATGTTAAGTAATTACATTTGCCAATCGCCTTCAGTGAATAAAATGACTTATATGAAGCCCAAGTGAACTGTCAAGTTTGTAATTTTGGAGTTGAAGGTTAGGAACCCAATATTAATATTTAAAATTTCATATGCCATAGAAGTTTCGCAATAGTGGAAATTTGTTTATTGTGCACTATTCTAGATGTTATACACAGCGTGACTTTAATAGTTATGCAAATATTTTAACTGGTATACAAAGGACGATAAAATAACATGATTAGTCCAATAATGTCTTATACAAAAACTTTTAATTTTCGGAAAAAAGCAGGTTAGTTTTTCAAAAAAAGTTTGACAGCCACAGATAAGTTTGAATAAATGTAATAAGTAACAACCAAATGAGCCTGTTTTTATTAATGTTTCTATTAAGGTGACGTTAATAACATAATATTTTTTGAAAAATACCATAAAATGAATATTATACCAATGCTGAGATTAATACCATACTAGATCTCTTAGCATTGGTAAAATTCATTTTATGGTATTTTTCAATAAAAAATATATTAACGTGACTTTAATATAAACATTAATAAAAACAGGCTTCTTTGGTTGTTACATATTACATTTACTCAAACTTATCTATGTCTCTCAAGCTTTTTTGGAAAAATGTTAACCTCTTTTTTCGGAAACTGAAAGTTTTTGTATAAAACATTATTAGACCAATAATGTTATTTTACCGTCCTCTGTTACCATTTAAAATATTAGCATAACTACTTGAATATTAAAAAAAAAATATGAATACGAATAGCAATATTAGATAATTTTATCAGTTTAACTGACCCCGTAGTTGATTTGCCTTTTAATTAAAAACTGCTATACTTTTTTAAAATAACAATTCGTGAACGCTTTGTAGAGTTTCTGCTTTCAATAGAATTTACCACAATTTATTAGTAGATAGTAGCCTCCGGGGGGTGGGGGGGGGATTATTAATACTTTAATCAAAATGTTATGATAGACATTTCAACGATTAGAAACTAAAGTAGCACTGATTAGATTTCTGAAAATTTACATAACGTACATACTGGAGTAAAAAGTCGTTTCATGAGTACCCTTATTTGTCGTGTAGACGAAAGTGTTATAAAGCAAAATTATTAAGAATTCAGTTGCAGGTAGTTATGTGACATTACCGGTACTTTAATAATATTACCAGTAACATAAAGGTAATATTACCCATACCCATACAACACAGAAGCCATAAAATTAATTTATTAAGACTTAAAACTTCAATTGCTAGTAATTCTTGATCAGCGCTTAAATTTTTACCTCGAATAGATTCTAAAATGCTGTAATCTGTGACTTAGTTTTATTAAATTACTACAGCATGTGAGCTGTTAGGCTATGACACATAATAAGGGGAAGTACTAGATACTCGACGCTCTTCACGCGAATAACATTGCAACAAGCTGCTAACTTTAGGTATTATTAATTATATTACCAGTGATCATCCTGTGGTAATATTACCAAAAAATATCGTGTGTAACTTTACGTAATATTACTTAAACTACCACTAATATTACCACTTATATCACTAGTTGTAGTTGTAATTTAGCCCACGTATGTCAAAAATATTTTCATCCAGCCCTTAGCATTCTTTTCATTGAAAATTAACATGTACTTCGGTGTGGTTTTGCTGAACTAAAGGTATTACGTTCAGACATTCTGAATCCGAACTGCATTTCGAATTCATTATTGTTTATTTTATTACTATTAAAAAACCCAAATTGTAAACAAAATAAAATTAGCTTCAATCTATATATTTTTTAAATAATGGCTTATTTCACTTTATGACGATGTTTAAAAAACACTTCTAATAACTTCATCCCAGTAAAACCACGAAAAGGATATTTTTGAGATAGACCCTGGTTTTATATTTGGACTACTTCTTAACGATTCTTCTTATAAAATTTTTCTTTATAACGCAAAATATTTTTGCAATTTGCTAGCTTCACTCCAATTTTATGTAGTAACAAAATTTTAATCGAGTTGTTCGTAAAAATATTTAATCTGTTGCAATTTTTCTATATCACACTCTATTTTATAATGATTCCGTTCTTCAAAATGTGATATTAAAGAAATAATTCTAGGTGAAAATAGGGGTTCATGCCTTGTTTAGAACGAATACATAAATAATGATATAAGTTTATTGACATAATATTATTTGAATTTAATTGATAAAGAAAACTTAAAATATAAGTCTAAACTATGCTTTATTTTCATCCACGTAACGGCAGGTAGAATAGTAAAGAAATAGAAATATGTAGAGACAAGTGAATGAACGATAGACAAAGAACGAATGCAAGGAATCAGAAATTGTTAATATGGAATTTGGTTGAAAAAAGATGCAACAGAAATAAGTAAGGATGTAGTATTGGCATATCGACCTTTAGATAGATAAAAGGATGGCGCTAAAATATGGATTAGTATTTATATGTTAAATATATAATTGCTGATAATTATAATCATGTAAAATTTCATTAAGAAGTTTCACGTAAAATAGTAGCCACGAAATTTTATAACCAAGCTAGGTGCTAGGAAATTAAGAATTAGAAATATAACAAACCGTGATTTATTTTCTTTAACGGAACAAAACATATCTACAAGAAAGAATTTATTATAAAGTAAACCATTTAATGCCTGATTAATAATTACAACAAACTACTGTACATAACGAATTTAGAGTTTGAACGTAGAAATATAATATGAAATTTAAGAATAATTCAAAATACATGTCCCAACTCGAGTAAGGAGTTTCATATTTAAATCAATTATTAACTGAGCTAGTTTTGAGATTTAATTAACCATACGTATTTAATACACCGAGTAAATGATTAATGTGAAATACATAACCATAAACTCGATAGTCGATATGACATATGGATTATAATTTTATGCAAGCTTAGGTGAAAGAAAATTTCATAACGAGCAACTGTAATATAAAGAATATTTATTTCAAATATCTACTACGTATAACATTGCAACATTTACCTGTTTTTTAATGAAAATTTTGAATAAATTGTTTTATATTCCGTCCATTGAACATTAACAGAAATTTAAATGATAAATAGTGGCTACATTAGCATTTAGTTTTTTACCTGCATGTGGAGTAGTGTAGAAAGTTTTGAAAATAAGTAAACTTTAATTCAGGATTTCTAAACTTTTTAAAATTTTATTTCCTTTTTTAATATTAATGTTTTCGTCGTGTACAGTGATATAGCACATTAAATGGTTAGTAGTACAAGTGCGTAGATCATCATTCTGAAATTAGAATTAAGAAAAGATGATAAAGAACATTGAGATTTTGGTTTTGTAAGACAGAAGTAATTCTTGCAAATCTTAGTACTTTACTGCCAAACAAAAATATTTAAGTGAAAAGGCTCTACTAGTTTCTTACAAAGTTGCATATAAAAGCTAGATGCAAAAAGTTTCACACCATTGGAGACCATATTCTGCCAGCTGCGATTGATATTGGGGAAATTATGTTTGGAAAAATGTTGGCCAAACAACTGCAGAGCAAAACTGTGTTTTCTCAGTTCAATTGCTAATTGCTTATGTTCGATATCGTAATGGATTGTTAGTATTGGAAGAGCTATTATTTTGCAAACCAATAGAAATAAGAACAACAGCAACTGAATTGTTCAAAATATTAAATGATTTTATACGAAAGGTAAAATACAGTGGAAATATTGTATAGAAATTTGCACAGGTGGTGCACGAGCAGTGTGTGGACAGTATAAAAGTTGACAAGCGCCTGTGAAAGAAACATTTTCCATGATGTATCTGGGTACATTTCATAATGCACAGAGAAGAAAAATAAATGAATCCAGATCTAAATATCTAAACAACAGTTGAACCGTGGTTAATTTTATGAAGTTGAGACAATTAAAATAAAGACTATTTTCTGAACTTTATACGAATATGGTGTGATACGCGCACACAACTTCCTTTTACAGTGATCTTATAATTAGCAAAAAATTTGATTTTTAATTTCTAAGCATTTGTCAAAATTTTTCAAAAATTACACGTTCAACAGAAATCCTACAAAATAGGGCGTTAGTTGAAGTGAACATTTTTCTCTAAAATTTTAAGCTGAATTAAAAACTGTAATAATATACCGGGTGTTCTATTTAAAATAAAGAGTTAATAAAAAAAACAGAAGAAACCATTTTAGAGGTATTCAACTGAAAAATCACTTATCTCACATCAATACACATTAAAAATGTAATAAAAATATAAAGTTAAAAAATATCGTTAGAGCCGTTTTTTAAAAAATGGAAAAAAACTGAAAAATCACAAGATTAAACACCGTACTTCCGGTTATGCGATTTTCTTCAAAAGCTTGCTGTCGCATCTATAATAGTACATAAAACTTATATATATATATACATATATATGACGTTTCAACGCCCTATCTTTTTTCGTTTTTGAGATATTCTTTTCACACACAGGCAGACCGATGATGAAAAACATATGTTTTGCGTTCTGGGGACTCTAAAACGTGAACGTCTGGTGAATCCAATACTTCCTTTATTGTAAAAGGAAGTAAAAATAAGAGAAACCACTGAGAATTGTTTTTCGGAGCAGGTAGCTGTCACTTCATATTAGACACTTATCTTCAATTCTAAGCAACTTCTTCAAATAACATTTTGTCTATTTTGAAAAATAAGAGTATTTTATTCTTGGACCATTTTATATTTTTAAACCTCCCTCGTATACGAAAGAAATTTTGCCAAGTAAATTTTTTGTTTTGAGAAGATGCAGGAACTTTTATCAGGATATTTTTTTCAGAAACTGACTGCGCCGCTGCATTTGCATTAAAAAAGTCCATGAGAACTTAAAATTACTTTCCTCTATTTTTATAATTAAGCGACATATAGTCACAAAACGAAAAATCGAAAAATAGAATTTTTGCTTATAATTCTCAAACAAAAGGCGTAAGTTTATTTTGGTTCCCACCATTAAGCTTTTCTCAAAAAAAGAGATCGAGGATGGGGATGCATTTCTCCATATCTCCTGTAGTTATCGAGATTCCCTATGGAAATATCGAAATTTGCCCACCCGGTACAAACAACATTCATATGAACCAGTACATAAAATAGGCTTTGTAGGTTTTCGGAAGTGGCTGCTATAAACGCAAAATATAGAACTAGCGTTGTCAATTTCCAATATATTACCATCTTATTGAAAACTTTGTTCTGAAAGTACTCCTACACCTACGGGAGCGAAGAGGATCGATTATGTACGTATGGTCTGAAACGCAAATTCAAGAAAGCCATTAATTTTTCAATTATGGTTACTGTTTATTGGTTATTATATTGTGCAATTATAATAATACCTACCCATATGTAGTTTATTCAATGCTTTGAAAATGAAATAGTTTATTTAAACGTTCTATTATTTTATTTTACACTAACGTAGTGACTATGTTAAATATTTCACGATTTTGTTTTAATTCTTAAGAATTCTTAAGAGACGCATTTTTTTCTGCAATTTGCACTTTTTTTCTGTTACATTATGTTTCAGCTCAAAACATTTCGTCCCGCAGCCCCCGTAGAAAAGTTTAACATTTACTATCTGACAATATCTCTGTGCTATAATGCATGTTTAAACCACATAAGTAATGTTACAACTTAGGAATTTATATTCGTAATTGCGTCGCGGCTCGTTGAGAATTTTTATGGTAGCACCAACCACCGAACGTAAAATGCAATCTCGACCCCCTCAAAGGCAAAGACAGATTCCAAGATTTAAATATTTCGCAAATAAATTGGCAAAATTTATCCGTGAAACAATTTCCCCAACTTTACAGGTTAATACGAGTATTATTCCGAATAATTAAGCTCGAGGACGTGCTCTTTCTTTAGATAAACGAAGTTAGCGTAGGTGTCAAAATTGTCCTCAGAAACTCTATATGCGGGCGTTATCGCAGGGATCAGGTCAGGCTGAGACTGTTTGAGGCTTGAGCATTCGCTGTGATGCCTTCCGTTGAATCTTAAAATATAATTATTTTTTACCTACTTCTTGCCGCTCTGCACGCGCTGCAGTCTATAAACTGTGGAAAAACTGAGGAACTGCTTCGAGCTGGCACCAACGCGTCCGTCAAAGTAAGAAGCACTTATCGTGCAGTTTATATATTCATGAAATAAAAATTACTCGTGCTTTTTTTAAGCTTTAAAATGAGAAGAATGATGAAAAATAAGTAAAAAAAAACGTTTATTTCAGAATAAAAACTCTTGAATGACTGATTTGTTATATATATCTACAGTGTGTCCGCGAACTGAAGTCCTCCCCGATTCGGTTCTACTTTTCTCTGTGGTTTGCCAGTCTGATCCACTTTTTACCCGTCTCGTTGTTCTTGGTCTCCACTGTAGCAGTCTTGTTGCCCATCTATCATCTGTCCTCCTCGCCACATGTCCTGCCCAACGCCACTTCAGTTGGGCTATTCTTTTTACTACATCCTCCACTCTCTTTCTAATCCATTCGTTTCTTTTTCTTTCCTGAAGAGTTATGCCCAGCATTTGTCTTTCCACAGCTCTTTGTGATTTTGCCGTTTTGTCTGCTATTTTCTTTGTGATTGCGTTAGTTTCAAAACCATATGTGAGTACGGATAGGACACATGTATTGTATATTTTTGCTTTGTGGGGTTTGGTGAATTTTGTTGATTTTAGTATACTTGCCAGTTTACCGAATGCCACCCAACCTAATTTTATTCTTCGCTGGATATCCGCTTCTTGATATCTTTTGCCGAGTGTTAAGCTGTGCCCCAAGTATAGATACTGTTCGACAACCTCTATTTCCTCATTGTTGATTATAAACCGGTATGTGCTTTTTATTTCGTCATTTATCATGATTTTTCTTTTCTCATGTTCAGTTCTAATCCTGCTCTCTTAGATTGGTTGTATATTTCGTGTAACATTGTTTGCATTTCTTTCTCGTCATTTGCAATTAAAACTGTGTCATCTGCATATCTTAAGTTGGATAAGTGCTTGCCGTCGATATTTAGACCTTTATTTTCCCAATTCAGTTGTTTAAATATATTTTTTCTACGGTCACCTCTAAAACTGACTATTAAGCGCTCACTGTTAATGCGAAAAGTTAGCGATTCACACATTTTTTCCCTAGTAACCATTTTAGCATCGCAACCACGTAAACAATGTCTTAATGAAATAATCGCGTCACTTCATTTTACTTTACGCATCGCCATGGCTAACCTGATTATTATTGTAATTTGTCATTTTTCTGGAACTGGCTAAAATTATTGACAATTGCATCACGGCGCGTCCATCATCACGCAACAGTTTTATTGAGTTTGAGAGTTTTTGTGAAGTTGAAGATGGAATCTGAAGATAATTGCACCCCGCCTGAAGTATTTGAAGCGACCCAGACAGCAACCAATGAGTTGTTGCCGGCCAAATCGTGCGGCCTGTATGAACGGCGGTACAACGACTTCATTAAATGGTGTGAATCGAAATTTCAATTATTTAACAATTTTGTCATTTATTTAGGACCGTAGAAAAAATTTTGTATGTATTTCGAGTGTAAAGAGCCATTTTGGTACTCGGGTGCTTTTTCGCGCCTCGCTACCGCTCGACACGAAACTCGCATCCTCATACCAAAATGGCTCTGTTTACACACTAAATACATAAATATCTATTCTAGTGCTAGTGTGAATAGTTTAGGCGACAGCGTGTCACCTTGTCTTATCCCTCTTCCTATTTTAATTTCTTCATTTGCTTCCGTGTAATTTTACTATGGATGCTGCTTTTTTGTATATGTTCTTTATTATTTGGGTATATCTGGAGCCCATACAGCAATCATCAAGGGCTTTTATTATGTGTGGTATCTCTATGGTGTCGAAAGCTTTTCTGTAGTCTAAGAAGGCGAGTACTATTGGTATGTTGTATTCGTTACATTTTTGTATTATCTGTGTTACGCTTTACTTTACGCTTTGCTTTTCTGTATCTTGCTTGTTCCACCGGTTGGTAGGCGTCTAATTTGTTACTTATACGGTTAGCTATGATTTTTGTGAACAGTTTATAAAGATGGGATAATAGGCTGATTGGCCTATAGTTTTCTAAATCGTCTTTAGGTCCTTTTTATGTACAAGAATGATCGCTGCAGTATTCCAGGTGTCTGGTATGTTTCCTGTCTCCAAAAACATTTGTTCATTAATCTTTTTACTAGATTCATTAACTTTTCTCCTCCATATTTTAGTTGTTCACTTATATATGCGAAAGCGTTAATGAAATGGAAGCTGGATATAAAATGGGAAACCAGAAGATAAGAATACTGTGCTGCTGACGACGCTGTCATCGCAGCAGAAAACGAAGACGATCTACAGCGTTTACTATTCAGATTCCAAAGATCCTATTCGATGCAAACCAGCTATTGATGACAAGTTTATCGAACAAGTCATGAGTTTCTAATATTTAGGAGTCGAGATAACCAGTATCAGAAACACTAACCAGGAAGCACGAATCCAAGCAAACAAGGCTATTGTAAGTATCTGGTTACCTCATTGACGTAATACGGCGCAATAAACACCTGACCGTCGACGGTAAAGTTAGAATCTACAAAACCTATGTAGGTCCAATTTTAACATACGCTGCTGAAAGTTACGCGGACACTTCCAAAACCAAACAAATAATGAGAACAGCGGAAATGAAGACGTTAAGAGCAATACGTGGCGTGACCTTACGAGACCAAATTAGAAGCCAAACCATACGCCAAGAGTGCAACACCCATGATATTGTAAAATGGGTACGAACAAGACGTCGACACTGGAGAGACCACGTCGACCGAATGGAAGATGATCGACTGGCGAAATGGGCAAAAACACAGAAACCAATCAAAAACCGTCCAATAGGAAGGCCGCCAAAACGGTGGAAGGAAATATAAACGGGAAAATTTGGAATTACAGGACATACGTCCTAAATTAAGTGGAAGAAAAAGAAGACTTATTAACCCATCGTGATCTGGTGCTCTTGAGTTTTTCATTTGATGAAGGGCGTTTTGTATTTCTGCTTTGGTGACATCTGGTATGTCTTCGGAACCAACGTTTATGATATTTAATTTTGTTGTTTGTGCCTTTATGTTTTCGTGGTTTTGTAGGTGTTCTTCTTCTAGTTGTGACTTGTATAGTTTAGTGTAGAACTTTTCAACTACTCTTGCTATTTCTTTCCTGTTTGTTGTTTCACCGCCTGTGTTGCCCTTTATTTGATTAATTTGTGTTGTTCCCTTACTTAGTCTTGATCGTAAGACTTTTATTGTTTTCAATTATTTCTTCTGTTATCCTTCCTCTGTAATTGAATAGGTCGTTTCTTATTTTCTTTCTCACCAATTTGTTGAGTTCCGCGTACTCGACTGTGTCCCATTATCCTTTCACTTGCATTTCTCTTCTTTTGTTTATTAGTTTCTTAGTATTTTCGAATTGCTTGAGATGCTAATATTTTAGAAATCAGCAAATGGTCAAGAGACAACTACCTTTATTAGAAGATATATTAGTATTAGTTGTGGGGAGACTGATGTCAAGCAAGTAGGTCTTCATAGGCCCTTTTTGCTAACCCCGTGGACAAGGTCTAGGCATGTAGAATACCAGGTACCTTAGTCCTACTTAGAATTTTGCCGATAGAAGAGATAACAAAAAAAGTTTTAAAAAGTTGTTTAGAGTTAAGAGTTAGTGCAGACTCTCAATGTTCAGACAAATCGGCCTACTTAGATTTTTAAAATTTTTAGATTTTTTATACCAACATACCTTTTACCTTTTATCATGGCTGTAGGAGGTACTCCATTGATTTTTTTAACATCTTAGTCCAGGAATCAGTTAGAGTGCCTGCAATTGTTTCTGTGTTATCTCTTCTAATAAAGGTAGTTTGCTTTTGACCATTTTTTTTTAAATCAAGATGTATGTCTGTATATTAATTAATTTCATTCATTTTCTCAAAATCTTGGTTTGAGAACCAGCAAAAGCGATTCCTAGAATATTAGCATTTAACACGAAATTTTCTTTGTTATTTACCCCTTATTCGAAATCAATCCGTGGACACACTGTATATATAAACCATTAAAATAATATTAATAAACAATAAACAAATAGGCAAGATTACTATTACTTAATCTTAAAATTCACTGAAAGACAAAAAAGTGGGACACTTAAAATTTTCATAATTTTTAAACAGTCTGAGACACAGTAAATTGTTGATTTTATACAATAATGCAGTAACAGTAAAACATAAAAAACAACAATTTCATGTTGTTAATCAACATAAACAACATTTATCAATAAATAAATAAATAAATGTGTTAAATTGAACAAATCTATTACCATGGTAGAAGATTAATATTCATGCATTTGACAGAAACTCACAGCTACAGTTTTTGTTAAAATTTAAAGGAATTTCCTATTAAATATCAAAATGAAGACTAAAACTAGTGTATTTTGTTGAATTCGACTAGCAAATTAACAATTCAAGGCACATCCATTTATTTTTAAGAGAATTTAAAAAACTTACTGTCCCATTTTTTTTTGTCCTTCAGTGTATGTATTTCCCCTTCAATTCAGTTTTTAGTTGCAGCATATAACTGCCATAACCTCAAATAAAAAGTAGTTGTGTGGAAATGATGATCGAAATCCAAAAAGTAGCATTCGATTTCGAAAACAATTGGTTCGTCATTGTGCTCAAATGACTACGTGTCCTTAACGTTGATAAGTTCTGTATTTCTGTCATTCGTTCTTTTACATGTCGTGTCGAGCAACACGAGCCGCTTTCGCAATAAATCAAAGTAAAATATTTCGGGAGCTCGCGGTGCATTACGGTGGAATAAAAAAGCCCGCTTCAGTTAATAATAATTTATGATAAACGTTCTAGTGGCCGCTGTTGACAAACGAGCTACACGACCAGCAATCAAGGCTTCGCCGTTTTAATGGACCCACTGGGCAGTGATAAAGATTGAATTTTTCTGTTGATGGGATGACGTGACAGCGAATTAGATGTTTCCACTCAGCCGAGAGCTTAACATTTATAGTGATTCACGCCGGCCAGAACGCAGGCTAAGCGTTTGAGTAATATTGACAGATAAAAAGAAGGAAATGCAGCAACTTCCCGATAGCGCACACTATCTTAGCTTTATGCACCACGGATGACCTTATCAGTTATCTTACTCCCGGTTGTTCACATTGTCAGTCATGTTTTATCGTGTACTCGAGATGATAACACGTCGGAGGTGTATCTTGCATGAGGATTAGGAACTGCTTCTGGTCAGGTGGTCGCAGCTAGCTGTGGAGCTTTGGTTCTAATGGCATTTGTGAAAATTGCAATACTCTGATGCTTTGCATCAACCCTTAAGTTATTTCCCCACGCGCGGAAGTCCGCCTGAAAAGAAACAGGATATTAAATGCATTTAAATATTTTCAATATTGTGGGATACTGGACACCCAAGGAGGTCCAATTCTGAGCATTTTGATGGAAATAAAAATATTGCGGTTCCCTCTCTTTCTGTTCAAAGCAGCGCACGAGTTACTGCCTTATGAAAGCATATTAAATATTTGTCTGTAAATATGAGTGGATGCTTTGCTGTTGTGTAATTGATTTAGTGATGTAACAATGGACTACATAGATAATCTATTATTTTTATTCTGCGTTCTCGTAGTAGTAGCTATGTAAATAGGTCATTGTTCATTCTGTGTATAGCATGAACAAGAGTTGGAATTATTAAGCTATTGTATGGCGTTTTAACATTAAAGCTTCGCTTTGGCAGATTTAATCACACGTAATGATTTTTCATATTTATTTTAAAAGTATGGTCTAGTATTTTTTTTTCGGAATTATCAAGGTACTTTATAGTAGTGATACAAGTTTGATCATGAGCAATCCAACAAGTTTCGTACAGGCGTAACTAGTGGGAGGGGGGGGGGCAGGCCCTCCCCAGAGTCACATGTACCCGCCCCCTAGAAAAATAGAAGTGGTTTTTTATTAACTCAGTTAATCCCAGCGGGACGTTGACGATCAACACACTTTTTTACATTTTCTTTCGGTTTTATTATTTATTTTGGCTTCAAAAACCATGAACTTCGCCTGTGAATATTACATTCAATGGTTGTATTCCTTTTCTATTTTTTTGTTGTTGAATAAAGGCATATTATTATTATTATTATTATTATTATACAGTAAATTTATTTTAATGTACAATGTGGTATTGCCGTTTCCATGAGGATTTGATTGTTACCTCTTGGTTTCTAAGGACACGTCACGCCCTCACAATGTATAAATATGTTTATTTTAAAATGCAATATATGAACTGTCATGCTATGTTTTATCGGACTTTTTCCACTGTCATACAACGTTTCGCGCTGGTGGCCTAGTGGTAAGAGTGGCAGACTAGTAATCACAGCGATCAGCGGTCCCGGGTTCAAACCCCGGGGGAGGCACGAGTTTACGTAGAAAAACGTACAATATCAGTCCTTCTCCTGACTAACCAGGAACACCTGAAGTCGGAAGTAGATCAAAACTCCTGAAGTGTTGTGTGATACACACCCTAGACAGTGGAAAAAGTCCGATAAAACATATCATAATAGACCACTGCCAAAAAATTACATTCAGAGAACAATATAAACTGTCATTTTATTGAAAAATAAGCATCACTAATAACAACCGCGAATGTAACATGTAATAACTTACTCACTTACTGTAAACTGAAATCTTTATATAATTTGATCAACAGAATTTCTTCTTCCGTAGAATTGAGAATACATTATTTTTACCTACTCAGTAACTTTTTTAGATTTCATTTTAAAATAAACATGGTGTGAGCGTGGGGTATGCTTAGATACCAATAGGTAACAATAAAATCCTTATGGAAACGGTAAAACTACATTGACTCTTAAAATAAATCTACTATATAGCCTAAAAGACGATGGAAGTATTGTAATTGTGAAAAAAATCACCTTTCTAGATTTTTTAGATCTCCACGTTTCCGGGTCCCTAGATGACGAAAAACAGATTTTCTCAATTCCGTCTGTCTCTATGTTGCCGGTATAACTCAAAGACTATTTGTTGGATGAAGACGATATTTTGCAAGCCGATTATATGCCTTCCTGGCATGAAACCGATCAAATTTCAGTAAAATATATACAGGGTGAGCACATTAAAAAACAAAATCCTGCTTATTTTTGCTTTAGCTCAAGAACTATTACTTAAATGAAAGTAATATTTTGCATATGGCTCAGGTTTTTACTTTCGACGATAAAGGGTATATTTTGGGCCCAACATGTACAGGGTGAGCAACTTAAAATAATAAAATGTTGTCTACTTTTGCTTTAATTGAGAAATAGAGAAAAGTGATAATTTTCACATAGAGCTGTCTTTACCAATTACGAAAATGGGACCCAACAGATAGAGGGCAAATGTTGTAAATGAGAAAAAAGAGTCAACAATAAATGCGTTTTATTTAAGGCAGCCACATCTCACCACTGCGAGGAGTTCTCGGTGATTGGTGCAGCGAACAGGCGGTTAACTTGCGGGCTACCGCCAAGCGTTGAAATCGCTTTTGCAGGCGCCGAAGTTCGAATACCAGTAATGCTTTTCTATTTGAAAATTCATGTAATTCGCAAATATTTCCGTTTATTGTTTCAGTATTATTAGGAACGTGAAGATATTTTTACTTTTATTTTCTATTGATTTTTAAAATTGTTTAGTGTCACAACATCCACATGCGAGGGGAGTTCTAAGTAAAATTCTTGACAGATTTTTTTTTTCATACGAAAGTGCAGTCTACGAAAGCCATTGGCAATAGACATCGTCACCAGATTGAATTGTGTTGGTACATAAACTTCTGGTTATTATTTTTGCAGTGAGGTTAGGTTTCATGTTGACTGGTTGCCATCTTTATTATTTAAATTGTAGTTATGGCCATTATAAATTGAAATTTCCTCAGTGCAATACCTATCTAGTTAAAACCAAATTATAAAATCGCATTTCAAGTTTATAAGTCAGAACTACGATTTAAAATAATTAAGACGTCAACCAGTCAACAGGTAACGTAACCTCACTGCAAAAAAAAAATAATCAGAAGTTTATGTACCAACACAATTCAATCTAGCGATAATGCTTGTTGCCAATAGTTTTCCTAGAATTTGTCCGATTGCAATATTGCATTGCCATATAAAAAATACCATATGTTGGATATCTGGCTTTTATAGAAAATAATATGCAAGATAAAACATAATTCGTGCAAAAATACAAATTAATTTTGCTAATACTTTGAAATGACTTTCTTTTCGTCTGAATATTACTTTTTTCCAGTTAATTGTGTACTATTGCTTTTACTTTCTCCTCAATTTTTTATAAATAACGGATCAATTTAAGTGTCTATACAAAGCCAATTCCAATTATTTCATATGCTGGTAAGTCATTGAACGCTAACAGCTACCTAGGCTCATCCAGTTCATAGTTACGGTGAATTTCTGTTTCGATGTTGCTTTGCCTAAAGAGTTCACTTTAGCACTTTGAAGAGTACAATCCAAAATGTTATGTTTAGTAGTGTTTTAGGATTATGTTTTCAAGAAACTATTCACTTAAACCGTAACTGAGAAAAAATTTGAAAGTGATGTTTTAAATAAAAACGTACCTACTTCATTAAACTGCGATAGGTAGTCTATACATTCTTGCATGTTGTTTAAGAACCGAGAAATAATTATTGATATTCTATTTAGACATATAGCATTATAACAGTATAAAAAAACAAACAAATAACTTTATGCGAAAGGGTAATCTATGCAAATTCATATCTTCATAGATGTAAGTATTGAAGATGGTTGGTTGGGAGGCCTGGCCCTCCCCAGCTAAAAATCCTAGTTACGCCAATGTTAAGTGCCATAAGCAAAGTGAATTGGGAAAATTGGAAAAAGGGGGTGGTAATATCCATTACCGCACTCAGTGCGGTAATAAAGCTCTCGACGATACTCAAATTAATTCGGTAAATAGTCAACAACAGCACCAATGAAGATAAAATATATTTAAACCTTCTTTCTACTGGATTTAAATTTAATAACAAATCCACTTTTACTGACACGAATCAATTGCTTTTGAAAAAGAAGAAATAGAAGTGCAAATAAAACCTTTATACATGGCAGTAAAAATAATTCTAAAACTTTGAAATATTGAAAATTATGTTAAATTTTACTATTATGTTGTATTTCATTTAGGTTCATGATTTAAAAAAATCTGTTACGGTCTATCCTACGACAGCCGCCGATGTAAAATGATCTTCTATCACTTTACTCCACTCGTTGGATAAACTTTATAAACAACAAATAGTCGGAAAACTTGAGTTTAAGATTTTGAAGATACACACAGGGGTTAATTTATTTTTTCCTGAATTTATATCGGTTCTCCTGCATACATTTACAGGTTGAAAACTTACCAAACATTCCGTACCGCCCCTTTGGGCCGAGGGTGGTGAATCAGAAATACGACACCGGGGAGGCAAGACGATTAGCCGTTCATTTCATGTGGCATTTGGTCACACACACTCGCTCGCAAGCACAAAACCGTCAAATTACCAGGCGTGTAAACAAGAGTAAACAAGCATTACTGTATTTAGCAGTACGTGGTGCTCCCACGTAGCATTTAGTAGAATATTTCGATCAGGAATAATCTTCACCACAGATGATCAAATCATTATTATTACTTACATAAAGGCAGGCGGCTATTAGCCGATATGCCCCATACAGTGAACTTGGTTAAGCTAAACTAACTAAAAATAATTATATTACCTATCTAAGTATAAATCAAGACTATTCTTAAACATATTTACATTAGTAGAGTTAACAACTGTTTCTGGTAAATTATTTCGAAAATTACAAACACGTAAACTAAAAAAATACTGTCCCAGTAGTTTTCTAAATTGTACTTTGTTTGAAAATACTAATAAATGGGAGACTGCAATGTTCATAAACACAAAATAAATGGGTGCTAAAGTAAATACCACAACAAAATCGGAAATATGAGTAGCATATATGCACTCAGTTAAGCAGTTCTTGCTGGATCCAGTGATTTAAATATGTATATTAGATTATGTTTATTTCAGTAGAAACCAATAAAAGCATGTCTCCCATTAAGTAGAAGAAAAAATGTGAACGAAAAATGCGATTCAATTAGTAACTTCCAATTCTAACCATGATGGGAAAAAAGAAAAGTTAATTTTAGGAACTAAAAGTCGTAACACAAGGGTTATAGTTTTTTTTTAAGACAAAGCAAAGGAAAATTGTCATTAGATGCATATTTGAATTTCACATTTTATCACAGGTGGCTGTGACTTTTTCTTAAAACCAGGAATCAACTACAATTAATACTTTTATGAATAATATAAGGTACTACTAATAACAGCTATACCACATGTCATTTTCATATTTTTGTTATGGGCTAATTCTCAATCATTCTTATGCCAGAAAATATTATTTCCATTGACAATTTCACTTTCAGGAGCGCAGGCTATGTATTGCATTAGAAAACTTTTTAAAATAAATAGATTGCACAATTTATTATGTTGTGAATAGTGAGTGCTCCAAATGGGATTTTCATATTTTTCCAAAGCAATCTGCAAGCTTCAAGAAATAAAAATTCAATAATTAAATTGTGCGGGGATGCATTCTACTTCACTGGAGCGAGTAATCCTCATTAGTTTGAAAACTGAGGCACGAACTAGATTGTTTGTTAAAAATAGAGGTCACGCTGCTTAGCATCTTATCGCCCGTTTATGGAGCAGTAGTGAATGAAACGACTAAATTTTATTCCTACATTAACATGTACGTACTCAAGTTTTCTATTTTCTCGTACACGATTTTGCAGTCCTCAGTCGATAAAACCGTGCATAAAAAAGTTTTAACGACTCTCGTTCTGCCTCACATCAGTGTCTCGCTCGTTGTGCTTTTTGATTTGTAAAATTCAGAAAGCGAAAGCCTGAGGGCCGTTGCTTGTCAAAAGTGTCCTCTGTTTTGTAAAGCAAGTTTCGGAAAATAAGAAGACCGCTTTTCTGTGGCCCTACGGTGTTACCTGCTCGAATTGTTGTAATTTTTGAAGTCAAAGGTTACAATTTTCATATCCCGTTGTTTATTTTCTATTACGTAAAGAGAAAGTCGCCTGGGACGGATTTCATTTAGTTTTTTAATGAGAGTTGCGTATTATAAAAATGTCGCTAGCACATCTTAGTAGATAAAAAGAGATAGGCTGAATTAAATTTTGTATTGTCTACAGTAATTAAGATTTCGAAATATATAGGATTCAAATTTTTCAAGTTAAAATCATTTTCTGCATCCACTCGTAAAATGAAGCAGTTGCGTTTCTTAACGTTGCTTGTGGACACCAGAAATTAGGAAGTAGAGTACAGAGGTTTAATAAATGTAAGCGACCAGACTACGAACACTTAAGAGTTCGAAACTTTTCCTAGATCACTTTGTTCAGCACTCGCACACTTGGTGTTTCGCTTCTTAGTTGCTGCATATTCGACGAAAAAAAAAATTAAATTAAAAAAATTGGTAATTTTTATTCATTTAATTAGAAAGTTCCTCAAAATGGTTTGTAAATAGAGTAAAGATGATTAAATCGACATTTATCCAAATTGTTTAGTTTATACACTGAGAAGTCGCAGAAAAGTATACACATTTATGGGGAAAATATCTCTAATACTATATTGTCTATATTGCCATATGATTTGGAGATTTTCAAAAATATAAGTATATGAGGAATTCACTTAACTCAATTAATGGTGATAAAACTGTCAAAAATATAGTCAGACTTCTTTCAAGTTTACCTGAATGACGTAGCAGAGAGGTATTTATTAAACCTTGCTGGTTATTTAATCTAAGAATGCTAGCTATCAGATTTTCAACACCTAATTTATTTAACTAACTTTCTATGGTCATCAGCCTATCTTTGATACGTCGAAAGTGGAAATAAATGGTGTTGTACCAAAACCAATATCTTGAATTTAATTACACCTCATGAATATTTGGAATTTTTGTGTTTCTTACAATATGCACCACTTGAACTTGCTTCGTTAAGAAATAGAAATGAAGGGAAAAATTGATGTTTGATGACAAATTTTGATTTTATTCATTTTCATTGAATACGCCCTAATTATCGAGTAGAGATCAAAATATGAAAATAATCACAGTTTTTCTCAATCTGTTACTAAGAAGTATTAGAAAAAGGCGTTTGTTAATAATATAAACAACTTCCCTTGTTACAAGCCCTTATTAAAAAAACGATTAAAAATGAGGATGACTATTACACACAACTGTCACATGACTGATATCATCTAATGAGAACCATGCATTTTTTGAAAATTGACCAATCCCGAACTGAGTACCTGATAAGCTGCCTAGGGAAACTTATCAACCGATAAGCTCCCTAGTGATATAATTATCGACCCCGTAGATGGTGTCATAATTATTTAGATATAGAAATGCAAGAAACAAGCAATTTGAGTTTTTTGGCATTATTAGATCAATTTTAAATGATAATCCGTATACGGGTATTGTGTAGTAATAATCTTCAAAATATAAACGCGGGCGACACACTTACATATAATTTCGCCCGTGCCAGGAGTCATCGTGCTGGTTGCCCTTAGAAAACTGCCTTCGGGACAGTTTTCATTGCAACCAGCACTCGACCCTTGGCGTCTGCAAAATTATCGGTAAGTTTGTCTCGCCCTTGTTATATTACTATTGATAATAATATCGATCTGTTATCAATTTAAATCTCCAACGATTAATGCATCTTTCTGCAAATGAAGATTCAAACTAAGTAAACGTTTTTACTTCCCTCGTCTGAAAGACGAAGGAAGTATTATGATCGCGAAAAAATGACCTTCCGAGATTTCTTCAGATCTTCACGTCTTCACTGCCTGTCTGTCTGTCTGCCTGTCTGTCTGTCTTGTCTGTCTGTCTGTTGGCGGTATAACTCAAAAAATATTTGTCGGAGGAAGACGATATTTTGCATACACATTATATATATACCTGGAATGAAACCGGGAAAAATGTCAGACAAATATATACAGGGTGAGCACCTTAAAAAATAAAATTTTGTTTATTTTTCATTCAGCTTAGTAATAGATACAAGTAATAATTTGTACATAGTGCAGGCTTTATTCTTACCAAAAAATGGGAACCAAAAGATACAGAATACATTTTTTTGAATGCCAAAGCGAGGCACAAATTAGCGCGTTACTAAATATAGCTGCGACATAGAAATTCGAGAGGTCGGCCCTCCGTGGTGCAGGTAGAAACTGCCCAGTCACTTACGATTAGTGATGGGCCTATTCGGAATGAATAATCGGAAAGTTTCCGATTGTTCAAAAAATCGGAAGGTTCCGATTATTTCGGAACTTTTCGGAATTCGATTATTTTACTGTTCGGTGCACAAAATTCGGAACTTTCGGAATTCGATTATTTTGACTCACTTGTTGGTTGGCGAATGCCGACGGGTCGTGCCGTATGCGCACGTATATGATACGTGAAAGGCACTAATGGCAGTGGTATTTAGTAGATTAATTATTAGATAGTACAGCTTACAGACTTCAAATTTATGTATTGTTTTATACTATCTATTATGTACTTTATGTGCCATTAAACTTTAAAATATCACTACCATTTTCCGAAAGTCTATTAAGGTAACTACTGTAATCATTTGAAAAAATATTTTATTTCCTCTTATATCCCACTGTGCTACTCAAACTCATAAATTGTTTTCCTGGCCGTCCTACAAACCCAAACAATTGATGCCAACGCAGATAAAGGCTTACGGCGCGACGGCGAGTGCTCTCATCGCAAATTTGCACGCACTTCATCTTCCTTCCGCTTGTTGTTGTTTCGCTCGTTTTCCCTTGCTTGCATTTACGGAATGTAAAATAATCGGATGATATTCCGATTTTATAATCATTCCGAAATGGAACATTCCGATTATTGAAATCATCCGATTATGCCCATCACTACTTACGATATCCCACTAAACGTTGGGGCTGCACACGCGGTCCGCCTGTCGTTCGAATTCCACCGGTAACGTTTTTTTAATTTGAAAATTTTTGGGTAAAGCCTTTTACAGATTTTTTTCTTTTGACATGAAACAGACTGTATTCTTCTTTTTCCATCTTCGGTTTTAATTCTCTATATTCTCCCTCTCAAGAATTTTAAGTCTTCTACGTCTTCACCCCATTTCTTTCTGGGCCTTCTTCTCAACCTCTGGTTTCTTCTCATACGCGTTTCTCTAAACTGGGCACTGCTACGCCAGGTGGTGGTTCTAAATTACTGCCACAATATCTGATTCTTTGTAAAGTTCCTGGGACTTTTAGTTTCTTCTTTTATTGGGCCAAACATTTTTCTAATTCTTTAAATGCTTTATTAAGCACATCTGCTGTTTTCTCCATGATTCTTACGTCGTCTTCTGTAATTCTGTGGTTGTCATTTAACCCGTTGCCTTTATACTTCGCGGTTATGCACTTTTAAAGAACGATGTTAAACAGGGTCGATGATAATGCATAGAACCCGTTGTGATTTAGAATTCTCGTGACATGGCTGTCTATTATTATATCTTACTGTTGGTATATGTTTTAGTGTCATCTGCACTCTAATTAGTTACTAGGCATAATCTAATTCACTCGTTGCTGTCTCTAGGTAACCTCTTTCCACAGTTTTCCTGAAGGTGAAGTTGTTGTACGTCAATGTTGTTCTTCGACGTCTAATGGTTTTCTCAGGTTCGTCTTATTGTGGATCTACACCATGTGAGGACCACTTTCGTAGTTTCCGAGTATTCGTTCTGTGTATTTGTCCATTTTGTGGATTATTATATATCGGGAATATCCATGCTTTATTTAATTCCGTTGTCATCTCTTCTGTTTTCCATTTTTCTTTTTTTATCGCTTATATTTTCATTGCTATTTTCTCACTCATGTGTTTTATCAACTCTGCGTTTAAGCCGTTTTCAGCTTGTGCTTTGTTGTTTTTTAGTGTATTAATCCTTTCTCTTATTTCTTTCGGTGAACAGGCTTCTATATTTATATGTGCGAATTTAATTTGTTAATTTTTCAGAAATTATGTGTTTTTATAAAGCATTTTCTCATAATATTAAGTAATATTTAACCTTTGCAATAATTTTAAATATAGAATTTTAGAAATCGAAGTTAACATTTTCGCCTGATGATGGCGTAATGAGGGAACTCCTAAATTGGATGCCGAAGCAATTGTAGGGGTGCTAATATTAAATACAATTTTTGGGAATGACTCGTGACAATTTTTTATGGAAGAAGTTTAATTATATGGGGTCCATACAATAATTGTATGTGTGCGTTCTCGCTGATGTTCTGTTCTCCTTCCTTATTTTGAACATCTAACTCCTCTTTAAGATATTCCGCCCGTCTGTCCATAAATTATTTTTTAATTAATGCTAGCACTCCCTATTTGTTTTTGATATACATACCTTGTTTCTGTTTGGAATTCTCTTTTATTCTTCTTGAGTTCTTCGTAGTTTACTGCTATTTTCTCTTTCTATTTCATCTGTCTTTCCTTGTTCATATTTTTTTCTTACTTCGGCACGCGTATTTTTCTCGTCTTATTTTTGATAGTATCCACTTTGAAAATTGGTCCGTAAAAACAATACTGATGGGAGAAACCAAAGTTGCTATTTCAACATTAAGCTCACTTGGTTTTTCAGATATCCTAAAATACTGAAAATATATTTGCATGCCCTGTCTTAATGGCAAGCCACGATCAAGTTTGTTTTTACTTGTGGTGTCTTAGTAGATATTTATATCATGCCATAATTACAGCTACCTATATATAATACGTCACACAATTTTCAATAGTTATTTTTCGAATAAAAGTTGCGTGCCAGTTGCCTAAAGATGTATTGTCAATATTCCATAGAACTGTTCAAATTAAATGTTATGGGATTAATAATATAAACACGCAGATCTATATTTCTTTTTATCTAGAACTCTCTGAAATTAGTTGCAGTCACCTACATATGTTGTTGTGTTAGAACTAAAGTGTAAGGAACTTAAGAGATGTCCGCCTCTCGCTTTTATATAAACAAGAAATTCGTGAACCAAACATTTGGAAAATTTAAATAATTTAAAAACAAATATAATTCAAATATAAATACGTAAATTGTAACTAATTTTCACATGGTGCCCACGAGTTAAGCTTAGTTTACAAATATTGGTATAAAAATGTACCGATGGGGTCGCTTTACATACATTTCATTCGTTCGATCAAAATTGGAGTATGGTGTTTTGGATGGCAACGCTATTACGAATACTAATGCTATAAACAACGCCTTGAGCGTACCCAACGAAAAATTTAATAATTTTTGTGGTTGAAGAAGTATCATGCCTATCCTGAGAGGAAATCTCCATATAACATTTTGCTTCAAACTTTAAGAATCGATTCACTTGGCTTGAGAAGAATAAATGCTGGATTAACGTTTTTGTTTAAATTGCTACACTACTTAAGTGACTGCGTTTATTTACTTAGAAAATTTAATATTCAAGTGCATGGATTATTCACTATAAAGCATACCATTTCTTATATACAACATGCTAGGACGAATATCTTATTGAAGTCACCAATTGTATCGATATGTATAGATTAGAACTTGTTCTGTAACGGATGTGAAACTTTTTCCTGTAGCTTGAAACAACTGTACATCTACGTATAACTTTACAGGAAGTGGAATGCTCAATATACACTGTTCTATTTGCTGCCTTCTATTTTCATTGCAAAAAAAAATAGCGGCAAGCTTCAATTTTTGTTTAATACTTCATTTAAACACCAATTATCCAAAAATATAACTGCCATAGCGCTCTGATGGTTATGTGGGTAGCCATACTGGTACAAACATGTATAACATTTGGTGAAAATTTGTGATAGCAGCATGGCTAATAAAATCGTACTTGTTTGTACCAGTATGGTTACCCACATAACCATTCAAGCGGTATGGCAATTATATTTTTGGATAATTGGTGTTTAAATGAAGTAGTAAACAAAAATTGAAGGTTGCCCCTATTATTTTTGCAATGAAAAAATTACCAGTTTGACCTAGTATGGCGGCCCTTTATATCCTTCTTATCAGTATGGCCCATAATTTCCGTCTGGGTTTAGGGATCTTATCTATCGATTACAACGAAAATTAGCCCTGCCGCATTAAAAAAATATATTTAAATTTATTAACAATTTTCCAAAGCCGCCGTTAATATTTCTAACCGCAGTTCGGCGTTTTTGACACCTACTTGGGCAATATAAGAAGGTTTTTGCACTACTAGTCTCACAACGCACCGTTATTGGTCTATCTTTAGGTCGTGAATTTGATTTTCTCCACCAAGGGAGAGAAAGTAAAATACACAATTTTCACCGTGGTAACTGATAAATTGCTAAGTTACCAAATATGACTATTTTAATTTTGACGTTTTAAAGAGCTGTATTGTCAGGTTGACAGTTAACATATTTTCGAAATTTGTTGGGAATTTAGGTATTAAGCCGTTTGGTAGTGCAAAAAATAGTATATACACCACGGTAGCGAATCCTCTTATAATCTTCGCGCTTTAGATACTTTGCGCTGCGCGCTCAGTATCTAATATGCGCTCAGGTTATAATACTGCGCTTCGCTACCTTGATGTATAATATACTATTACTACCTACCAAGCTTGCCGCTATGACTAGTAATTTAGGTGTTATGGGCTCTTGATCTATACATCTGGGTGATAAAATGATTATTCTTTATCAGTTCGCCCGCTTGTTGCTAATGTTTGTTGTCGGTCGCAGAAATTGATCTTTCACTGTGAAATAGTCCGTAATATTGCAATGACAAGGTTCAAATTCGCGATTTACGACTGTGAACAAAATGATTATTATAAAACCAGTCTTAAACCAAATGGATATGCATTTTCAGCAATCACCGCAAGCTGTTTTAATCTGCTTGACGTATTATTTTAACGTTAATCCATGTTGGCATGCCGTGCTTCAAAACCGCTGTAGGAAAAGGAATGAATCTTGGCACCGTTGTGAAGGAAGGTTGTGGTTACAATATTGCAATATATTGCTACTTTGCTTCAGTGGCAAGGTAGTTCCCTATGTGGCCTATGTGCATTACTTTGCAGCCAATCTTGGTAAAATGCAATTTGTTTCAAGTATAATGCGACTTGTTAAAACAGAATAAGACAATATAGATAGAACTTTTCGTTTATGCACTCTAAATATATATCTATCAAGCATAATCTATACATATATAAAGGAAAGTCACAACCCTGACTAATCAACGCAGACCCGAAACCACTAGCACTAAAAACTTGAAATTCGGGTGGAAGTTTCAATTTGTTGCATATGGTAGTGCTAAGAAGGGATTTTATGAAATTCGACCCCTAAGGGGGTGAAAAGGGGTAAAATGTGATTTCACGAATTCCTCAATATCTCTTACACCTGATAAGATATCGATTTGGTGTATACTTGCAAAGATTACCAAGATAAATACCTAGAAACGTATTTTAGGATTTTGCCTTAATAAACCCCTAAAGGTGCAAATCTGGATTGGGGGTGAATTAAAGAACCCTTCGTATCTACTATGTTTATTGAGTTAGAACATTATTTTGTGGCATATAGATGTATTTTTAAAATATTTGGAAAGAGGTATAACCGAATTTGAAAATGTTAACCCTAAGGGGGTGAAAAGGGGTAAACATTATTTTCACAAATTCATGAATATCTCTTAGACCCAATAAGATAGCGACTTGGTGTTTGCTTGCATATGTGTTCAATAGAAGTATCTAAAAACATGTTTCAGGATTTTGCCCTAATCGACCCCTAAAGGTGCAAATCTGAATTCGGGGTGAATTAAAGAACCCTTTGTAACTCCTAGGTTTATTGAGTTAGAACATTCCTTTTTTTTGACATATAGATGTACCTATTCTTAAAATATTTAGAAAGTGGTTTAAGGGATTTTACAATTTTACCCCTAAAGGGTGAAAAGGGGTAAACTGTATTTTACTCAATATCTCTTACACCCGATAATATATCGACTTGGTGTTTGCTTGCATAGTTATCCAATACAAATGGAGAAAAACGCATTTCAGGATTTTGCCCTAATCACCCTCTAAAAGTGCAAATCTGGGTTCGGGGTGAATTAAAGAACCCTTCGTATCTCCTATGTTTATTGAGCTAGAGCATTCTGTGTTTGGTATATAAATGTATTCTTAAAATATTTAGAAGGCGGTTTAAGGGATTTTAAAATGTTACCCCTAAGGGGGTGAAAAGCGGTAAACTGTGTTTTCACAAATTCCTCAATATCTCTTAACTCGATAAGATATCGACTTGGTTTTTTGCATGCATAGGTATCCAATACAAAAGTCTAAACACACGTTTCAGGATTTTCCCAAATCAACCCCTAAAGGTGTAAATCTGGATTCGGGGTGAATTAAAGAACCCTTCGTATCTCCTATCTTTACTAAGATAGAACATTGTTTTTATGGCATACAGATCTATTCTTAAAATATTTAGAAAGGTGTTTAAGGGATTTTAATGTTGCCCCTAAAGCGGTAAAAAGGGAAAACTTAAAAGGGGTAGGGTGTAATATTTATTAATTTTTTTTCGCTGTGGGTTTATTTCAGATTAATATAGACTGAAGGAATTTTTCAAAATTCCACCACAAAGGGGTGGAAATGGGTATCTTGCTATAATTTATGAATACAACATTTAGTTTAATTTTATCTCATTGTTATACTAGAACTATAGTTTTATCAATATATACAAAAAGAACGACAATTACATTTTTAAAATTATTGGAAAGTGGTTAAATATATTTTAAAATTTTACTCCTAAGGGGGTGAAAATGGGTAAACTGTATTTTCACGAATTCCTCAATATCTCTTAGACCCGAGGACATATTGACTTGGTGTTTACTTGCACAGGTATCCAATAAAAGTGTCTAAAAACATATTTCAGGATTTTTCCCTAATCAACCCCTTAAGATGCAAATCTGGATTCGGGGTGAATTAAAGAACACTTTGTATCTCCTAGGTTTATTGAATTAGAACATTCCCTTTTTGGCATATAGATGTATTCTTAAAATATTTAGAAAGAGCTTTAAGGGATTTTAAAATTTTACCCTTAAGGGGGTGGAAAGGGGTAAACTGTGTTTTCACAAATTCTTCAATAACTCTTAAACCCTATAAAATATCGACTTAGCGTTTGCTTTCATAGGTATCCAATATAAGTGTGCAAATCTATATTCGGGGGGAATTAAAAAACCCTTCGTATCTCCTATGTTTACTGAGCTAGAGCATTCTTTTTTTTTGGCATATAGATGTATTCTTAAAATATTTAGAAAGCGGTTTAAGGAGACTTAAAAAAAGTAAAAAGGGGTAAACTGTGTTTTCACGAATTCTTCAGTATCTATTAAACCCGATAAGATATAGGTTTGGTGTTTGCTCGCATATGTATCCAATAGAAGTGTTTAAAAACACATTTCTGGATTTTCCCCTAATCAACCCCTAAAGGTGCAAATCTGGATTCGGGTTGAATTAAAGAACCCTTCTTATCTCCTATGTTTACTGAGTTAGACCATTGTTTTTTGGCATATAGATGTATTCTTAAAATATTTAGAAAGTGGTTTAATGGATTTTAAAATTACCCCTAAAGCGGTAAAAAGGGAAAAATGAAAAGGAGTAGAGTGTTAAATTTATTAATTATTTTTCGCTGTGGCTTATTTCAGGATAATATGGACTGAAAGAATGTTTCAAAATTCAACCCCTAAGGAGTGAAAAAACAGTAAACTGTGTTTTTACGAATTACTCAATATCTCTTAGAATAAATTAGAGGATTTCCGAAATTCCATATATACAATATATACAAGGGTAATGACAATACGTACACATTTCCAGGGGGTACGTAAAAGCATAAAAGAGTTGCGCAGGCCTTTTTTCGGAAGAATACTGTGTCCTTTTTACCTAGAATATTTTTTTGCGGCGTTTTTCTCATGTCTATCATAGTTTTAGCTGTGATATGACTATCCTACCAAATCGAGTTTAGGCAATCCTATAACATAAAATCGTTGCTCTCTTTGTTTGCGTGTATGTTTGTTCACTATCTCCTCCGAAGATACTGGCCCGATTAAGTTGTACGATGGTTTAAAAGTGTGCTAATTTTTAGACTTAGATCGTAGGCCGGTTTTTATTTACAAAAAAAGTACGAAAAAGTTTTAATTTAATTAAATCCTCTAGGCAGCGGAGCGGAGCGCCTGTCGCCGTGTACTATTAGCTCGGGTGCGCGCATTCCTTATAACATAAAATCGTTGCTCTCTTTGTATGTTTGCGTGTATGTTTGTTCGCTATCTCCTCCGAAGATACTGGCCCGATTAGGTTGTATGATGCCTTAAAATTTTGTAAAAAGTACGAAAAAGTTTTAATTTAATTAAATCCTCTAAGTAGCGGAGCGGAGCGCCTGTCGACGTGGGCTACGGTGGACCTGAGGTAGAGTGCTCGCCTACGACGCGGGCGGCCGGGGTTCGATTCCCGGCCGATGCATCCTTTTTTTAAATTTATATTAATGAATCTCTCTTAATTTAGCGAACCGAAGCGTAGTTCGGGTGACTCACTAGTCTATTTCTGCTATTCTCTATTCTGCTATTTATTTCTCCTGCACCAAAAACTTCCATTGTTATTTTCGCTCCTAGATAATTATGTTAGTCCACCTGTTTTAGTTCTGCCCCGTCATTAATCAGTTCTAAATTGACTACCATACATACATCTATATCATAAAATCGGTGGTCTCTTTCTTTGTATGTTTGTTGGCTATCTCCTCCGAAGATACTGGACCGATTAAATTGTATGATAGCTTAAAATCTTGCTAATTTTTAGACTTAGATCGTAGGCCGAGTTTATTTTCAAAAAAAGTAGGAGCAAGTGAAGTAAAATTAAATTATATTTAATTTCGTTAAATCGTGTAATTAGCGAAGTGAAGCGTAGCTCACTTACTTACTTACTTACTCCATGGCGCTACGGTCCACGTGGGGCCATGGCCTCCCATCGGGGTTCCTAGACTGTTGTTTTACAAGGTGCGTTCGTCGCTCGCACCTCAACCTTTGGCATATATGCCAGAGGGGGGGATTGTTCTACTCTCCTCCTTTTTTAACTTCGGACACGATTTTTCTCCATTCTTTTCTATTAGCTGCCTTCCGCTTCCACTGGGTGACTCCGGCTGTTCTTAGGTCCTTGTCGACTTCATCCTTCCATCTTAACCTCGGTCTACCCCTGCTTCTCCTTCCTTCCGGTTTATTTTGCAGAATTCTCTTTGGTCCTCTTGTTTGTTGCATTCGCTCTACGTGACCCAACCACCTTACCCGCATACTTTTAATCTCGTTGGATATACTAGCTTCTCCATACCGTGCCTTAATTTCGTTATTCGTTAGGGCCCGCCACAACCCGTTCTCATTCACTTGCCCGTATATCCTTCTAAGTATTTTACGTTCGCATGTGTCCAGTTGTTTACGCCCATTCTGTGTGAAGCACCAAGTTTCTGCCCCGTAAGTCACAACCGGTTTTATTACTGTCTTGTACACTTTGATTTTATTCGTTATTGAGAGCGTTTTTGAGGTAATTATGTCTTTTAACCCAAAATAGCACCTATTCCCTGCCGAGATTCTCGCTTTCAGTTCCTCCTCGATATCATTTCTTTCGTTGATTATGGAGCCTAGGTATTTAAAATTTCGAACTCGTTCATATCGTTTTTTATTTACGGTAATTTCCTTGACATTTTTGTATCTATCTGCATCCTTTGAGGTGATCATATATTTTGTTTTAGATACATTTATCTTTAAGCCCTGGGTATCAGCTGCATCTTCCAAATATTTAACTACCTCCTTCAACTCCTCTGTTGTTCTGCTTACTATGTCAATGTCGTCGGCATATGCCAGTAGCTGACACTGTCTGTTATAAATTGTGCCCCCAGGGTTAATGGGTACCTTTCTTATTACCCTTTCCAAAGCGAAATTAAACAGCGTCGTTGACATTGCATCTCCTTGTCTCAGTCCATTCCTTATCATAAAACTCTCCGTTAGTTGTCCTTGAATTCTTACCTTTGCTTTTGTGTCCAATAGGCACATTTTTACTAATCTTATTATTTTTCTGGGTATCCCAAACTCGTTCAATCCTTGTAGTAGTTCCGATCTTATTATTGTGTCGTAAGCCTGCCTAAAATCTACGAATAGGTGGTGTGTTTCAATATTATATTCCCAAAATTTTTCAAGGATTTGTCTAATTATAAAGATTTGATCCGTGGTTGCTCTGCCTGCTCTAAATCCACATTGGTAATCACCCACTATAGTTTCCATCCAAGTACTTAGTTTTCTTTCTATTAGCTTACTTATCACTTTGTATCCTATATTAAGTAGGGCTACACCTCTGTAATTGTCGCATACTGTCTTATCTCCCTTTTTAAATATGGGACATATGACTGCCGTCATCCATTCCTCTGGGATAATTTCGTATTTCCAAATATTTACTATTAAGGAGTACATTGCCTCATTTACCGCTGTTCCTCCATATTTGACCATTTCTGCCGACACGCCATCCTCGCCTGGGGCCTTGCAATTTTTTAATGTTTTTATCACGTGTTCTACTTCTTCTTTCGTTGGTGGGTTTACTGTGTCCTTTTCCTCCTGGTCATCCCATCTTTCATCTATCAGGTTCTCCCTATTCTGTACCGGGTTCAGTAATTTCTCAAAGTACTCCTTCCATCTCCTCATTATTTCTTGTTTGCTTCCTAACAGTTTTCCTTCTTCATTTTTGCAGAGTACTGTTCTTGGCTGAAACCCGCCTTTTTGTCTTTTAACCTCTTTGTAAAAGCACTTTGTGTTTTGCCCCCTTCCTGCTCCTTCCATTTCCTCTATCCTCTGTTGTTCATACTTTCTCTTTTTTTCTCTACATTTTTGTTTGACAGCTTTTCTCTTATTTTTAAAATGTTCTATTTTATCATCTTTCATATCCCTTAGCATTTCTAATCTTGCCTCATTTCTTTCAGTAGTTACCCGCTCACATTCCTCATCGTACCATTTTTTCCCTTTACTCAATTTGCGTTTTCCTACTATCTCCTCCGTTGTCTCAGTCAATATCCTTTTTATATTCCCCCAATTTTTCTCTATTTCTTCTCTTTTCGTTTTTTCTTTTTCTTTTGTTCGTTCCAGCTCTTCGAATTTCTGTTGTATACTGTTGGCGTATTTTTTCCTATTTTCATTGCTCTCTCTGAGTTTATCTAAACTATAATGTTGATTATACACTGCTCTCTCTTGTTTTTCGCATGCTATTCTTTCCCGCAGTCTGGTTTTTACCAAGAAATGATCTGTATCACAGTCGGCCCCTCTGTAGCTTCTAACGTCTATAATGTTATTAGCGTGTCGCGCATCTATTACAACATGGTCTATTTGATTTCGGGTTTTTTTATCCGGTGATATCCATGTTTCTTTATGGGCCACCTTATGAGGGAATATTGTGCTTGCCACCACCATATTTTTTCCACAGGCAAAATCTATCAGCCGCATTCCATTATCATTACTAGTGGGATGCAAGCTATGTTTCCCTATAGTTGGTATATACGCCTGTTCTCTACCCACTTTAGCATTCCAATCCCCTATTACTACCTTGGCATCATAGTTGCCTGTATCACTCATTGCATTTTCAAGTTTTGCATAAAACATTTCTTTAGCTTCATCCTCGCTTTCTTCAGTTGGTGCATGAACGTTGACTAGGACTATGTTACAAAATGTTGTTTTGAGCTTTAAGATTGCTAGTCTCTCATCTATTGGCTTAAATTCAGATATAGTGCTTTTAAGTTCTTTATTTATCATAAAGCCGACACCAATTTGGCCTTTTTTCCTCCGCTATAACATATTGTATAGTCCTTTAAATCTGTTATGCCACTATCTTTCCACCCTAAGCTCACTAGTATTACATATTATTATTCAGTTGTATTTATATTGTTATTTAGCCCATATGCTTTGTGTGCCTGGTGTAATATTTTTAATATAAATTCCAGATCGTATGTGTCTTGTGCCATAACGATCTGTTCGTTGGAAAAATGAAGAATGGAGAGTAAATAAACGTTGATCGTTTATTGGTATCCCCATACCTTTTACCATAATTTTCTAGTGTTTTATAGAACTTTCCACTATGTTAAATAGGAGAGGCGATATACTGCAGCATTGGCGCAGGCTCTTCGATGTATGTATGCCTTCAGATAGGTACCTGTGTTGTTTCACTCGCGGTACATTTTACCTATATACCTCTTTAATGATTGCAATTAGTTGATGGTCGACTTCCTATTCATTTCGGGCTTTCCAACTTTCTTTTCTAGGGATTAAGTTCTATGCCTTTTGTTTACCTTTATCTCATCTTTTCTCAGTTAGTTGTATTGTAAACAGATTATCCACACAAAAGTTTTTTCCCACATATATCCGCTTTGTTCTTCACTAATTTTATATTCTATGCTTTCTCTTTGGTTTTTTACGTTTTAACTTTAAAAACAATCTGATCGTTAAACTATTAACACTTAGTCATCTATAATGGTTTCTGTTTTTTCAATATCTCTTTGTATACAACGATAGAATACTTGAAGTCCTTCACTGCTTTTGTATATTGTTGTGCAATTATTGATTAACTAATCTAGTAGAGATAGTAATAGATCGCACTCTTCATCAATTCTACATTGGTTCCACCTAATTTTGAGTCTCTAATATTTTATAACTTTTGATTTGTTTTAATTCAGACTCACTTACTTTGAGGTTGTCATTTTCTAATGGTTTTCTGTTGTTTGGTTTATCCATTTGGAACTGTTTTTCCGTGAGAAGGTCCTGATAGTGTTCTTCCTATTCTTGTATAGCAAATCCGGTTTTTGTATTACTGTTGGTTTTTATATTTTTCATTAATTTTCAAATTTCTGTTGATTTAGATCTACCTATCAAGCTTTTTACATCCAAGCATTTCCTTTTCCACGTTTTTTTTCTTCTCTGACTTTGGCCTTTACTTTTATTCTTAGTTCTCTATAATCGTTCCATTGTTCTCTGTCAGATTTTATAGCTTCTTCCGTATGATCAATGTTTCCAGTTCTCCATTCCACCAAAATTGGCTTGGTCGATTTTTATGTTGCAGTCCAAGATTATAATTAGTATGGTCATATTTTTCAATTTTTGTTTTTTACCTTTATCTTCTTTGTAAGTACTTTATATTACTGTGCTTTGGGCTGAAATAATCAATAATACATTCTATAAACGCGAAGAGTTCACCAATATACAGCCCCCAACGGATCAAAAAGCAATCCTAGAGCACTAGGTAACTTCATGCGGTTTCTGCAATATACTGTGGTCTTTCAGTATTTCAACCCTTTTCTTCCCGTGCCCTCCCCTCTCCCGATGGTCTACCACATCAATATAACCCCACAAAGTCCTGCTCATTATCGTGTCCTCACCTGAATATATGAGATATTTTATTTTTAATAAAAATCCCATCCATTTCTTCTACGAAATAGTATCTTATGTTAGAATTAGGATTAATGTGCATACACAACATATATATATATCCCCCCCCCCCCAACACCCAGGCGATATGGCTCCCGTTGAGAACCACTAATCTAGAGAGCTAGCTTAAGTCAGATTAAACACCTCGAAAGGATGAATAAAAAATATTTCTGCAGGCTGCTATTTTTTATGTAGAACATGGGTTATTACTTTATAATTTTATTTTATGACCGTAAAAATTTAAATGGTTCACGTACAGTCGTGTTCAAATAAATCTGAGACAATGTTGTTTTTTCATATGTAGGTTAAGTTAAGAATTAAAGAATATCTCCATGAATTTCCTGCTAGCAAAAAGAGATACTGATTTCATTTACCTGTCAAAGTTGATAGCGAGAAATCCATGTAGATATTCTTCAATTCTTAACTCAACTTACATATGAAAAAACATTCTCCCAGATGTATTTAAACACGACTGTACATCTAAAATTTACGGGCTTTTCCTAGATTTGTATAAATTAATATTAACCACGGTATGATTTCCTTTGCTCCACCAAATACTCAGCTGCAGCCGAACGCGTTAAATGTTAAATAGTTCAGCATTATGGCCTTCCCGATCGCAGGGCTAGGGACGGTGATTGGATTTAAATTTCGATGATGCGACCGGAACTGATGACGTAAATTGTATAACTCGGTGGTTGTAGGAAATTGTGACGTGCAGTCGGTCGTCGTCCGTGTATCAGGTGACACAGTCGCGACTCGGAATGATCCAAGGTAAGGAGGTCGTTGTCACCTGGTGACTTCGTCCGATACGGTGCAGAGCAACTCTTGTTCCCATACAAAACTGGCGAAGTTCGAAAAATGGAACTGCACCGGCATTCCATAAAGTCATCGCGTTAAGAGCGCCGTCGTGCAATTTGCATGGTCTGTGGTTCCCGCCAGATAAGCCCAGCCGCCTTGCACGCTATTTATTAGAAATTGCAATTTGTTTGCTAACGGCTCCCCGGATTGGCACGGGCTCGCCAAGACCTGCATTTATTTTCTAACTTTTTTGTTGTCCTGCAGGCAGCGTCGGACTGACAACTGTATGACATTCCAATAACAATTAAACTTACGAATTTTTACTTTGTAATCATGTAAAAATCCAAATTTGAAGTTTATGTGGAAATAGAGCTTTAGGAACATTTGTACAATATTATTTATAAAAAATCTGGTGTGATACACGCACACCACTTCCTTTTACAGTGATCTTATAATTAGCCAAAAATTTTATTTTAAATCTTTAAGCATTTGTCAAAAATTTGCAAAAATTACAAATTATACAAAAACGGTACCAAATAGAGCGTTAGTTGAAGAGAAAAATTTTCTCTAGAATTTTAAGCTGCATTCAAAAATGTAATGATATACCGGGTGTTCTATTTAAAATAGGAGTTAATAAAAATATTTAAAAAAACAAAAGAAACCCATTTTAGAAGTATTCAACTGGAAAATCACCTATCTCAACATCAATACGCATTAAAAATGTAATAAAAATATGAAGTTTGAAAAAAATCGTTTGAGCCGTTTTTGAAAAAATCGAAAAAAAAATGAAAAATCACAAGAGTAAACACCTACTTCCGGTTATACGATTTTCTTCAAAAGCTTGCTGTCGCATCTACATAGTACACAAAACTTATATATGAAGTTTCAATGCCATATCTCTTTTCCTTTCTGAGATATTCTGTTCACAGACAGACACACACACAGACAGACCAATGAAAAAAATATGTTTTTTGGGTTCAGGGGACTCTAAAACGTGAAGATCTGTTGAAAACTCAATTTCGAATTTTTGGGGTGAATCCGTACTTCCTTTGTTGTAAAGGGAAGTAAAAATGTCTGTGTACGTGGGTGAGTGGGTATGTGGCTGCGTGCATATGGCCTAAGCCTAAACTAAACCGATTTTGCTCTCAAATTTTAAATTTGCAAATTTGGCAATTATATCTTCTGGAAATAGAGCTTTTATCGTGAACGGAAAATGTCTGCCAAGAAAAATACGTGATTGCATTCTGAAGTGTTTCCATTAATTATTCCCATTTCTTTCAGTGTAAGGATTCTGCTTGTCACTATCATAATTAATTGTTTTTTGGCACAAATATTTTATTTGTTTTCTGTCTTTAGCTGTTCTTCTTGTGCTGTTTACAGTCTGTCATCTTTTCTGTATTTCCTTTGCTAGTATAACTCCGCACGATTCTCTTGGCCTTTTCTTTTAGTCGGTATACAGTGTGTCCCAGATCAAGTGGGATTGCATGGCTAACTTTCTTATGATTGAAGATGGAGATTTAGTTAAATGAGCAATGTTTTGTAGTTCTATATGCTGGTTTAAAATCTGTTTGAAAAAGTTCAAAATGTCTAACCCGTCAGAAGTTATTTAAAAACAACTAAAAACTGTCATTTTCGTGTATGTCAAATATCTTCGTAAGTATAAGAGATACGAAAAAAAGTTTCATACGTATCAGGGGCTAGCACTATTCGTGTTAGTACGGGCTTTGCAACCCCGAGCTACCCAAGCAGTTGGTCCTCCGAAAAGGGGGTTGGGCAAGGGGCTAACTACCCCTGGGGCTAAGAACCCGGACTGATCAGCGGAAAGGAACACGGCAATGGAAAAGGAAAAGGAAAAATGATATGATGATAGCTACATGGAATGTACGCAGCGTGTATAGAGTCGGAGCTATACAAGGTTTAAAGAGTGAATTAGAGAAGTATAAAATACATTTAGCAGCGCTACAGGAAATTAGGTGAAAAGGAAAAGAGATAATAGACCTAAAAAATGTTATACTATTTAATAGCGGAAACAGGAACAACACACTGGGCACAGGGTTCATGGTACACAAAAAGGTGAAACACCTAGTAATTGACTTTCAGGCAATAAATGAAATAATCTGCACAACCAGAATAAAAGGCAGATTTTTTAACACGACCTTCATCAACTGCCATGCACCGACGGAAGTTACCGAAGAGATAATCAAAGACGCCTTCTACGAAAGCCTAGAAATATCTACGAAAGTTCACCTGGTCGAGACATAAAAGTAATTCTGGGAGATTTTAATGCTTAAGTTGGAAAAGAAGCGCACTACAGACCAACAATAGGGAAACACAGTAAATATGACGCAAGCAATGAAAACGGAAGAAAACTCGTAAAATTTGCAATGAGAAAAAATGCAGTAATCGCTAGCACCTGTTTCCCACATAAAGAAATACACAAGGAGACGTGGGTCTCACCGGATCGGAACACCAGAAACCAAATTGACCACATCCTTGTCGATAGAAGACACACATCAAGCATTATAGACGTGAGAAGCTGCAGGGGAGCGGATTGCGACGCTGACCACTTTATGGTAAGAGGGAAATATAGACAAAGAATTGCAATAAAAGGAAAAACCATTAGAAGCAACAAACGAAAAACGTACAAATTAGAAGAGCTCGAAAACGAAGAAATAAAAAACAAATATCAGCAAAGAATCACAACACTTCTGAATGAAACACACGATCAGTAGGAGAACTTAGAAGAGAAGTGGGAAAAATAGTGGAAATAGGAGAAAAAACTCGAAACGAACGAAATGGATGGTACGACGAAGTATGCAGGGAAGCACACAAGAAAAGTAACGAGGCCCGGGGGAAGATGCTAAGAAGAAGAACCAGGAAAAATACAGAGGAATACCAAAATAAAAGAAGAAAGTCACATAATGTGTGCAGGAGGAAGAAAAGAGCCTATGAAACAAGAAAGATGGAGGAGTTGGAAAAAGAATATAGAAACCAAAGAGTACGAAGCTTCTACCAAAAAGTGAAAGAAGGAAAAGAGCAGTTCCAGGCAATAACAAACATCTGCATAAACAAAAATGGAGAACTACTAGCAAACGAAGAAAAAATACTAGATAGATGGAAGAACCACTTCGAAGAACTGCTGAATGGAAATGAAAAGGAGGAGGAAGAGACAGAAGAGGACTATAAAGAACCATACCAGTACTATGGACCCCAGCAGCACATTTTACCACCAACAAACGAAGAAGTGAAAAACCAAATAAACCTACTAAAGGACCACAAGGCGCCAGGAGAAGACGATATCACAGCCGAACTAATAAAATATGGAGGAGAGGAATTAACAACAAAGATACACCAACTAATAACGGAGATATGGGAAACAGAAACAATGCCAGAGGACTGGACAAGTGCAATGATATGCCCCATGTACAAGAGAAAAGGAGACAAGCTAGAATGCAGTAACTATAGTGGGATATCCTTGATGGGCGTAGTATATAAAGTAATGGCTGCAATAATAGCAAAACGGATAAAACCATATGCAGAAGAGATACTAGAGGAATACCAATCAGAATTCCGAAGCGGGAGATCAACAGTTGACCACATATTCACAATTCGAACAATACTGGAGAAATGTTACGGGTATGATATTAATGTACATCAATTATATATCGACTACAAACAGGCATACTATAGTATTAACAGAAAATATGTGGAAAAAGCCATGGACGAATTTGGGATCCCAAAAAAAACTACTTCAGCTAACAAAAATGACCAGTTCACAAACAAAAAATTAAGTAAAGAGTCAAGGGAAACTCACACAGCAATTTGTAGTTAAAAGAGGACTTAGACAAGAAGATCCACTTTCCACCTTACTATTCAACCTAGTACTTGAAAGATGCATAAGAAAAATAGATATAAACCCAGGAGGTAGCATTTATAACAGATCCTGTCAATACATTTGCAGACAACGTGGTTATTCTAGCAAGAACAGAGGAAGCCTTACGAACAGCGTACAATGAGCTAGAAGGAGAAACCAGGAAAGCAGGACTAAAAGTAAATAAAGAAAAAACAAAGTATATGCTCATGACCAGAGGCATCAGGAGAGACAGGACGAGCATACAAATAAACAACCACTCTTTTGAGGAAACGCAAAAATTCAAATATCTAGAAAGCACATTAACGAGTGAAAATGAAATAAATGATGAAATAAAAACAAGAATTGCAGCAGGAAATAGGAGCTACTACGCGCTAAAAAAGGTATTTCAATAAAAAAACATCTCAAGAAATGCCAAAAAAGAATATATAAGACAATAATCAAGCCAGTAGTACCATACTCAAGTGAAACGTGGGTGCTGAAGAAAGAAGATGAGATGAACCTAAACAGCTTCGAAAGAAAAGTATCAAGAAGAATATATGGTCCAGTCCAAGAAGGAGGGCGGTGGCGAACTAGAATGAACCACGAAATGAAAGAGTTATACGAAGACCCGGACATAGTCTCCATAGTAAAGACCCAGCGCCTAAAATGACTGGGACATATGATCAGGAAGCAACAAAGCAGGGGCCCTAGGGGTGCATACATTAAAAAGCCAGAGGGAAAGAGAAGGAGAGGAAGACCTAGGAAAAGATGGGGAGATGATGTGGAAGAAGACCTTAAAGAGATGGGAGTCAGAAGATGGATGAAAGCGCAGGATAGAGAGGAATGGAAGAGAGTCATAGAGAAGGCCAAGGACCTGCATGGACTGTAGCGCCAGTGGAGAGAGAGAGAGAGAGAGAGAGAGAGAGAGAGAGAGAGAGAGAGAGAGAGAGAGAGAGAGAGAGAGAAACTGTCATTTTCGTGTATGTCAAATATCTTCGTAGTATAAGAGATACGGAAAAAAATTTAAAATTGGTGTCGAACAAAAATTCAAGATGGCTGCTTTTGAGGTACTCATATCAACTTCCTTAAGTTAAATGGTCGCTATATTGGATTTTTAGGTTACTGAATAGAATTTTGTATTCTCTTTTCAACAATATAAGAAAACTATGATTGAATAACAAATACCAGTAAAATTAATTGTTCTTATATTTTAATCAAGTAGGCTTACATTGGTCCAAACAAACAAAATATATTTAAAAAATAAAATTTAATCATGATAATCTTAGGAAATGTTCAAAATGCTGGCCATTGTTAGCTAAACATAGTTGACACCGTTTGACGACACTTCGGCTTACTTTACGTAACGTATTTCCATTATTACTAGCACTGCCTCGTGCATTTCCTGAACATTATTGTAGCTATAATTACTTTCAAATACTTTATTATTTAACGTAGCTCACTAAAAAAAAGTCAAGAGGCATTAGATCAGCTGATCTGGCTGGCCCTCGAACATTAATATAAATTTCAACTAATTTTATTTGGAGCCATGTAAACCTACTTGATTAAACTCTAAAAACAATTAATTTTACTGGTATTTTTTATTCAATTATATGTTATCTTACATCGTTGAAAGGAGAAGAAAAAATTCTATTCAGTAACCTACAAATCCAATATGGCGTCCATTTAACTTAAGAAAGTTGATACGAGTACCTCAAAAGCAGCCATCTGGAATTTTTGTTCGACACCAATTTTAAATTGGTCTCATCGAAAACAGTAACTTTTATATGAAACTTTTTTTCATATATCTTATACTTACGAAGATATTTAACATACAAGAAGGTAACAGTTTTTAGTTTTGTTTTAAATAACTTTTGAAGGGTTTGACATTTTTAACTTTGTCAAGCAGATTTTAAATCAGCATATGAAACTGCAAAACTTTGCCTATTTAACCAAATCTCCATCTTCAATGATAAGACAGTTACCCATGCAATCCCACTCGATTTGGGACACACTGCTATATGGATGGCCCATCAGTTTTGCTGTTTTCCCCTCTATATATTTTAAAAGTGACTCGATGTGTAGTTCTACCATACACATACTAATTCTCTATTATATCTCTTCGCGTTATTCATTGCACTCCTCTCAGTTAGTTCATTTCGATTGCTTGCAACTTACTTGTCATACTCCTTGTAAGTATTCATGTTTCACAGCCATGGTTTAGGATCGATCTGGAAACTCTAAAATATTGTCATTTTAGTTCTTATTCATACTTCTTTTTTCCATATAACGTTCGTATCATTGCGTGACATGGTTTAATTTTTTTTTTCAATTCTTGCATTGACGTCTATATCTTGTTTTCCATTACGTTCTATTGCCACTCCTTATCACTATCAATTGTATTTGTGCATAAACATTTTCTTTATTTTCTGTCTTTAGCTGTTGTTCTTGTGCTGTTTAAAGGGTTTCCTCTTTTCTGGATTTCCTTGCTAGTACATTCTCGACGTTTCTCTTGGACTCCCACGTTCACGTGTTTCGAGCTTCCCATATTCTTTTAAACGTCTCTATAGATGTCCCCATACGTTTTGCTGTTTTCCCCTCTATATATTCTAAGAGTGACTCGATTTACAGTTCTTCCATACAATCGTATTCCTTATTCTCTCTCTTTGCGTTATTCATTTCACTCCCCCACTTACTTCATTTCTATTGCTTGTAACTTACTCTTCATACTCCTTGTAAATATCCATGCTTCACAGCCATGGGTTAGGATCCTTCTGTAAACTATCTTAAATATTGTCAGCCTAGTTCTTGTTCATATATCTTTTTTCCATATATGTTTTGATTGTTTTTTCAATTCTTTCATTAACGTCTACATCTTGTTTTCAATTACGCTCTATTGTCACTCCTAGGTACTTAAATTGCGATATTTGTTTTATATTTTTTCTCCAGTTAAATAGTTAGTGTTGTGTTTAAACAGAGTCTGTATAGCTTTTATTTGTTTACAGTTCATCCTTCTCTTGGATAAGCTTCTTATAACGGGTGTTCATTTAAATTCGTAATCAGAGTCCCCTGTGATACGTGTTATACGTTTGGCAGTACTGAAGTGTATTGTCAGTCTATGTCAAATTCAAGATTTGCAGGTGAAGTTTTGCGTCAGTCTGTGTCAAATAACAAACAAAACCTAACCTACTAACCTCGAATTATGTACGTTTCTTCCTGTCCTAGCTGCACTTTGCAATTCTTCTAGTGCTGGTTCGGAGAATCTTTTCAGTCTTTAAAAAATTAAATTTCAAATACATTATCATATAGTAGTCTAGAGACTATTGTATATTGTCGAAGAATAACAGCAAACAAACACGCAATGGTTTCATAAAGAAGTAAAGAAGATTAATAGAACGAGAGAGATGAACAAAAAGTAAGATAAATAAAAGAAATTTACTGACAGAACTTTAAGAAAGAGATGGGGACGGGATATGTACCGAGAAAAAAAACATATATGACAAACACTGAAAAACAGAACACTACAGATAAGTGACGTGAGGAACTAAACAGAAAATAAAAGGCAGCCGGAATGGACAACATAGTGAATGAATTTCTCAAACAAGTTGGAGCGGGGCTAATAAAGCAAATCAGCTAGTTTTTAACATTATTCTCATACAAACAAGATGAACATAATACTACACATATTTATAAAAGACAATAAAACAATACTGAGACCCGATATATTGATATATGGAGCGGATACATGTGCAAATACTAATAAAATGAAACAGGCGCTACGAACAACAGAAATGAACATATTGGGGTCAATAGTAGAAAAAAATTTGCAGATAGAGGTAGAAAGGATGCAATAAGAGAAGAATGTAAGATAACCGATATAGGAAAATTTATCAAAGAAAGAAGAAAATGCTGGAAGAAATACGTTTCAAGGGGCAATAACACTCGTTTGATAAAAAGAAATAACAACCTGGAAGGGCACTGAAACGATGGACCGACGGCTAGAGGACTTCAGAAGAATCTAAACAGGCTCTTTAAAGTCCCAATAAAAGAGTAAGAAGAAGAAAATTTAGATTTAGTACAAAAAGTAAACACAGTTATCCTTTTATGGTTACAAAAGCGCAATGCGTACAATTACAGAAAAAAGTAGTTACATACAACAGAGCGTTATTATTAAAATCAACTATTTTTTTCAAATGTATAAGTTTTTCAAATCTACTGTATTTACCCATTGAATCTGTTCCTAAGATCAATGTTAAACATTTCAATCTGTAATACTACTAAACCTGGTTAGTAAGTGAAACTATTTACTTGGATTGTTCCTTTTGATGGAAGTTCGATATATAGAGACAGTTCCGTTCTGCTCACTGTATATAATTAAAAATCAAACTATTTCCTCTAACCGAACTCGATCTATTGCATACATTCTAGCAGAAATTTGAAAATGTAAATACAATAGCATCAAACTTGCAACATTTCCTGTAGTTGCTTGATGATGAGCACAATATAAAGCCAAACAACTCTAATTATAGTAGAGAATAATTATAAAATGTTTTAATGAGCCGCCAGTATAAGGAATTTTAAAAATCTCAATTATTTTATTGCATAAATTCTGTGAAGCCGTTGGCTATCGAGTAAATGGAATTTATAGTTTCTAAGGCCAGTTCTTGTTACTAGAAAATGTGTAAACTTGAATAAATTGTTTTAAATAGGCTGATCAAGTTGATTATTCTTTTATCGGCAAACAATAAAAGCAATTTAAAGGCGTTTAGGGACTGAAGTTAATCCAGCTGTGTAGATTAAAACGGATATATGAATACCATATGAACTTGATACTTACTTGAATTGTTGCAGGTTTGTATACCATCGCAAAATTATATCAATATCAGCAGCGTCTTATCCAGCAACGCACATTTTATGCTGCAAGTAAACGTCAAAAGCGACGCATACAATTTATTTTTATAACTTTGCATTTTTCATAAATATTCGATTCAATGGTGACGACCATATATGTATACTCGTATTTTCAATAATAATTCTCCAAAGATTAGCAACTCAACATGGGGGTAGAATAAAATCACTCGTGGTTTACAACATCATTTATTGCAATTTAAAAATTATTTAATGTTATTAAGTGTTACATAATGCATTCTCAAATATTCAATTTATTGAAAATAATAAATAATAGTTTCTTCAAAAATTTAAAAACTTTTTAGTAACCAAATTTTGCTGTGACATCAAACTACATACAAGCAGCTATCGTCGTTATTATAAGAGGCAGGAGATAAATTTAAAAATACCTACCAGGGGGTACGGTCAAAGTAAGAGCTGCCAAGGCAGGTATGTCAGGTCACTTCTTTATTATTGACAAAAAAGTATTCGCGGTTCGCGAAAAATGTTCCTCCGAACAGGCAGTTTCCCTTTAATATTCAAAATTTTCGAAATCCCTGACAACATTTGTACCCTATGATGGTGTACGTATCTAGTAAGATATCTAATGTACTCTCAAAACATTATACTTTTAGAATTTTGGAAATGATCAGTGAAATGACAAGTAATTAAGTAAATAGGAGATAATGTAGTATTTTTTCGCAAATTTCTACTACTGAACTGAATAACGATACACTCTCCACAGGATTTGACATGTTCCAAATGCGAGGCTGCTCCAAGACATAGTCTGGTGGCCTCCCACAGTGAGGATATAAATTTAAAAACGTGAGTTATTTTATCAACCTTTTTAGATTAATAGAGGACTTAAGTCCCACTCAGAGCGACAACGTGCGCTTATTTTAAGAAATTTTGGGGCCCAAACTTTAGGTGTCCTGCAGTTTATCGGACGAGTCGAACGTTCGCTGGGCCAGAAATTTGTAATTGAAAGCTAATCTCAATATCGCTCAAAAATTGAAATCTAAAATTCACAACTGCAGTAACCCTTCATACCTTCACACTTAGCTGTTTCAACAATTATTTATCCTCTGACCAAGTATTTATTGCCAATTTCGTCACAATGCGCAAATGCTGGAAAGCAGATCAAGTGGTAATTGTAATAATATAAAGTGTTAATTTCTGAGCGAGTTAAAATCTAATGTTTTGATGAATTTACGTAAACTATAATGAACGATAAATTTGCGTTATAAATGAGTTCTTTAGGTGCTGAAATCGTGCCGAGTTCGATTCACGTAAATTGATATAATTTGCATTAACAAGTATTTTCTTTTATTGTTTCAGTAGTATTAGGAACGTTAAATTATTTTTACTCCTAGTTGCCTTTAATTTTTCACATTATTTAGTGTCACAACTTCCACTTGCGAGGGAAGTTCTGAGGAAAGCCGTTTACAGATTGTTATGACTTCATATCACTGCTATGAGTATGATGAATTTTCCTCTTTTTTATTTTACGAAATAAAAGGAAGGAAATGTATATTGTAAACAATTCATAGGAGTATACCCATAAAAAATTGATACAAAAAACTGCGTTTGACACCTGTAATACATAAGTTTGATTTAGGTTGGGTTTTGTTCCCAATCGGCTTATGATGGTTTTTGTGGAATATTTGATTGTCTTGTAACAAATGTCACGAAGGAATACCTATAATTTAGTTTGGGTGTTAATATTTGCACAATGGATTTACTTTTCCGGGTTCACTCTAACTTTTCATGTTTTCATTTATGTTTTATACGTCAGAAATGTATTTAAATTAATAGAACTATGAAAATATTTTAATATATTGTAGGAATATCCTTGTAATGGGAATGTTGAATTGAACATTCTAACTAAAAAGATTAGAGCAATTAAAATAAAATTTACAAAAATGGAATTTCTAATCTTAATTGTATTATGTACTTGTATTAGCTCGAGTTATAATCGGATTAATCAGCAGTCAATGGATATTTTATGAAATTTTGTACAGTTAAATCTCCATATACAGCAGTTTCAATTTAAGGGCTATACCAAATATTCATGTAAGATTAAATAAAATTAAGAGAGTTGTGTATTTTCAATAACCACTTGTAAAAAGCAATAATTTGATTTGCTGTTAATTTTGATCTGAACTTTCACATTTTCATAATTAGTAAATGCAGTTGTCACAACATTATAGAGAAAAACATACCTATAACTAAATCACGCCTTGTCAAGCAAGTAGTTCGACTCAGACAGTAGAAACTCATGCGGAGTTACGAAAGACGAGTTGTGAAAATTAAAAACTTCGAGATTGCATAGAATTATATCCCGTAGCTGCATACGTAAAACCTGAAAAATATTTATTAACTGCCCAGTCTAAATCAGCTGGCTAAAACACCTATCTGGAGATAGCAATCCAATCTTCCATTTAACCTGTAATAAAGTAGCATAACGTGATAGCCACGGGCTCGTTTGAACACAAGTGTAAAGAATAAATATAGGTTATTGTAAACACAGGTTAAGTTCCCATAATTTTTTGAGTAGCGGCGCTGAGATTTTTCAAGCAGTAACACTTAGGTTTTTAATTTAGGAACCAGTCCTGTCTTATTTTGTTTTGTGTTTTTACAGACAAATAAATAGGACAGTTAGAAATTACAACACGGAATTGCCTGTTATAAATATTTTCTGTATGTCCTTTTATCCTATAGAGATTTTTTAACAACGGCTATTTATGAAATATTTTGTTTAGGAATAATTGGAAAAAGTCAAATGAATGTAATGATCTGTTTATGAGATACAAATGTTAGAAGTACTTTAATAGGATACATTGATTTCTATTCTGAGCACTTCTCTTCATGCATAAATCCGTTTTGCAATTTACTCATAATAGCGTATTACCTTATCGCCAAGAATTTAATTATAAAAGAGAAAACTAGTTACGAATCAGACAGACAATTGAATCTGCAATATGCCTGCGGTTTGTGTGGTCCACACAGTGGCAAATGCAATAGTCTTAATTGTAATCTGCATCGAGTAACAATGGCTACGTGCCAACCCTTATTAAAATAAGATCTAAAGTAGATCTCGGTACAAATGTGCTGTCACTTATCCGCATCGATCAAAGTAATTTTTAAGCCCACTTGATATTCAAAAGCCGAATCCTTGATTAAAACATTAGTGTAGAACAAGGCCAACCAGATCCTGGCTAGACGCATTTGGTAAACACGGTGTTTGACATCCTCCGATAGATGTAACAGCGATTTATTGAATCCATTTGTAAATATTATTTATGGAAATGTTGCACGCCTTTTGAAGGTTTTGCTAATTGCTTAATTAGTATCCTATTAGCTGTTGAAAATTACATGATTTGGTGTCATCCTAGCGAAGGCTAATTCGCAGTTTAATGAATTTAAATGTGTTAATTTTACAGGCATAGTCTCACAGCAACCGTAAAAATTGTGTCCAATTATAGTAATTGTCTAAAAAGGCGAATTTGTTGGCTACTTTATAATTTTAGAAAACCACCTGGTAACGCATTGAACGGTTCAGGCAACTATATTGTCTCATTTTATTAATTTTCTGTTTAAACTTTCTGCACTCGTAATACTAATCGGATGAGTTTATTGTAAAATACTTGTTTTTAATTAATTAATTAAACCTAGTTTAATATTAATATTTGGTTCGGTACAGTATTAGCTTTTAATGGTCCATTAATGCAACACAAGTAGTCAACAAGTACCTCCTTAACAAAAACTAAAAGTGGCCTACTTGTGAAAATGAAAATGAGAAATTAGTTTTTCCCAAACATTTTGCATATTTGTCATCGTTAGTCTTGTTATCACAACCTCATTGTTTGGATATCGGCCTCTCCTCTTTGAAGAGGTTTAGTTATTAAGACCTCACGGTTGCCTAAGCCTGAGTGAAAAATCGCAATGAAGTTGACACAAGGTTTTTGTGTCCGTTGGAGTTGTGGAAATTGAACCTATATATTCTGATCCATAAACAGATACTCTTACCCCTGAGCCACCCTGTTTTGTATATTTGATAGGTGAAAAAGAGATGCGTTTAAACGTATATTTTTTGAGAAAGTACAGTTTGTGGATGTGCGTTTACACGTTCTTATTATTATTAGTAGAATTTTTACCAATAATTGATAACATTCCCATTATGGTAACACTTCACGTTTGCAAAATTCTTTTTTTACAAATGGTGCACGTACTAATACTTTTAAACATTTTAGCGTGTATCATTTGACAGTTTCGTAACAGAAAGAAAGAGTCAAATTCAAAAATAAAATCCAACAAGTATTTGTCATGAGTCATGGGCAAGGTTTGCGAGCGAGGTCAATAAAGAAGGCGAGATAGTAAAGTTAGATTATATACTAGTTGTGTTCAAAATTGATCTAAAATTTATAGTACTACTAAAATAAAGTAAAGTGCTATTTCCGCAAAGCTATGTGATAAACAGTACTTTACAATGCAGTCGTACATAATAGTATATTACGATATTAGGAGCAAAAGTTATACTTTTAAGTGGCGTGGCTGGACGATTTATCTGCCGAGCTACATAAAGATACTTTTCTCCCCAATAACATATAGTATTTGTTTCTTCAAACGTTAATAACAAATTATTTAAGAAATGTTACGAAACCAAAAAGAGTAGTTTAAAAACAAATCATAAAATACCCTCAATTTGCGTAGATATTAGAATTAAAGCATACATTAAAAGTGCATGTTCATGTTGTACATGTACAGTGCATCGAGTCTGTAGGAAATATTCAAAATGTTGACATTCCAACTGCATGTTAGCGTTCATTGCTGCATTTAGCCTACGAATTGATATGGCAAGGACCTTCGTCATCTCTTTTTTAAAGTCTTGTCGAGCACCACACATTGATTCAGCGAACCGATGATGTGGTTGTTTTGTCTTGCAACGATTCAATAACTATCAAATTTTAATTGAGTAGACTTACCGTGCGCGTTCAAGCCTGTGATCACAAGAACTTGCAATCCCAAAACACCTTCGCAGAAACTGTACCCTCTTAAACTAATGCTGAGCCATATCTCTTCTCTTTGTCTTTCATAAAGGGGCCTCTCTTCGCCAACCGTTATGCTCTTCAAATTCTGAAGCTATTAGAGCATTTGAGGGCTAGGGATCTCTATTTTTCTTCACTGCCTTTTCTTACTCTTCGCCCATACTCACCGGTCAGATGGTGAATTATTGAGTAATATCCCGCGATATCCTCTCGCTATCGGTCTGATTTGAGCTGGAGCTTTATCATGGATAAACCATGCTTGACAACTAATATCTAGTGGAACATCTTCCAAAAGTAAAAATATGTAATTATTTTTCTAAAAAAGGTAGAAAAAAGGAGCAATTAAGGTACCACCAATGACACTAACCCAAACCTTTCAAGAAAATTGGTCTTGATGTCGTACTTGAGTAATTTGATGAGGATGCTCGACGAGGATGGTATGAAAATTTCTTGTCGCATTTTTGTGAATGACGTCTCGTCAGTAAAAAGCACCTTTATTTGAAATTGAAGATCAGTAATGCATTGTTGAAGAAACCATTCACAAAACAATTGCCGTGGTTCAAAGTTACCTTCTAAAATAACCTGGACCCTCTAAATCTAAATATGATATGGGTAAAATAAATTCACTCCACGAACTCTCCATACAGTTTTATTAGAAAAGAGCGGGTAGCCGAGAGTAAAGTGTTTGCGTTCGCAATTACGAGGTAGTGGGTTCGGACCCCATACCCGCACATTGGTTTCATTTACGCTCCGGCCACCATACCAACACCTTTGGTGGTCATTACCTCTGCAGAAGGGGTTAGGCTATCCACCTACCCCGGTTTCGGCTGACGATGGCTTATAAAAACCACACCTTATGTGGTTAATACAGATTCTGAGGCTACATTAAGAGGAAGGGAGAAAATCTAACACAGTTTGTGATGGTAACACTTGACTTTAATTCTAAACTAGAAAAAAAGAGAAGTAGTCTTAGAAACCGCAATTGGAACACATGGATTACGAAAGAGAAATGATAAGAGGCCAGTCAACGTTGCCCTACAGCAGCGGTTGTATATAATTAACACTTTTTTTTAAAATAAAGCGAACAGGAAATGGGCCGAAAAAATTTCTAATGGGAACACAAAAAAGGCTTCCCTAGTCGACATTGTGGCAATAAATAATTTTAAAAATCAAATTAAGTTAGGAGTAAAAATATCTTCACGCTTCTAATAAATTAAATAAATTTTCAAATTAAAAAAAAAACGTTACCGGTGGTCGAATTCGAACGGCAGGCGGACCGCGTGTGCAGCCCACAACCTTTTTTGGGATTTGTAAGGGAACGCGCAATTTCTACCTGCGCCACGAAGGACCGACTTCTTGTATTCCTCCATCTCAGCTATATTTAGTACGCGCTAATTTGTGCCTCGTTTTTGTATCGTCAAACAGTTATTCTGTATCTATTGGCTCCCATTTTTGGCAAGAATAAAGCCTGCTGTATGTACAAATTATTACTTGTATCTATTACTAAGTTGAATGAAAAATAAACAAAATTTTATTTTTTAAGGTGCTCACTCAGTTTATATTTGTCTGAACTTTTCCCGGGTTCATTCCAGGTATATATATAATGTGTATGCAAAATATCGTCTTCCTCCGACAAATATTTTGTGAGTTATACAGCCAACAGACAAACAGACGGAATCGAGAAAACCTGTTTTTAGTCATCTAGGGACCCTGAAACGTGAAGATCTGAAGAAATCTCGGAATGTGATTTTTTCGTGATTACAATACTTCCTCCGTCTTTCAGACGAGGGAAGTAAAAATGGAATTCATTGATTCATTACACCATAACGGACAAAAAATATATTATACAAAATGCAACTGATCTAAATAGATTTATGACAAAGAGTGACCAGGGCCAGATTACTAATAAACACTTAAGGGAACAAATAAGAGGTTACCAAATTAAAAACGTATTAGAAAATAGATATTACACACAAAACTTAAACAATCAAAGACATCAAAGAAAAATAGAAGAAATGTTACAAATATCTAGATACTAAAACTGGTAACGCATGCGCTAAATGAATGTAACATTAAAATAAACAAAACAGAAACGAAGGAAAAATCAGAAAACACACAAAGAAGAAATTCCAACCAATACAGTACCATAATATACTGAACTCTAAATACCAACAGACGAAGTTAGAAGACAGGAGGACAACATCACTAGAAATTATTGCAAAACTATTCAGCTAATTCCTCGAAAGGGAAGAAATACCAGTACAATGGAACAATGCGATAATAGTTTTGATATACAAGAAGAGTGACATCATACATTACCAAGTTGGAAAAATATAGGCGTTAGCTTAGTAGAGTATCTATGTAAACTGTTTACAAAAATAATCACTAAACGAATAACAGCCAAGATAAACCTTTGCCAACTTCGAGAAAAGCTGTGTTGGCAACGATTAAGATCCGAGAAACGCAATGAATACAACAAATCCCTCGTACTGATGTTCATTGAAAGCCTGGAGAAAGCCTTGGATTTCGTGGAAGTCTGGGCTGTCTGTCGTAAATGAATGCCGCATTGACTATCGATATACAAATATAATGAAGTTTACTTGTGAACATTCTATGCACCTAAATTGTTTATTGAAGCCCTAGAAGACACTTTTAAGAGACTTCCCTGGGAGCAAACAGGAATCAACAGACATTGGCGAAGCTAGAAAGATGCTAGATAAATTGAAAACAGAATAGGATAAAATGGTACTGAAAATCTACGGCAATAAAACTAAAATATGATGAAGTTAGTACTAAGTGACAAAATCAACACAACACCCAGTAGCTAAAAACACAGCAAGCTATATGTATAGGTATATATACGATTCACAGAAAAATTGCACTACGATGAGCAGCGTTCGGTAAATTAAATCATATATTTAGGAGTTAAATACCAATATACATAACACGAAAAACGTGGGGTCAGTCCGTTCTACCTATTATAGGAAAAGTAACAAAATTATGTGGGGCAGAAGAAAGGACCAAAGATGGACCACGTGGAGTCTACAATGGAGGCCGAGAAACTCAGAGCCCAACTCGTTGGACAGACGACAAACGAAGAATGGCAGGAAACTGGATGCAAGGCCCGGAATAGAAATGAATGAAAGCGGCTCGGGGAGGCCTATATCCAGTGTTGGATATTAGAAGTTGATTGATGACGATGGGCTTGTTACAAGTCTTTTCCAAAATTTGAACTCCCGACCGGGGAGCGTGCTATAAGTGACGCCCTGGCAGAAGAGCGTCGTGGTACGGCTGCCACGGAAATAGTTGGTCCCGGATGTCATAATAACATCATGACAGTCGTTAGTGGGGTTGGAAGTCCCCATAAATGCACAGCGACGCTTATAATTGGCCTAAGCTGTTGGCTGAGTGCGAAATAAATAAATAAATAAATAAAAGATTTGAACCCGAGACTTACAACATAGCTCAGCTATAATTCCACAACGATTCTCATAGTACTATTTTTTAAATGCCTGAGTATTTAAATAATGATTGCTATAACAACTATGAAACGTTTACAATTTACGAAATTTATTTCAATCGTTATTACTCCTTAGTTTTTTAAGAAATGCTATCAAAAATATTATGTAATTTTTACGATTTGTGAAGAATGTCCAATACGTAACATAACATAACACTAAAACCACTATTAGTAATACTATGGATAAGTGGCATATAGGTACCTCGAAGTCATATAAGGTTCTTGTCTCTTTTATTCTAGATTTTTTAAAATACATATTTGTACTTCCCTCGTCTAAAAGATGAAGGAAATATCGTAATCGCGAAATAATCGCCTTCCGACATTTATTCTAAACTTACAGGGCCCCTAGATGACGAAAAACAGTTTTTTTTCAATTCTGTCTGTCTGTCTGTTGCCAGTATAACTCAATGACTATTTGTTCGAGGAAAACGATATTTTGAATGCAGATTATATGCCTGCCTGGCATGAAACCGATAAAATGTATACAGGGTGTGTACCTACCTTAAAGAATACAATTATGCTTATTTTTGCTTTAACTCCATAACGATTACTTAAATGCATATAATATTTTGCGCATAGCTCAGGTTTTTATCCTTGACGAAAAAGGGCTTATTTGGAACCCAACATGTACAGGGTGAGGGCCTTAAAAATCAAATGTTGTTTATTTTTGCTTCAACTGAGAAATAGATAAAAGTGATCATTTCCACATAGCTCAGACTTGGCCTTTGACGAAAATGGGAACCAACATATACAATATAAATGTTCTAAAAAATAAAACAAAAGTCAACAATAAATACGTTGTATTTAAGGCAGCCGCATCACACCGATTGGAGGCGTCTTTGGTGGGTGAGGCAGCAAACGCCTGCTTATTTCGAGCTACCTCACCGATCATTGAAATCGCATAGCAGGGTTGTTCGTAGGGGCTGAAATCCCGTAATTGGTAATATTTTTTATTTGAAAATTGATGTAATTTGCATTACCTAGTGTTTCCTTTTTTAGCTTTATTTCCTTTAATTTTTTTAAAATTATTTAGTGTCAGAATGTTAATTTGCGAAGGAAGTTCTGAGCAAAACCCTTTACAGATTCTAGTTCTGAGTAAAACCCGTTACAAATTTTTTATAAGTGTATTAACACTTCACATGCAGAGAGACTAGGAAAAACGAAATGCGCCAGTGTAATGTTTTTAAAACGATTGAAGTGAAGAAATAGTTTTAATTGTTAAAGGGCATTCATAGTATTTCAGTTGTATTTTCAAATATTTTCATAGTCTTGCTACTTGATTCTAAACAACATTACAGAATACCTTTAAATGTGAATACAGATATCGAATGGAAAAGCAAACGTTTTAAAAGTACAAAAAGTATATATAGAACTAGAAGTTAACAAATATATGCGTATTGGTTTTAACCGCATTTTACCAATGGCATGGATCCATAAAGCTAGGATAATTTTATGCAAAGCAATATATTTTACCTCGTGCTTCATTCCAGTTTTTTTTTCGTTCGATATTTATTGTATAGAAATTTGTCTTTTCTCTCAAATATGAGAAAAAATTTATTCGACTAGACGCAACTAAAATATTTCTACTGTACTTATTTCTGTTTTTGTTTCAGGTAAGATGTCGTGAGAAAGCAATGGCAGAAATTGCGGTTGCTGTAGGAATCGTAAGTAATATTCGAATTTAATTGGAAAAATTAAATTAACTGTTTAATATGAGATTAGTTCTTAATAAACTGAAAAAACTTGTTTTACTTTAATGTTCTATTATTATAAGATTACCCCTAGTAATAACTGCGATATGTGAGGTAAAACCATACCAACAGTCTGATTACATTTATTTCAAGACGTAAAAATCAATAGCCATACAATTGACAAATACAAATGGATGAGATTGTAATTTTTCAATTATGGTAATACTGACAGAGGGCTGCTACTACGAGACACTTGTCGATATTGTGTAATTGTGATTGTACAAAATATTCATGATCCATTTTGATGCAGAAATAGTACAACTGTTGTTATTACTCACCAATACCAAAATAAGACCTAGACTAATATGTCATTCCCCGAAGTGTCAAGATTCTCACAAGCCAGTATTAGTTTTTCTGTCTATATTTGTATTTATGTTCTGGCTCATTCCTATTACACCTAAATTATGTTTACACAGTTATTATATGGACATTACCTAAGAGGATGTATAAAACTTAATGGAGACACCTGAACTTGATGTATAATAACGAACAATCTAAATAATGTATAGATGTCTAGAAATGGATTGGAATACGAAAGAATGCGATATAAATAGGATAGATGACGAGCACTTCACGGTAAATATTGGGTTTATTGAGTAAACAAAAGTGGTTGCACTCCTACGTGAACGCTTCACAAAAAGCATTCGAAAGTTATTTTGAGTAATGAAATAATCCAACTCTTATTGCTTTAGTACTGCTCAGTGCTCGAGATCACTTGCAAGATCGATCGAGTCGAAGAGAACAATTGGAGCTTTCCATCTCACGTTATGAAATATTCAAAACTCAGTCCTCATTTAGTGCACGTCCTTGAGTTATTTACTGGTTCATGTATGCAGTTAAAAAATACCCGAAGTGGGAGTAGAAATCTTACTGAAACTCCCGGAAATCGCCGATAAGTTTCAACAGCGATACGAATTGTGACCTTAGTATCCCGATCCGTTTTTTACATTAACTCGATGCAAATTTTATCACTTCTGCTTAATTCGTAGGAGTCGCATTATCTCAACGTCTGGTTTCAAGTCTTCGCACTTATTGCAGTTTTAATTTAAACAGTCTCAAGGAAAGATAGTGGAGTTTATTAAATTATTATGTACACATTTTCCAAAACCTCTAGCCTTGATGGGAATTAAATTAGTAACGTTCGGGAATAATTCTAGTAGGTGCTAACAAATTAATGATTGAATATAGTACACACTTTATATTATTATAGTTAGAAAAATATATTTACGAGACATATACAGCGAATATTCAATGTTACACTGAAAAATACAGGAAATTATAATTGTGGTAGGAACTGACACTTGTGTTAGTACACCGTTTGAACAGTACATTCAATTGTATATATGATCTAAATCTCACTAGTACACTTAATTCTCAATATGATATTAAATATAGGTAGCACATAGAGAAACTAGAGAATACGTTATGTTCAAATTTTATCATATACGTAGAAAACTCCAAAATACAGACTTTAAAATATACATATATATTCGTAAGAGTAAAAAGTCATATTAAAACATTAGAACGCCGGCGCCGTGAGCCTATAAATTCCTTATTAGCTGAAGAACATCATATTATTACATACATGTAGTTCTTTTGACATATTATATTCAAAAAAGATTTGTAAAAATTAACTGGATAGGCAGTACTTTAGGTGTGTGAGTTTCTATTGATTGTTAATAAATAACTATTTTTATCTACGACCACTACTAAAAGTAGGCCTTTTAGCGCTAGCTTGTTTCACTAAAAGTGACGTTTTATAGTTTAGCGTGGTTAAAGAAATCAGCTGTTTACTTTAAGCGCATGTGTGGTATAAAGTGAAGTGAGGTTATAAAACTACAATTTCGAACTGGAAGTGAAGTTGTAAAGTTATTCTAGTTACTTCTTGTGTTACAGGTAAAGTGTTTTATAAATAATTAAAGCGTTATGTAATGAATACAGTCAGATGTGTAGTATTAATAATTACCTTTCGTAACTGACCTTGACAGTACTGGCTCCGCAAACATTAGCCCGCGCGCCATGGCCTACTGTTTATTATGACATAAATGATAAGTGTCGTAGATGCAAACCTTTGTTAAAATGATATTTATGGATTAATAACAGTAAAATTAAGGTCGTAGATAAACTATTGTATGCAACGCGTGCTAAAAGTCGTTTATTCACG